>CM060833.1:9312500-9757500 GCA_030762175.1 Metallyticus violacea | reverse complement strand
TGAAATGGTCCTAAAACCAGTATTTGGCTCTTCTCTTTTGTCAATACTGACATCGACATTCTTCTGTCGCAAGAATGCTTGAAAAGGTTAAGTACAAATATACAATCATTACAATTTTGTAAAACCAAAGTTAGAGAAATTATATTTTAATTCGTATTTTATTCATGAAATAGTTCGTGAATTTATTGATCATCTCAGACCTTATCGTGATAAGTAAAAGAACGTTATCAAAATTTTTTATGAACAACCCTCTTATTCAGAGGTGTATTGCCGCGCCGAAATTCTGCAAAGTACCAGTATATCTCCGTTCGCGATGGAATAGATGCTCCCTGCAAAACGCTTCAGCGATGCGATTTTGTTAAAACTACTGAACTCCATGGTAAAGTAGCAGACAGCATACGCGAGACAATTGTCTTTTTACAGAGCTGAGGAACTTGTGTATCTCCCAGATTTCTCATATCTGGAAATTGAATTAGTAAAAATGTTCGTTGGATCGCCGATAAAGTACTGTCTTCGTTACCGGCAAATGGAAAATCGCCCGCTGACTGCTGAAGTTAATGCGCTACGGCACAACTGTAACTGGTTCATTAAGTGCTCGAATAGCAATCAAAGACGCTTAAAAGACCCTTTTGTTCTAATGTTTGCACCATGGCAATGTCCGAACTGAGGTTAAGAAATCTTCAGTATAAAAACGCTATATCTTGACCAGGAGATGTTACAGTTTGAGCGTTTCGTGGTTTAAACGACCGCGCACCTTTTCCCGCTTGGAGTAATGACAGTTTTGCCTCAAGCTAAGGGCGCCTTCCCCCAGCTATGGCTAACCCTCCCGCGAGGGTAACATTAAAAGAGGGGGACCGTATCGACCTGTGCCAGCATTTTACTATGTAAATTATTCAGCGGCTCTGCGAGTGATCGAAACTCTGTCCATCTCTTGGGGCCGGCAGCGCTTACAGTGTGAGTCACTCTGCCACCATCATCATCATACATAGTTAACTACTTTGTTCATCACACAGCGAGTCCTCTGGAGAGAGTCAGTGATACCACAGTTGGTTACGGATTTTCAGTGCTACACTTCAAACAAATCTCCAGGTTACGCTCTGTGCCACTTGTCTTTAAAATTAAATGTCGACTCACTTCCGTCATCCATTTGGAAAGTTTTTGTACCGACCCTGGAAGCAGTTACTCCGGATGAGGAAAGCGCTTCTTTGGGCACCAGTTGAGACTATGGGCCGTAAATGTCAACATTCTCTCATGAAACAGATTATTGAATTGACTATTGTGTAGAGGTAATGCATAGACGCTACAAAGATATACGAGGTGTGATCCAAAAATAACGGGAATATTAGTTTTTCTTAAAAAATATACTAATATTTTATAATATTTTAACTGGGGGAGGGGGCATCTCATAAATACCACTTTATCCCACACTCATGGTAACTTTCTAATGAACTTTCTAATCCTTTTTATTTCTCTTATATTTTCAGTTCTAAATTTGACTATTTTCTAGAAAAAGCTGTTTATATCAGGATAACTCATCAAGTTACTAATTAAGACGGCGGTGAGTCTGATAGAGTGAACCCTTGAGCAGCACTACGTTGTGCGATTTTTGCAGGAAACAAATTATGAATTATATAATATTCATAAAGAAATGCTTCCCATATACGGTGAGAAGTGCCTGTCACGTTCAAGCTGAAATTCTCTGAAGGGCGGACACCGCGTCGGCAGGCTAACGGAAATTACTAAAGAAGCGAATTTGCAACGAGTTGAACACTTAACCCGAGCAGACAGAAGGGTAACTATAGACACTATAGCTGCTGTGGGTTGTTCACACCGCATGACCTACTTCGTACTATATGACAGGTTAGGTTTTCACAAAGTCTGTGCACGCTGGGTGCCGCGCTAGCTGACCCCACAACACAAAATGCTGGCATTACACCATCCCAATCGCTACCATGATGAAGGACACGATATGCTAGCCCGAATTGTCACAGATGAGTCTTGGGTTCATCATTTCAGCCTGAGGCAAAGCGTATGTCAAAGTAGTGAAAACATCCTGCGGGGGGAGGGGAGTTTAAAGTGACACCATTCGTCTGGAACGTAAAGCTAACAGTCTTCTGGAGTCACAAAAACATTCCAGCCTCAAGGACAAACCATAAATGCCAACTTCTACTGTAACATCCTCAAAAAACTTCGTAAAACAATTCAACGGAAGCAAGCAGGACTCCTCATCAAAGGTATGTTACTCCTACATGACAACGCGCGTTTTCATCCGACGATGAAAGGGTTGAAAGGGAAGCCACTGCTTGGTTCCAACAGCAGTCCAAAGAAGTTTATGCTACTGGATTTCATGAACTTGTGAAAATATGGGACAGTGCCTCAATGTACAGGAAGATTATGTTGAGAAATAAAAGCAAATTTCAAGTTGTATATCCATTTGTAACGTACGGAAAGGTTTTCTTTGTTTTTCCAAAATCTCCCGTACTTATTTTCTTCAACATTTTTTCAATCTACTTCTAAATAATCTTTTCTTACTACGTTTATCAACCACCCTATAAATTTAATTTTTTTTCTAGTTATTGGCACTAGCTATCAGTTATCACAATGGACTATACTTTCGTTTTATCATTACAAAAAAAAGTTTTAACACTATAATGATCAGAAAAACGCAAATAGCTTTTACAAATGTATTTCTTAAACCGCGACAGTGATAACCCAAATAAAGTAACTGACACCTTTCCTTGAGTACACTGGCGCATTGTGTTTACAAACATCGCACGTGACTGCGCCTGGTACCACGTGGCGTCCCCCCCCCCTTCCCGCTGATGCCGTGACACGTGTGCCTGGCGCCCCCAGATTGCTCTTTCCCAGACTCGCTGTTTAATGTCAGGAACATCCTCTGGAATTGCACAGACATGCTGCAAAGTATTTTCCAAGACACCATCTGTCTCTGGATTAAGAAGGCATTGCTGGTGCAAGCTGTTACCTTCTTGTAAAACAACATCCAGATGTGGGCGCTTTACATCAACTAATCTCACAAGTTTTTCTTTTTGTTTCTTTACTAATGTATGTATATTTGTGAAATAGAAATTCCTAATTTTAATAGATTTTATGCAAGAATACCAGCGGATACGATACACCAAAGCTATCGTATTTTATTAAATTACTAATTCCTTACACCCCTTACGTTATTTCCGATTACATTCATCCTATATTTCTCAGTTAATTTTCTACACCACTAGGACCGACCCATATGTGAGAGAATATCGTCGTATATTTCATGAACTGCATGCAAGGAGACAGGGGCTATATGTGCCATTGCACAGTCCTGTTGGAGAGTCGTTCCCTCACAGATAATTCATGAAAAAAGAGTTTCAAAATATTCTGCATTTATTTATAGTTTCTTTTTAAAAAAAAATAGAGTCTATTACTCTCTGGCAACTAATGTCGCACAGCACCCTGTGCAATGGTTCCTCGTGAAGCAGATTAGTATCGGCTGTTTTGAGAATTAACGTATGCAATTAGTTTAAAAAAAATATCGTTTAACGCTCGTTTTAACTACTGGGGCATCACAGACGAGATGAAATAAATAAACTAGGAAAGTTTTTTTTTTTTTTTTTAAATGGAAGGAAACGTTCCAGGCCTAAGTTTAGCGTGTTTCCCCGTCATTTGTCATTTATGAGGACTGAGGAAAACCAGGAGAAAAAGCTCAGTAACGGAGGACGGTCCTGGTGAGAATCGAACCTCAGACCTCCCGCTCACGAGTTCGCAAAATAACGACCTCGGCCACCCATAGCGGTCCCTTCAGGTGAACCAAGATTCCAAGATTATATAAGATCAATTTCTCCGTCATGCACACTATTTAAAATCCATTAACATAATCTACTCCTGGATGCAGGGTCACCCGGTTTACTTCTTGCACTGCAGTAGGGTTTTAACTCCAGTGCTTTCATAGCCGTTCGAAAAGAGAAGTAGGAAATTTTCTTTTACCGAGAAATAGGTCGAAATGATTGTTTAGGATAGCATTCCAATGTTATCTGAGTTTCTACTGTGCGTACTGTACGTTTTTCATTCAGAATATTTCTCAGTTCAAGAAATTTATTTACTAATCTGTGACTCGAACTTTCACTGCAAGTTGAATATCGGGGAATCTCCCTTGAAACAATCTGCGCACATCGCGAGACGATTCTGTACGTACGTACGAATTATAAATACTCTTTGGGGAATAGAATACCTCATTTGAGTCAATTAATACACTGTGTTACGCTACTTAATGAATACTATATACACACACAAAAGTTCCTAGAGTTAAACTAGTACTGACCTCCCCTCCGGCTTCCCAACCGGCTTTCAAGCGTGGGAGCGAGACCAGAACTGCAGGGCTCGGTGAACTGCGGCCAGCTGCATGTGGAGCGGTTCCTGCGAATAAAAAAATCACTTAGTATTATAACAAACGAAACTGCTGCATGTTACAGGTACAGTATCTTTGTTCTCTATCATAATAATAATAATGCTACACGATACAGGCAGGGTTCCTCTTGACCCCCGTTAGTTGATGATTCTGCTAAATATTTAAATTAAATTACGTGATATATTAAAAGCAGTCCATTTTTTATGTCTCAACCTTAAATATGCTTGTATATGAACTCAATCCTCTGGTCAATTTTTTTATACACATCAGTTACATTTGCGCTAAAATCCTAGCAAAATTGCGCTCCGCTCCACTGCAGCGGATAATTTTGTAGAAATGCAGAGAAAACATATAAAAGAAAAAAGTTTCGAACCTATCATACTGTCCGCGGTCCCGCGTGAATTAAAATGTGATTGAGGAAGTTTACAAATGAATTTTAAAAATAATAAGTCATAATATGTGCAATTTAAAATAATTACTGGAAATTACGGATCATTAGGAGTAAGGGATATATCTGAATATCGAAATATAAACAGAGCTCTAGCGTTTAATTTTACTTCTTTGTTTATAAATAAAAGGACAAATTAATTCAGTATATAAATTGTATTCATAACGACGCAGGTGTTTTAAATTTAACAAAAGCCTCGCCTTAAAGATAGCAAATATGAAATATTAATCTAATGTATATTTGAAAATTATTTTTGTATGTAAGAGCGCTCTGTAATAACCTTCAGAAAACGTTTGCGTTACATGTTTTTACTACAGTAACATTTAAATTAAATTTCAAAGCCACTGAAAATCGATGAAACTATCGATTCTTTTTATTTGCTTAGTACATCGCAATTGTTTTTAAATAGTAACATGTTTTTGTTTTGTTGAAACATATGAACATCATCTTAAATACATAATGTAACTCGAAACTTTGTTATTTCTCTGTGTTTTAGTGAATGTAAAGATGATATCAAGGGCTCAGTTCATAAACATGGTTATATTTAAAAATGTTTAAAAATACTCACACAGTATAACTTTATCTAACAGTGGTCATATATTTCATTTAATTAATAATACCCCATTAATTTTTGTGGTTTAATCTCAACAATAATATTTCTAAAAATGTTATTTTTCTTTTTGAAACTTATAGATTGAAAGAATTCTAATTTTGGTCCCTTAATACTACACAGTAATGCCATAACGTATTTCATTTCATTAAATAACAGGGCCATAATTTGGATTTTATATTCCTTTTTAAAGTTATGCAACTTGCTGAGTAATTCGCTTAGTTTACGCAGCTCTTGTGCGACAAACTTTTTGTTTTCTTGATTTGGCAACAATACATTTATGCAGAATTACCTAGTTTGGGTACTTTTTTAAAAGCTTTTAATGAGCATTATTCGGAGATATAAAATATATATTAGGTATTCTATTTACAATAAGAGAATTGGAGTTAGTTTTGGTTAAGCCGGAAATAGAAAAAAGTCGGTAATATATTTTTTGAGTTCTCAGCATACAGTTATCCCCAAACAACGAGCTCATTTCAATAAACCACGTGCTTCAAAAGTTATTTAGGTAGAGTGGACCTTTTAGATGTAGTAATTATCCTCTTCTATATAATATCTTATGCCAACTACACTTTAAGTGCTAGTTATTTCACAATGATTTGTCTTTAAAGGATATTTCCTGTCTGATGATCGAAATGAACAGATTCCATATGAATTATAAATTGCTTTAAGTTTTTAGAACAGCAATCCCCAACTAGAGAAAGAAATACAAAGCACAAGTATATTATCGACGTTGGAGGGCCTCTTATCTCAAGTGATGGATGTATCGCTCCGGAAATGATATTTCATAACAACGGATCCATTCATCGAGATCCGGTGTTGACTCATTGTGGGCCGACAAAGGTCAACTCTAATGTAAGGCATTATCTGCACTCCGCACAAACATGGGGGCGGAGGATTAAATATTATTTAATAGACACAATCAGTCAGAGTTGCCAAATTAGTGCTTTTGGCACTAGATCTGGTGTTTTTGAAAGTCATCTGGTGCCAAATATTACTAAATAGCGCTACAGCAAAACTCTGGTATTTTAGTAGTAAATTTAGTGCGTAATCTGAATCTTTAGGGGGGTGGTGAAGAAAAAGTACGCCTATCAACGGCTACAACAATATCCACTGCGTACAACACAATTAGTTGTAACGGTAAAACCCTTGAAATCGCTTCTTTAGAAATACTATTAGCTGGTACTGCTTGACTCCTTACGCTCTCATCTTTAATTGTCTGTTAAGAAGACGTAAATATGAAGCGCATTAAGGTTACAACATTTATGTAGGATCTAAAAATGCTTGTACTTTATTAAAATTCATACGATACTTCACAAATATATTAAACTACTTTTAAATGTAATCGCCGTCGAGATGAATACAATTCTGTAGTCGGGGCACCAGCTTTTGTATGCCAATGTCATAGACCTCCGCCGCCAGCTCTTTCAGCCATTTCTTCACAGCCTCCTCGAAATCCTGATGGTTGGAAAAACATTTCCCACCCAAAAACCCCTTTAGTGTAGTGAAAAGGTGATAGTTCGAAGGCGCCAAGGCGGGTGAATGGGGTGGTAGTGGTGAGAATATCCCATCCAAACGATGTTAGCAGCTCCTGTGAAACTCGCGCGATGTGGGGCATTGCGTTGTCATGCAAGAGGCTGATTCCCCGGGTTAGCAGTTCTGAATGCGGAAGTATTGCAGCAACCTTCTGCATTAATGGTAGTCCCTTTAGGCATAATATCCACCAAAACGGTCCCAAAAACAGAAGTCATGACTTTTCCGGCTCAAAGGGTTGTCTTGAACTTTTTGGCAGCTGGGTAAGATGAATGACGCCACTGAAGTGATTGTCTTTTTGATTCTGGGGTGTAGTGACACACCCACGGCTCATCCGCCATCACGATAGAGTCCAGCAAATTTTTCCTCCTGTGCAAAACGATCCAAAAATTCAAGCGCGGCGGTCACGCGGTTTTTGAGAGCATTCTGAGCATCCATCTCGCACACAGCTTCTTGTAACAAGTTTTTCGGACACAATATCTCCAAGGAGACTTTGAGAAATGTCAGGAAATTCTTCGTGAAGGTCATCAAGCGTCATATGGCGGTCATTTCGCACTTGTTCTTAAATTTTTTGCACAAGTTCGTCAGAAATCACTGATGCTCTCCCACTCCTTGCTTCGTACGACCTTTTCTGAACAACCTTACCCACTTCGTGACATGTCGACTCATCACATCGCTACCATAAACTTCCACCAGCTTCCGATGGATATTCGCAGCGGTTCTGCAAAGTCAAAAAACGGATGACCGCGCCGACGGGAGGTGGCGGGATCGCGCGACGATCTCTCCGTCGGAAGATTTACTGTGACTGAACGAAATGACCGACAAATACGAGGGACCAAACAAACTGACCGTTAGGATTCACCCTACACGCCAGGTGGGCCAACTTGGAGACAAAAATTTTCCCCTGCATCAGGGGCCCTGGTAAACCCACTTTCTGTAGTTATGGAAAATACAAACTGAGGACTGTGTATACTAAAATTTATAAGTTAACCATCTGAGTACTTAAGTCTTATTATTTATTGATGCAAATCATGTGCATTAAAAGGAGAAAAAATTAAATAATTAATACAGTTGAGTGATGGTTTTGTTTGCAAGAATTAGCGAGATAGAATATTTTTCACGTTTCCCTCCCCCCTTTTCCCCTCGCTAGTGAAGAAGTGCCGTGAATATTTCTGAAGTGTTGTGAACTGAACATTTATGAGAAATGAAATTTCTGGAGTTTTGGGGTAATTTTAAGTTTGGTGCTTTTCTGGTGTTTTGGGGGAATTTAAGTTTGGTACTTTTCTGTTGTTTGGGGGGAATTTTAAATTTGGTGCTTTGGGGGCAATTTAAGTTTGGTACTTTTCTGGTGATTTTGGAGTAAGAAATTTCCGCTTTCTGATGTTTAAAGTTGGCAGCTCTGGAATTAATATGGTACAGATATAATGAACGGGAATGTGCTACTCTTAGAAGTACAAAATGTTGGAAGATACTCAGAAAAACATATAAATTATCGTTACTGGAGAAAACTACAGCAGATAACATAAAATTATCTTGAATATCTAACTGCATTTAGCTTTAGCTGAAAATCCTCCAGCGCCTGTTTAATTTCTTTTTTGCAGCTTTCTCTTTCATTTCAGTTTCCATGCTCCAATTTGTTTTTACGCTCGCTCCTTACAATTCCGTTCATCCATGCTAATTTGAGAGGTTCAATATTTCTTCTACCCGGTGGAACAAGTTCCAATATTTTCCTTTCCTTTTTATAAAATCCAATATTGAATTTTGAACCGCCATCTTCCACCTAACAAGTTTTTTTTTTCTTGATCTGTCTCTCTTCTAGAAATTCTGACACAGCACCCCCAATGCTCCATTTTCGTTTAAAGTAATTTTAATTTTGATCTTGTTTTTTAACTTCACTGTTTCTGTTCCTTAAGTTATTGTATTTAAACCTCTATTTTTATACAAAAATTATAAACAGTATTTATTGCTTGTCAAAATCGCTTATAAATGCAAAATTATGACACAGTGGTTGCTTAGTAACATTTATGTTATTAAATTGTTTTCGTTGTAAAATGAACATTATTTTACGATAATATTAAAAAGAATACATTACTGAAAATAGAATCAGTCATTCATCATCATTGCAAACTACATAATTACCACAATAATTATAATTAAAAGGTTACTATTAGCTATCTGATTAATATAATTTGATAATACAGCGCGATCAGCGATGCTTTCTTCCGTGGCACCGGGTTTTTCCTTTGAGCGAGTCCCCACTCGTTTGCTGCGACGTGGAGGGAATACCAAGTAAGCGGATTTGATTCCTTGTTGATCTGGCTGACTGTCGCAGTAGTAGCGCAGCTGTTCCCAGGTGTTGTGTTGTTCGTTTCTTAATTCGACAATATACACAAAGTATATTAACGTCTCGTGTGTTTCAAAGGCACAGCATGCTTTTATGTACGATTCATATGTGTTAACTCAGTGGTGAAATAATCATAGTTTATTTAGCATACAGTGAATTCTGTTACTTATGTGAATACTATACTAACCCCTTTTCCAGAGAATTAACCGTCATGGAGCGTGATCATGCAGTTTTTCATCAAAACTCTGCCACTGCGAATAATTCCATGAAAGCAATTCACAATGTGTTCTCACAAGACATTTATCTCGGTTCCTCGATTTAACAGCCTGCGATTATTGTCTCTCAGGTAAAATAAAAGATGCGGTGTACAATATGAAACTGCACAAGATACAAGAACTCAAAGATAATATTCGTCAGGAAATGTCCGAATTCTTCAAAATGAACTACAGCGTGTGATGAATAATTTGCTAAAGAGATGCCAAAAAATGTGTGGAGAACGAAGGCGGGCAGTTTAAACACCTCATTTGATAATTTTGTAAATAATGAGCTTTAAATTGAGTTGTATATTGTTGTATGATTGGTTTGTTTTATTGTTTTATCCTTCCGCTAATCACCGAGACCCGGCTGACAGGCTAAAACAAAACTGAACGCACGTTACTAATCTGTTCTGAAATACATACTAACACGAAAGTTTCTGAAATATCCTTAATATTTTTGTTTACCCGATTAATGAATCTGATAAGTTATCATAAGACTTTTTTGGTATTAGTGACGACTCAGCCTTTTCAGTTTGGACTATATTTTTTTAGGTAAATTCATCTTCATCAAACAATAACAATAAACAAACGGACTAAGTAATATCCATCAATACAATTACGTCATAATTATGATTAAAAAGGCATTAACTTCAACGTAACTCATTAGAAACTAAAAATTAATATTAATTTTATTTTTGTCTTTTTATAATTATAATGCTATAATTTACTGTAATTATAATGCTATATAATTACTACATTTGTAAAAATTACGAATCTTAGCCTCGCACGTTTGACGCTATTTGAACTACGGGAAGGAAAAAACCAGTCAAGACAATATAACACAAGTGCAGGTAGCAGCTTGTAGATGGATTTTGTCAGCTAAAGGCTGTTTTGTGCTAATTATCATTAGTCACTTATGCCAATATAAATCTTGAACAATGGTTTCAGTCCTGCTGATGTACTGGTAACCATGCTTACCTCCTAAACCCAAGATCGCGGGTTTATCCTCCCAACCAGGGTCGATGGATTTTGAGAGCTTAAAAATCCTAAATATGGTTTCTTTCGGAAGGGAAGTAAAACTGTGGATTCCGTGTCGTACATTTACAGTACGAAAAAGAATCTCAAGCCTAAAAGAAGAGACCTCTGAGCAAAATTTGTCGGCTATTTCATGCCCTGAATTGAATGGGACGCTGATGACCTGAGATGTTAAAGAGCGTCCATAAATAAAACAAATCAAAATTGAACAATGAGTTTTATATTCAATATGTAAGTGAAAACGGATTCTCGTAGAGAAAATAGAAACTATCCAGGTAGAGAAACTATTCGCTAACTTGTTAAAAAGTTACTAGAGAGAGGATTTCTCAATGATAAGAAACATATTCAGGTGACCGCAATGTATTGCCGCGGAGGGGCATCATCATTAATATTTCTTATATTGCAAGCTAGTGTTTATTGTTTGTTATCCGTTTTAAATGCAGTTTGGTTTTATGCTTTCATTAACCTATAAATGATAAAATAAAAATATTAACGTTACGAATGGGGAGTACCGCTCCCTTTTTGCGGTAGGACAGCTGAACTTCCATAAGCAGTAACTCAAAAATTTCTCCTATATTTTGTTTTTGGAATTAATATTCCGATTGTGCAAAATACCGTTTAATTCTGGTGTTTTATCCACCTCTATCTACTTAATATACCCTAAAGTTTAATTTATGAGAGTAGGTCATCAGGTAAGTTACAAATTGATGAAGGGTACTACTTGTTTGAATGAGGCACCGAGATGACAGCGAAACAGCAGTTGCAAGATGGAGACGCCTCTGAATGAAGTACAGAGCTCAGTTGTGCTCATTCAGAGAATATTCATAAAGAAATGTTTCATACCTACGCTGTGTCACGTCAAGTTCTTTACAGTTACACGCATCGAAGACGAACACCGGGTCATATCTCCTATGGGGGTTGCCAAAGAATTGAAGACTTAATCCGAATAGACACTATAGCGGCTGCTATAGTGTCTATTCGGATATTATCTGTTATCTATATTAGTGTCTGACGAATATTATCTTTGAGTTCTTGTATCTTGTGCAGCTTCATATTGTCCATTCAATTCAGGGCGTGAAACGGCCGAGAAATTTTGCTCAGAGGCCTCTCTTTCAGGCTTGAGGTTCTTTTTCGTGCTGTAAATGTACGACACGGGACCCACGGCTTTACTTCCCTTCCGAAGGAAGCCATCCATACTTAGGAGTTTTACACCCGAAAAAATCCATCGATCCTGGCCGGGTTCGAACCCGCGATCTTGGGTTTAGGAGGCAAGTGTAGTAACCACTACACCACCAAGATCGACTCTTCTGCGGCACTACAGGCGGTGGACACTGATGATATATAAGATGAAATGATAAATTGGGAAAGGATTTCTTTAAGGAAGGAAACGTTCCAGGCCTAAGTTTAGGGTACCTCCCCGGCATTTGCCATTTATGAGGACTGAGGAAAACCTGGAAAATACCTCAGTCAGGGAGGACCGTCCTGGTGGGAATCGAACCCTAGACCTTCCGCTCACAAGTCCGCGCCTTAACAACCTCGGCCATTCGTGGCGGTGTTTGTAACCTGCTTAATGACTTACTCTCGTAATAAATACGATACTTTCTTTAAAAAAAACGAATTCTTGCTTTTGTATTCATGAAAAGGGTGCTAAATTAAAACTACACGATATCGTAAAACACTCTCGTCCTTTTCTCTTTAGGTTTTGGAACTGATTAAAAGCATCACCGCTTCCTATGGAGTCTGTATGGTACAGACATCCTTCAACAGCATACAGAGCAACTGGCTGACAAGGGAGAATTTGTATGCGTTTTGCAACTTACCCAAAGGCCTGTGACCCTGTAAGTTATGGCGGTGACTTTATTTTGGTATAGCAAGTACCGCGTCAGAGGTCACCAACCTGAACTGCGATAAAAGCACCGCTACCAACTTTCACAACAGGACATTTGAATGCCTACAAACACCTGGCTGTAGAACAGAAGAACGTTTCTGCGTTAAGATTTCGACCTACAAGTACTATATATTACCGGGAAAGAAAATAAATAAATAAAAATAACAAAAGGTGCTAAACTGCAATCCAAACACAAGTCACTATTTAATATAAACAATCGTGAATCGCTTTAAACATTAAACTTGTATGAATTTGTGACACAGACTGCAAGCTTGCCAGTTAAACTAATTGCCAGATCTCCAATAAGCGATGTGCACGCCGCATATCGCTCTTTAAGTCACCTTCAGAGCGGCCTACGGCAGTACAAACCCGGGATGTGCAACTTCTGCAGCAGCTGAATACAGATCGCAAGCTGCTACAGGTAGCTTTTACCATTACTAATCCGGACGTCCTGGGTTCGAATCCCGGTCAGGTTTAGCTGTTTGAGTAAGGTTATTTTAAGACATTTTTCTTAACGTAAGAGGGTGAATGCTACCTAGCATTAAGATGCCAAAGTTTCCGAGCTCATTTACGTCATCATTAATTTTTATTCATTCATTCCTACAGACTTACACCTATAACTTCAGCACACAATCAACAGATATCGCGAGAAGACCAGTGAAACATTAAAAACAGTGTATCTGCACTCGAATTAATGTTTCAAGTTAGTCTAGGAATAAAAGTGGGTACTATCCATTTGTGTGAAGGCGCGTCGAAACGGTTTGCTGTTTGTTAGCGACCAGGCCTTTCCTTTCTTCTTCTTTAGTATTTCTTTTTTATATCTTTTCTCCCTCCTTTCTCTTTTTTGCTTTGATTCTTCATTTTTTCTTTCTTTCTCCCCCTTCTTATTTCTTTCTCTTCCATTTTCTTTCTATCATCCGGCTGTTTCTTTTTTGTCTTTCATTGTTTCTTTATCTTTTACTTTCTTCTTTTCTTCCTTCTTCGCTCCTTGTTTTTTCCCTCCTTTATCTCTTTTCTTATTTTCCGTTTTCTTTTAATTCTTTACTTATTCGTCTTTTCCTTTCTTTCTTCTTGTCAGTCTTTCTCTTTTTCTCCTGCCACCTTAACCCACTCTTTCCTTCCTTTCTTATTTATCTTTTAGTTTGTTTATTCTTTTTCTTTTTTCTAATTTCTTTGTCTGTTTTTCTTTCCTATTCCTGCTTTAAATTTCTCCTTTCTTCCTTTTCTTGGTTCCACGTTCGTCTCATTTTCTTTCTTTCTTTTTCTTCTTCCACCCTTTTTCTAGATTTCCTGCTTTCTGTCTTTTTTTCTTTTTCTTTATTCCTTCTTTCGTTTCTCTCTTCTGTTTTTTCCATCCCCTTTCTTTCGTAATTTATTCTTTATTGCTCTTTTACTTTGTTCTTTGTCTTCTCTTTTCTTTTTTCTAACTTCTTTTTTTAAATCATCTTTCCTTCTCTTTCTTTTAATCTCTCATTTCTTCCTTTTCTACGTTCTCTCTTCTGTATCACTTTTTCTATACTTCCTGTTTTTCCTTATTCCTTCTTTTCTCTCTTTTATTCTTTAATTCTCTATTTTTTCCATCCTCTTTTTTTCTCTTCTCTTTTCGTTCTTTTTTCTTTCTCATTTTCTTCTTTTCTTGTTACTTTTCTTTTCTTTATCCAGTGAATTGGATTATACTGAACATCAAATTGTCTAGACCAGTACTATGCAGATCTTCTTGTTGTGTATTAACATTTTTATTTGGTTAAAATTATAAATTTTACATCATGTGAAATATTAAGCACATTAGTATATAAACCTATTAAAAGCTTTTAAATATATCAACATAAATGTAACAAAATCTATTGTATTGGTAGGGCAGCCTATGATAACGATTTGAAGAAATTGGCAAGTTTTAGAAATTACACCAATGAGTATGTTTAAAAATGGCATCTTTTGCCCCGTTTAACACATCGAAATACGCAGAGAAATCTAAGTTTAAGAACATCACAAAACTAAGTGTGAATATTTGCTGTGGATCTTGTAGTCTGTAAGTGTTCTCAAAAACAAAGGAAAGACGCCCAAAGACAGGGTTGCGGAGTATTTGGAAATGTCCCTCTGATAGAGCATCTGGATATTCAACAAAGTGTCCATTTGGTATCTGCGACTTCTTCCAGAAGAACTGGCTACTTAGATACCGCCCCACAGACTACAAGAAGCTTGAAGAATCTCTTCGATAATTGGTTCCAGCGCCGAGTGTGCGGGAGAGTAGTTCAAATAAATGCAATCGTTGTTGCGTGACGCTAATAACCCTCGCAGGGGACTGGCTTTCCAGACATTACAGTAATGGTAAAATGTGGGGAATTCTGTCATAAGTGCCTTCTCTACATACAGGTTTCTTATACGTACTGCACATGTACATCAATAATGTATAAGAAACACACTTGTTCTTACATTTTATAATTATTAATGGAGTTTCGTCACCATTTTCAAAGAAAATTCTTGTTTTCATGTTACCTGGCAACCTGGAATGTACCGCCATGAATAGCCGAGCGGATTCGTGAGCGGGATTCCTAACAGGACTGTCCTCCATAAATGAGTTTTTTCCAGGTTTTCCTCAGTTCTCAAAATGGCAAAGGCCGGGGAGGTACTAAACTTAGGCCTGGAACACTTCCTTCCTTAAAAAAAAATCCTTTTTCAGTTTATTATTTCATCTCATATATTATCAGTGTCCTCCGCCTGTGATACCCTGAGTAGTTAAAACGGACGTTAAACGTAATTAAAAACAAACAAACTGATTGTTGTTTGAATCTGAGCAGTTGTTTGAATAAAACTATCGAGCAGTTTTGTAATATCTGTATATTGTTTCAAAATGGTGTATACTATACAAGAAAGATCGGAGTGTAACTGGATTAATTAGCTGTTTCAAAATAGACTGTATTACTGTAATATTAATAATTACATAAGTCATGGCAACTATTTTTCTAGCGAATAAGAAACTACACGAAAAATCTAAGATGTACGATTGAAAGTACACGGCATTTACTGCCGAGCGGTGTCACCAATGGAAGGCGCGGACCTAGTAAGGAAGAAACAAAACACAGACAACGGGACAACATTGATTTATTATTTATTATGACATGAGCAAAAGCTACACACAACCACTTACACGGGGTTGTGATTAAGTCACAGGGCGGGTCTCCCAGGTAATCCACGGTAATCTGGACTATAGGGGTAGTGAGAAATATACTTCATTTTGTGAATTATTTCATAATATAATGTTTTTATTTCGTTTATGTTTATAATAAAATTGGTTTTTGGCTTATCTAATAATTAGCAAAATCATTGATAAGACAAAAGAAAACTTGGAAAAAAGAAAGAAAGAAAATAAGCAAATCACTATGCTAGGCAGGCATGAATAATGTTGGAATAATTACAAACAAAATTATTACGATTCATAACTAATAAAGAAATATACAGTAAGGTTATTTGAGTTACGGGCCGCTTTAGCCCGGTTGCTTACCGGGTAGGTGCAACCACCACAAACGGCAAAAGCGAAGCAGCATCGCCGCGCGCCAAGTTTATGTTTATTTTAGTATTTACATTTTTTCTGAAAGTTTAAAACGATACTGTATTTAAAACTGATAATAAGCACAGACCCGTGTTATATGAGATGTTGAAAATGATGCCCCTCAGCGGCAATACATTGCAGTAATCTGAAATTTATCTAGCTTTTCTTGTCATTAATAGATCAGTTTTTCTACCCGAAAGACAAATTACACACTGGGAAAGTCTTCCTCAAACTACAAGCTGCTACCTGCACATGAATCATAGGGCCTTGGCGGTTTACTTCCACTAGTAAATTGGGAGAAGATTTTCATTTGAAGGGAAAAGAGTTCGAGACCAAAGTTCACAAGTTTCCGGCATTTGCCATCGTTAAGAATTGAGGAAAAACTGCAAAAGCCCTCCGTAAGGGAGGATGATCCTGCTGGATATCGAAGTCCACGTGTCCACACCTTGAGGGTCTTAGCCAATCGTCTCAGTAAAGGAATTGCGGTATTTTTGAGTCTGAAAACCTCATTCTCAGTGTTGCTGACACAAGAGCACAAAGCATGCTGTTGCAAGTAGTGCGCCACAGTTCAGTAAAACCACACAGGAAATGACAATGTTTGCCGTAGAGTGGACATTTTTGAGGTGGAACAGTGCACTTGTACAATTATTGTGAAAGAGGAGCAAAGCTATTTCCGGGGCCTGGTCAGGTCGGAATACTGGTATTTACGATTCTGTATTTAAAACCTCCAGCATCTCCCTCTAACGGAAATCGCACACAGCGGTGTTAATTTTATCCTCATCAAGTTTTTATCACTCGCGTTGGTCATGATAGAAACGTTTCAAAATGCTGGAAAACCATTATGAATGGGTTTGCGGTTTTAAGGTCTATCACTTTCACGCAATGAATCATGTATGTGCTGTGGTAAATGATACATAATGTAAACATTTTCAGTTCTGCTCCATCAGCAAAAACCACATATCTTCCTGGGATGTGCAAACAGGACTCTACGGACAGAAAAGTTGCCGCTTCTAATATTAATTGTACTGCTGATAAAGATCAGCTGATTCGTTGTTCTAAATCATAACCACCAGTAGTATTAATAGTACTGTAATAAAGGTCGGTCATCATCACCTGATTCATTATTCCATGTCATGACCACCTCTAGTATTAATATTACTGTTAATAAAGGTGGTCATGTATCAGCTGATTTATCTATATTCGTTGTTCTAAGTCATGATCACCTCTAGTATTAATATTACTGTTAATAAAGGTCGGTCATGTATCAGCTGATTTATCTATATTCGTTGTTCTAAGTAATGACCACCTGTAGTATTAATATTACTGTTAGTAAAGGTCGGTCATCATCACCTGATTTATCTATATTCGTTGTTCTAAGTCATGACCACCTCTAGTATTAATATTACTGTTAGTAAAGGTCGGTCATGTATCAGCTGATTTATCTATATTCGTTGTTCTAAGTCATGGCCACCTTTAGTATTAATATTACTGTTAATAAAGGTGGTCATGTATCAGCTGATTTATCTATATTCGTTGTTCTAAGTCATGATCACCTCTAGTATTAATATTACTGTTAATAAAGGTGGTCATGTATCAACTGATTTATCTATATTCGTTGTTCTAAGTCATGTCCACCTCTAGTATTAATATTACTGTTAATAAAGGTGGTCATGTATCAACTGATTTATCTATATTCGTTGTTCTAAATAATGACCACCTCTAGTATTAATATTACTGTTAATAAAGGTGGTCATGTATCAACTGATTTATCTATATTCGTTGTTCTAAGTCATGTCCACCTCTAGTATTAATATTACTGTTAATAAAGGTGGTCATGTATCAACTGATTTATCTATATTCGTTGTTTTAACTCATGATCACCTCTAGTATTAATAGTACTGTTAATAAAAGTCGGTCATGTATCAGATGATTTATCTATATTCGTTTTTCTAAGTCATGACCACCTCTAGTATTAATAGTAGTACTAATAAGTTAGGTCATGTATCACCTGATTTATCTACATTCATTGTTCTAAGTCATGACCACCTCTAGTTTTAATATTACGTTAATAAAGCTGGGTCGTGTATCAGCTGATTTATCCATATTCGTTGTTATAAGTTAAAATCTAGCGCGTGAAATTATGCCTGTAAAATCACGACCACCCTTTATTGAACAGATCTTTGTTATTATTTTTCATTCGTTTTATTTAAGGACCCTCTTTAACATCTCAGGTCATCAGCGTCCGATTCTATTCAGGGCGTGAAATGACCGACAAATTTTGCTCAGAGGTCTCTTCTTTCAGGCTTGAGGTTCTTTATCGTGCCGTAAATGTACGACACAGGACCCACGGCTTTACTTCCCTTCCGAAGGTAGCCACACTTAGGATTTTTACGCCCAAAAAATCCATCGATCCTGACCGGGTTTGAACCCGTGACCTTGGGTTTGGGAGTCAAGTATGGTTACCACTACACCACCAGGACCGACTAGACCTTTGTTATGACTTGAAAGTGTCGGACATGACGACATGTTACTTTTTGTCGCCGACGTAGCATCATAAATTGTCAAAGCATCAAACTCAATACAGGCTTTAAACCCGAAATGTATGTTCATTACTTGCTTAGCGCAAGCGATTTATAGAGTGACTGAGAAACTTTCTTCAGGACACCCTTGTGTTAAAGACAATAAAACTTATCGTAATTTTTTTTTTCAAATCCATGGCTCCCGTTGCTCCACTTTACCCAGAACCTTTTATCATCTGGTGGGACACGTTAATAGATTCAGCAATTTATTACTGCGATCATTTCCATGTGGCGAAACCTGATATGAAAACACTGAATTTTGACAATAGCATCATAATTGAAGTTGCTAAGACATTTTCAAACTGAATTTGAAGGATACTTGGTCTCTATAGAGGAAAAATTGTGACCTTAGCACATGGAATCATATTTATTTATTTATTTATTTATTCTGGCAGAGCTAAGGCCATTACGCTTTCTCTTCCCCTCTACCAACATAATAACAATTACATGAAGTTATAACGACAATATTACAATCACAACATTAACAGCAAAGTTGGCAATACTCGTACATATCTAAACCAATGTAAAACATGACGTAGATAAATAAAGGTATAGTAATACATAAATATGGACAGTAAAATATTAACTTAAGAAGGGAAAAAATAAGAAAACAAAAGAACAATGGTATACAACAAGCACCAGAAATGACAATTTATACATATATCAACCTACGTAAATATACAAGCAAAACATAAAATTAACCCTGACAGTATTATGAAAGAGATAGGAACATTTATGGCAGTAATAAAAATAATAGAATGAATAATTCTACAGCAGGGTAAAACAAACAAATACATGCATTGTAACAAAAGGAATCTAAATCTAGGGTAATTGATTATTTCTAATAATATTAATCAATTTCTTATGAAATGGTCCTAAATTTCGGCAGTCTTTGACATTCTGTGGCAATGCACTCCAGAGACAGGCAGTGTTGATGAGTAAAGTGATATAATAGTACATGCTGCGATTCAGAACGTGTGTTAAGTTTATGAGAGGAAGACAGATTTTCAAAACAAGAAGATAAATAAGATGTAGGAACAATTTTGAAAACTATGTTTTGTTTTATATATTTTTAGTGTTTAACGCCCGTTTTTACTATGAGGCACCACAGGCGGTGGACACTGATGATACATGGGATGAAATGATAAATTGGGAAAGGATTTATTTTTAAGGAAGGAAGCGTTCCAGGGCTAAGTTTAGCGTACCTCCCCGGCATTTGCCATTTATGAGGACTGAAGAAAACCTGGTAACAGTCTCAATCAGGGAGGACGGTTCTGGTGGTAATCGAACCCCAGATCTCTCGCTCACGAGTCCACGCCTTAGCGGTACGGCGCAAGATGGCCTGCTACAGCAACAACGGATGAAAACATGATGAAAGCAGAGTGTATAGTACGGGAAGACCACCGCTACATTTAAAACATTCAAGAAGTTCTGAATACTTGATCGGCAGCAGTGAAAACAATCTTCATATCAGAAAGCTCTCTTTGGATACTCCATTGCTTCAAAGATGGGGAGAGAGAGAGAGAGAGAGAGAGAGAGAGAGAGAGAGGAAAAAAAAAACATGGGTTTGGGTGCCAGAAAATGTAGGGAAAAAGTCTATGGAGAAAGATAAAAAAATACACATTTAAAATTATAAGATATGGCGAAAGCTGGACATAATAGTATGACGCAGAAACTAAGTGATAATAATCGATTTGGATCATAAGAATTGTTCTGTACTTACTGTCAATCTCTGAAATAAACACAATACGATTTTAAAGTGAGCTAGGTAATTTTGTACACTATTATTAGATACTGTTAGGCTATTCTAGTTTTTGGTCATTTCTAGGTCATTTTATTGACTATCTTTTAGAAATGTTTGACCATCAAAATCAGATCCTGCTTATAAATATATGCACTGTACATATCGTGATAACAGAATGGCTGAACACAGCACCAAGAGCACTTAAAAACACTGTGGTCACATGTAACAAAAAGTTCATATGTAGCAAAATTAATGCCTAACATATTTCTGCTGCAGCTATAAATTTCATCGTCTCTACAAGCCATGCGTTTTATCGAAATGTCGTAAATGTACAGATGCCAATTGTGGTTATTTTGATTAACAAAGAATTTTTAATTTATTTGTGCTTTATTGAAGTTTAATATACCAAACCATCATTGATTTTCGAACGACCTAGTGTTAAAGGGTAAATAATTTGATTTTTTTTAAGTCTTGTGTGCACCTAATTTTGTGCACATCTCGACTGAGCAACTTTTAGATTTAGTTCACTTTGTTTTCTTTTGATCACATCTAAAATAGAAAATTGTTTTATCTAATCCATTTATATCTCGAAACAGTTGATTAATTATTGATTTTTTTAAATTAAAAACAAAATACAGAAACAAAGTTAATTTTGAAAAAAACTATTTCAGCATGAAATTCATTTGTACCCGATCCTCAATATAGAAGTCAAAATCTTTGATAATAAACGTAACTCGCTATATGATATTAAACATAATACTCATTCGCTATTTATTAATACATTATTAATACACATGTTACACATTAACACTAGCGCAATTGAATTTATGTAATAGAAATCAGATTTATTAAATGTTATTTGTAAGGATTTAAATTTGATGTTTTTATTTGAAAAGTTGCCATGACGAATGTATTGTTATCAAAATATTTAGCACGTCGTTGCGTGTCATTAGCGAGTCGAGAAGAACGTTTTTCCATCGCCTCAGTTGATCGCGCTTGAGCCATGCGTTTCTTGGAATTTGCGCGTTCGACATGTTTATTTGAATAGTTGCCATGGCGACTGTATTGTTATCAAAATATAACAAAAGGAATTCTAATCATTTTAGATTCAAATAAAACTTTGGAAATAAATATAAATCAAGTTAGACTAAAATTTATTTATTGTACTGATAAATATAATAGTCACCATAGCAACTGTTCTTATTTTTAAATAAAGATTATTATAAATGTTATATTTTTATGCGTTATTAAAGAAACTACAGAAATGTGTTCTTACTATTCAATCTTAAATTTTTTAAAAGCTTAGTGTTTGATATTGCGTTGCTTTACTTTCAAAATTGCAGATCCATATTTTTTAACCATGATAGTTACCGTGTTATATTGTATTGTCATCCATTTCTGACCTATATGCAAATTTTCAAGTCTCTATCTCATTTAGAAGTGCATGAAAGATTAATTATAAAATTCCACTCGAACAGACAAGAAAGCGAGTTAATAAAAACGGTTGAATGAAAAAAAGAGAACACGTTTTTATAAGTAAATTGCATTTGAAAACTTAAAATAAAAAAAGAGAGAGCACATTTCGAACAAAACGTAAAATTGTTTACACTTGAATGAATTAAAAAGTGGATAAACATTTTTAACAATCGCATACAACTTTAAATTAACAATGCCTATTCGAGTTAGCGTAAAGCTGCTACGCACACTTTATGGCTAGTTGTTTTAGTGTCGAGGAAATTAAACATTTGTCAATGACAACCAGCAAAAGGCTAAAATTAAATGCAGATTCATTAGTGCGTCATTTACTACTATACTTTAATAAGATAAACGTAGACCTATCCGTGAATTTCTTGATTCGGTTTTATGTTCAGAAACGTAATTAAAATGCTTACAAAACAATATCTTAAAGCGGGGTGGTCAATGGCAGGGTTGAACCGGAAATGTTCACACATCGATAATCAACAAACGGAATCGCAGTTGCTGGTCATGACCAGGGTGCTCGACCCGCTGGCCAGGATAATTGTGGCGAGTGCCCCAGAGTAGTGTCATTATCAAGACTTCCGGCTTGGCTCGCGAATATCACATCCACCTTTGAGTGACAGTTGACCGGACAACTTCCTATTGAAACATTCATTCTGTTAAGAGTATAAAACCTAGAATAACAGCTTACAATTTCCGTGTTTTTAACTCTTTTTCTATTGTCACTGTTCCTGTGAGAGGGCTGGTCAGTAAAAATGTCCATAATTTTTTTAAAGGCATAATTTCTTGTATTAAATTTTAACTTTATAATATTTTGTTAGCTTAATGCGTAACGTACACATGACACAGGTTGTCACTTGCGGTTTCGCCTCAACAAATCTTCAGCTGAGGCCTATGCAACGTTACAGGAGACTTATGCAGTCTTTGTTCTTCCCTATTGCAAAACTTGAAGATTTAAAATGTTTAAAGAGGGAAGGCAATCAATTTCAAAGGAAGGTTGACCCGAGCTGCAGTTTGTGCTCTAACAGAGAGAGAGAGAGGATAATTATTAAGAACACTTTCAGAAATTCTGAAAAGTTCACTGGGACCACTCACAGGTTGGTAACTGAAAAGTTGCAAGTGAGACGTGTATGTGGACGGTGGGTTCCAACACTGCTGATATCCCAACAAATCAGGTTACATTTTTTCAAAGGTCACATCATTTCGATCCTGAGAACAAATAGCAACGCTCTGTGTGGTCACCAAAAAATAAAAGAAGTTGCTTCTTCTGGGAAAGTTATGGTCATTTCATTTTTCGACATTCACGGAATAGTTTACCAGCATGTTCAACCTGCGCAAACAACTGTAACTGTGTAATGCTACAGAGATGTCCAAAATTCTGCAAAACAATTTAATACATTACAGGACAACATAAACCGCCACGGGTGGCCGATCTCGTGAGCGGGAGATCTGGGGTTCGAATCCCTCCAGGACCTTCCTCCCTGATTGAGGTTTTTTCCAGGTTTTACTCAGTCATCAAAACTGGCAAATGCCGGGGAGGTACACTAAACTTAGGCCGGGAACGTTTCCTTCTTTAAAAAAAATATCCTTCCCCAATTTATCATTTCATTTCATGCATCGCCAGTGTTCACCGCCTGTGGTGCCTCAGTAGTAAAAACGGGCGTTAAACAACATTAAAAAAAAAAAAAAAAAAAAGAGGCAACATACTGGATGCTGCACTACGATAATTAACGTCGCACATCCCACATGTTGTTGCTAAATATCTTCAGAAGCAGTGGTGAAAAATGCGGAGCCGAATCTGAAGAACTTATCGAAAAAATTGTTTCCAACATTTCTTTGAAGATGGTAGAATCTATCCGAAGAGGACTATTTTAAAATATATGATAAACAGCCCCTGTATTATTGATTTTATATAAAGAATTATTTTAGTTTTTCAGTCAAAAACAAAAAATAAAACAAAGTAGCAACTTTAGGCGAGTGAACCAGCACAAATCACTTTATCTTCGAATATTTCCTTAATTTTACCCATGGATTCCTTTGCTCTATGAGCAGTGGCGGAATCTTGTTGAAAACACCCATATTCTTTTTCTTCTTTCGTCAGCTGATTGAAAAAAGGAGTCGGAATGTCATTTCGGTACCTCTCTCCATTTACTGTCTGCTCGTAAAAAAGAGAGCTCATTATGCGTCTTGCGCTAAACGCACAGCAAACTCCAATTTTCATTTCATAAAGAGGGGTTTCTTGTTTATAATGGTGGAACCGCGTATCTACTGAAAAGAACGCAAGCAATGGGTCGATTAACCCTGCAGTCAATGATGAAAGAAACCACTCACAGTAACGCACACTTGCTACGGGATCACCTGGTCGTACACAATGCACACGTGTATACTTGTAATAATTTGACTTTTAATAATTTCCTTGCAACGAAGAGCTAATCTGTGTTAATTTCGATTGTGATTTTGATGGTGAACCTTCAAGATTTGCGTCTAATTTGTCTTCTGTTAAAGCTGTACCTCTTCGTGTGTGTTACTTGTTTTGCACCAGAACATTATTATCAACCTTTATTCGCAAAACCGTGAATTCCAGTTCTAGAAGTAGGAAGTTGCCCACGGAAGTTCCGAATAAATTCCTCACGAATGCAACGAGCTCGGAAGTTCAGGGATAGACAGGCAGAGAGAGCAGGCCTTGACCTATAACCAACACCGGGTGCAAGCAGTAAGAACATTTTCTGGAAGCCTGGTATTTCAGTTCTTTTGGTGCCTTTGTCATTAGCAGAGCATGCCCTAAGTTATGCTAAATACCGTTTTTGTCTGGATGGATATATGTAAGAGTAGACAGAAATGAACATGTTAGCCTACATTTGGGGTCAATAGTGCCGGTTTTTACTTAGCCCTCCCCCCGCCTATTTTAAAGTTTTTTTTTTCTGTTTTGGATAGTTAGGATTTTTGTACGATAAATAATTTCAATTTTTCGAAGTGAAAAAAGTTATAAAATTAAATTCATGCCAAACTTATAAAATTTTCTATTGAGAATCTTGTTATACATTTATTTCTTTTCAAGCAGTCAAAAACATTTCATTCAACCCATTTACTTAAGTTCTTTAAATAGCAGAACCTTCATTAGTGAAAGTAACGCACGCTTACTTCGGGCATATGAATACCAGGAATAGAGAGAATGAGGGAAATACTGTAGTTTTGAATAGTCCTGGCGAATGACTTTGTATCGATCTGCGACAGATAATTCTAGGAAATTTGTGTTACATAAATGTAACAAACAATTGCAAGCGAAAAAAATGATAGGGTTACAGCTGTGCAATAAACCGTCCCTACAATGTGTTCAGTACGGAAGTAAGAGAGATGCTAACCTGACTCCCCTATAAACGCATAAACAGAAAATGAACTCGACCAGAAACCACTGAGCATCTTTTGCTCATTCGCCAGGACTATTCAACATTTCCATGATGTCCTGAAAGGTGAAATGTTCTGTTGTAACTAGTATGAGTCCTTCCAAAATAACTTGTTTTAAATATGCTCCCATCACTTCAGTGGAAGTGGAGTTAACTATGACAGTTGATACCTTGAAAAAGCACATTGTTGTTGGGTGTAACCAAGAAAAGTAAGCTTTAAATACTTTAATTGTGTGATAAAGAAATTATATACACATTTTCATTAATAATGAGCGACATTACTCTCTGTTTTCACGTTATTGGTAGTTGATGTGCCTAACATGGCATCTAGACTGCTGCTGCAGTTCTTTAGGTCAGCCCGTTGCCGCTATGACGATATTTCAGCTCTCCAGGGTGTTTCTTGTAGCACCGACATCTGAAGCCACAGAAACCACGAAGATGAGGTAAAGCCACAGAAGAAATCCCCGCTAAAGCTCTACAGATGGGATTATAGCTACCCTCTAAAAATGCATGACGTGTAATTAGAGTGTTCGGTTGGCAGTAAATATTGTAGTACGCGCGCGAGTCCGTTTCCAAACTCTGGGTGGTAGGCATTTCTGGATTATTTAGTACGTGATAATTGGAAGTGACTGTAGCTACTCCTAGAGTGAGATATTTCCATGAAACTCTCGTAAGTAAACGCGGTGATTGTGGGGTTTGTTGGGTAAGAAATATATCAGACGATAATGTGCAGCTAGCGACAAGTTAGTTTAGATGCACGCGACGCGTTACTGCAGTGGGCAGTTCTCTTATAACGTTCTGTGTTCGCTTTTCTGAAACCTTACATTTACGCACAGCTATAAGCTTAAACATTAATTTTTGCTGTGACATGTACTACTTACATTTCTTTTCACAAATATGCGTGTGTGTTTTGTTTTAATATTGCTTGAATTAATACAAAGTAACAAATATGTTTGTACAGCAGAAGTTGATAACAATTGAAAATGTTTTATCCGATTATAGATGTGCAGAATTTAAATTTTAGTTTACTAAAATTATAAGCGAGAAAGGGTTATCTATCTATCAAACAATTAAGAAACAAAATCTTTAATGCAGACGACCAATCTGAACGTTTCGACAATGAACAACAAAGAGCTGTGACTAAAGCCCTCTATTGCACGCGGAATTTGCTGACAACCGAGCTCCGTGATTGGTTCGCCAGCATCAGCCGCCATTTTGGGCCTGATGTCTGTGTGTTCTGCCATATGTTTATATGGAGAAAAAATTTATTTTAATTTAGTTACTACGCTGGATGTTGTACATTTGGTTAACTCAAGAAAGAAAGGCGTTGTGTTATATCGCATTCAAGTTTTAATTTGACATGTAAACTGCATTGAAAATAACTTATGTAATGTAATAAAATATTTATCAGCATGGCTACGTTGTATTTAGCAGTGACTATTACTAAGTGTATTATACTTACAATATTATTACAGTATACTCTGGGTTATCTCGAACATATGCCATAGCTTTAAAAATCAGATGAATGTATGTAATTTGTGAAGGTGTTTTGAATTTTTTAAATATAAAAATAGTTTGCCGGTCATGTAGTTCATTTGAAATGCCACTATTGCAGAAAAAAATAATTTAAAAATACAACGTTCTACTATAAGATATAAATGTACGTTCATAATTGGAAGAAAAGAAATATAAAATGCAAATCAATGGATTATGAATATTTTAAATTTACAGACATATCATTTAGTTTATTTATCTCTTGTTTTCACACACCAATTAAAATATAGATTTCTGTTTGTCATAGCCATTCTCATTGGACCAATTTAGAGCAGAGAAACGTGAAAGCACATAAAAGTTTTTCTCTAAATTTGAATATGGTAAGAAGCCCTATAATTCTTATAGTTCATTCTTAACTGAAAGATTAACTGCAGGCTTTATACAGTTTATGTCAATACTGTTATAATAAATGCATTACAACAAATAATTTAAATATTTAATAGCAAAATAAAACGAGAAATTCATATTTTAAGTTCACATCTAAAAAGAATGTAATTAATAAGGTGTACGTTTAATATGGCGACCTCGGTTCTAACCCAGGACAACCTTTTTCTCTGCCGGCAAATGATCCGTCATTGGCCGGGCAGTTCGGATGCGGTACTACGCGAAAGTGCCGTAACTATAGCTGACACAGTCTCAAAAGTATGCAATTTCTGTCTAACCTAGGCCTTCTAATGAAAAAAGAAGAACAGACGCAGAAGGTATCATTCAACAGTATAACACAAATGTTTTAGAATTAACTGTATGACAATCGAGTAAAACAACAGAAACTTAACACGTAGCCTTAAGAGAGTTAGAGACGGTTAGAGTGTGTCCATACTTGTATGATAGAGGGCTTCAGTTGTGACAAGCTAGTGCAGGTTTCTCAGATTTAGATAGCAACACAAGCAGCTCTAAGCGGCTCCGTATTCATTGTGGGGCAATAATGGATACAAAAATGTGTAATGAGAAATAGAAGTATTTACAAATTACTGCGCAAGATGTAAGGACAGTATGTACAAGATACCTAGTGTAATTAGAATACGGGTAAGCATAACAAGAAATATTAAGAAGACATGGCACATGCAGCATCTGCAGAGGTGATGATTTGGTTTATTTACAGACGCTCTTTAACACCTCAGGTCATCAGCGTCCCACTCAAACCAGGGCGTAAAACGATCGATAAATTTTGCTCAGAGGTCTATTCTTTCAGATTTGAGGTTCTTTATCGTGCCGTAAATGTACGACACGGTACCCACGGTTTAACTTCCGTTCCGAAGGAAGCCATACTTTGGAGTTTAACGCCGAAAAAATGCATCGGTCCTGGCCGGGATGGAACCCGCGATCTTGGGTTTAGGAGGAAAGTATGGTTATCACTAAACCACCAGTACTGACGTCTCTTGACAGGTGACGCAACCCGGAAAGAATCTCAAATAGTTCCTTTAACACCGGTAGCCTTCTTATGATTATAGGCAAGAAAGAAGTATCTATTAAACTTAAACACTGTTTGGTAGATTTAGGCATACATGGACCTGATTGGTCGCGTGCTTTTGCATGTCGCAATCTGAAAGATTGGAAAATATTCATAACATTTGTGCAAACAGAAGCCAAGCTGATGTAACAAGGGAATAAGGGCATGTTTTTGATAGTTGAACACGTATAATAACACTTGGTGTTACATTCACACGTGGTAATATAATCACGTGGCATAATGGTCATAATGGTATGCGTATGCAGCGTGAGAGCAACACTTGTAAAAACATTAGATATGAACGCTGTCCATTGTTGCAGCCTAGCGTACAGTATGAAAAGGCCTCCTAAAACGAGCAAGGCAGGAGACGAGAGATACTGCTAACAGAGTCCATGCTGGTTGTAGCTGGTTTTGGAACTGTACACAATAAATACTTATATTATTCTTCATCAGAGTTAATTGAATTGTCATTAAGAGCCCGGAGCACCTCGCCTTTCCTGGAGGACAAGACTTAGCTCTGTCTCCGAACCTCATCTACTATCTCAAAGAATTTCTCTGTCCAGTCTTAACCTGCTTAAGACTGAGTAGGGATTAATTGTAATCAAGCCTCAAGGGACGACCATCTGTCTACAAGCTGCGAGTCTGCTGGCGGACACCACAGCCTGATCTCGTCAAACCAACATCTTGGTGGCAGCAGAGGCAAGGAATACAGAAGAAAACGATTACAAATGTAACTTACGCAGCTGGCAACAATAAGCCTTAAGTTATCAAAATGTGCATCAATATAAGTTTAAACTCGCATAGTCACTGCCTTACAGTTTGTTGAGTTCAGTCCTGTGTCAATAGCTGGTGAAAAAACCATGAATGTTTCTAAAGAAAACTTTACATTCTATAAGCCAGGTGAAAGAGTAAAAAAAATCCACGAGAACTTGGCAGTTGTTCATAGTGATCAAGTGTGTTCTTTTGATGCCATTGCAAGATGAATTCGTTCATAAAAAAAAAAAATAACGTTACAATAGGTGACGACAGCTGGCTATACCAGTATGGCCTAGAAACTAAGCGGCAAATATCCTTCGAGATCTTCCCAGGAGAGGATCACCCTACTAAAACGAGGCGAGCGAGAAGTGTTTGCAAGAAAGTGATCTGTTCTTTCTTTTCAGGTAATGGCCACATTGTAACAGTTTCACATGATATTGATGGGTTAGCTGGGACCTATGGCTATTTCTACAGGTGAGTTGTGCTTCTTCAAATCTCTTTCTCGCTGTTCTCACATTGACATTGCCTCCTGATGCCTTTTGCAACCATTTTGAGCTTCTACGGCTACTGTGTGACGATCACGCAAAACTTGCAGCCGCAGAATTTGATCATCTCAGGTAGATGTCACTCTTCTGTGACTTGATCATGGTCTAAATACCAAGTTTCCTGAACCTTCGGTATGTCCTTTGTATAGTAGAGACATTGACGTAACACTTGGGCAACATAACGCAGGCTCCATGCACGTTCCAACAGGGTAACTGCCTTAACAGCCTCCTCTCGACTTAACGTCGTGAAATTTTGTGGAATACCTCAGCAATAATAAAACTGATGTAACAACAATACAAGAACAACAGTGCCATTGACATTTCAATTAGCCCAGATGTAAAATGTGATTAAATTGTATTCATATTCATGTTCACGCAATGAAGGAAATTATAGACTCAAAGTGATATCTGAATACCTTAAAGTGGTTGCAAAATATTTGGAAATGTACTTAATGTTCAAAATATAAATGGAATTATAACAATTCACATATAATAATGCGTAAAATTAAAAATACAATTTTTTTCCCCCTCTCCATGCATTTGAAAATATTTAAGGGATTCTAAATTGGCTGTTTTTAACGTCATATTATTCGCACAGTCTGCATGAAAGCTAAAAACGCTCACTTGTAGATTTAAACAAGTGCACTTAGAATAATTTTGAATGAGGTTATGAGAAAATGTAAAGCAGAAACGGAATATTGGATTACAGCAACACTGACCAGACCGTGTCGAGTTAACCGTCTCCGCGTTTCTGAACTTTGCTCAGTTAAGAAAAAGAAGAACAATAAAACATCCGGCCTCCAGGAGACGGAAGATAAGACACAGAGGTTGACTTTGTTCATTCCTCTGGTTGCCGGAAGAGAACTTGGCACGGTATACATTAGAACACCGCTACAACTTTGCATATCGACTCAAAGGAAACTGTGTGTGCTTCCAAGGTATCTCAATTTAAATAACGAACTTTTCTGGGCTCTTCATCTTGTAACAAAGTTTACCTTAGACACGCACGCGAGTTTCTGAATTCAAGAGCTCTCTGCAGTGAAAGAAAACAAGCAGTAAATACATTTGCTAAGGAAACTGATTATGTAATATTTAAGTATTGATCCAAAGCTCATCTCAAGCTAAAATCCATTTCTACACAATAGTAAATGAAAACGAAAGTAGAGTTGAGCAAAAAGATCGCATTTTCCTATTCAAAACGAAAAACAACTGAAGTACGGCATGGCCTCCTATACCATTCATTAACTTTATAGAGTTAGCAACTCAAATTAACGATGCATACCACGCTCTGTGGAAATATTTATGTATTATAGATACATTATTCTATAGAAGAATTTAAAATGAATAATAAATTTATATTCTAACATATAATGTTAACTGTGGTTTACTCCGTCGTATATTTAATGCTTATAATGTACATATATTATCATGTAAAACCGGGGTAATTGAAAATTGTAATACTTTCAACTAATTTGTATGTACTGATTCAAAATATGACTACCATTTTTTTCTATAACGTAAATTTATTCACAAAACGAACGGAAATGTGAAAAATTTTGTTGGTTTTTTCGCAATGCTTTAAAAAAAATCGTAAAAAATACAAATTAGGCGGGAAGAGATTATTACAAGAGTTAGTTCACAGTATATACAGCAAGAGTGGCTCATGTCCACACCTTTGAAGCTGTTGCTTCTAAATCCGTTACAAGTTGGGTGTACTTCTCAATGAAGTCATTAGATGACGCTGCTATCGCCGTATCTATTGAATGTATAGTTTTATAAGTCTAAATACATATTCACAATTAATTCATGTTTAAGTTACAAATTAATTAATTAAAACATTAAGTGTGATGAAAATGTATATGTACTTATAAAAATAGACGCAAAATTCAAGTATTTGTTACAAAATAAATGCTGATTATCTGGAACACCACATTGATTAAGCTGGGTAAATCTTGTTTTATTATTCCGTTTTTTTTTGTTTTGTTTTGATTTTTATTGTTGAGGCAGCATCAGTACAAAACAACAAAAATTTGGAGTCATCTATATTGTTAAACTATAGCGACTGTAGGCCTTTGTTAAGCAATGGTTTCGCTATTCACTTTCGGAAGCTCCTTAACACATACAAGGTGCGGAATCGAAGGTTCATCAGAATCAAGTTACCCTATCATACTTGCTATACATCTATTCTGATATTTCATCTACAGAGACCCGTATATAAGAATCGTTTATATCCTCCCGAATGGATGCTACAGTTTCATTGTACATTCTGTCTAAATATTTGTTTTTTCTTAGCATAGATTCGGAGGAGATATTTTGTTTGCAGTGTTTTTGTAAAAAATTACATTCCCTGTAATGTTGGCAGCAACAAACTCCCTGGTTAAGTCTGCATAGAAATTTCTGCTTAGGTTGGATGAAGTAGGCTGTGGGTTTGTTTGCTTGCTGAGCTTTTGTCTTATGTCCTGTCCCTTGCACATGCTGCCTCAGGTGACATTTCGTGTCTTGCGAAATTAAAAGTTAGAAGTTAACTGAATTGAAATCCTAAATGTTGTGCTGCCGTATTTCTATCACAAGTGCGATTACTTGGTTAGAACAACTAAAATCCCAATGACATAACTATCGAAATTTAAAACCTTAAAGTGTAGTTGTCTTTAAAAGAATTTCAGTTTAGTCAAAAGTATAAATATTATATAGATATTCTTCTTTCGTCATTTTTACATACATTTTTGTTACAAATGTCACAGAATATTATTTTATTATCGTTAATTGAAGCGTGGAAATTCTGTTAGCCATTGTCGGATCAGCAAAGATTTTGCACTTTTATCTTTTGGCATATAAAACTGTACAGAATAAATGCAAACATCTGAACACGAATAAGAAAGTAGGAAAACAGGCTAACAGACATTCAACCGTTATACAGCATTGTTGTTGAAATTCTATTTAACAAAATTAGAACGATCCACCCATTGTTGCATTTCCTGGTAGTGTTAATTAAAAAAACTGACCTTTAATGTTTACTTACGTGCGTGAATATGTGAATAAATAGTGAAATAACGAAAAAAATTCATTCATTTGGGTATTTTAAGCGGAATATTAACAAATAAGGCTCTAACAACCATTTCACGGCATTTTAGGACACTAGCAAATGTATGAATAGCTTTCAAGATTCATGAAACATAAATATTCATAAATGTTTTTTTCTTTTCTCCTAAAGAAACAAAAAAAGGGATTTGCCCTAAAATCCAATGTATGGTAATAAATGAGAGATCTCTGAAAAACGCACATTATTTTCCGCGCTTTAAAGCACTTTTGCTATATGATACCCATCGTTGAAAAATCAAGAGGGGGAAGGAGTCAAGAATATCATAAAGAGATATGAATGATGTTCTACAAAATTACCATATAAAATAAGCCGCTATCCAACACTGCACAAATTTGTATATTTTTCTGTATTAATTTTCTTAGCAGCATTTTACAACACAAGAAATGCCAAATTATATTATTATTATTATCATTATTATTATTATTATTGTGCTTATTATTATTATTCCTTGAAATACCATTATACCATTGAGTGTTCTTAAATATTTCCCAATAGTAAAAAAGTTTGAACTTGCAACTTCTAGAATCATTTAATCAGAACTATTCACCTATGAAATTTGTATTATTGATGTAAACTGTGCAACCAGGCAATTATCGCAGACTTCAATTCACAACAGCGAGTAGTAACAAACTTTAGCAGTAAATATTTCGAAAAGCTTACATTCGGCAATAATTATAATGAGGGTTTCGATGGTATACACATTCCTGATAGTCAAATAGCTAGACTGTTATTCCTATTGTTAGCCAAGGTTGTCAGAATGAATGAAACTCAGCAAAGTGAGATAATCGTTGTTTGGTTTGACTGCTAATTTTAACAATGAACGGACTTATTTGCGCAGAGCTTGGAAGATTTGACTGAAACATGTGCACAGGGGTTTAATGGCTGCCTTCTGCTAGCTACAACAAGGAATGAAGCAGGTTTGGATTTGCCCAGCACAAGAGTTGCCAAATGATTCCTGATCATTATCGCCAACTTTACATCAATAACGTGCTAGAAATTCTAAATATCACATAAAATGCCGGGAAAGAGGGATTATTATTATTATTATTATTATTATTATTATTACTATTACCTTATTTTAAGGACGGTCTTTACCATTAGCGTGTCATACAAACCAGGGCATAAATCAACTGATTTATTTTTATTAGATGCTTATTTCATGCTTGAGATCCTTTACGTGCCGTAAATCTACGACCGGAACCTAAGGTATTGCTTCCTTTCCGAAAGAAACCGTACTTAAGAGATTCACAAATTAAAAAACCCACCAACCCTGCGAAATAGGGTCCAGGAAACAAGTTGCGTACCACTATATAAACTAATAATAATTATATACAGACATGGAAATATATTGTTTAGAAATGTAATCTTAGGAAATAAATTCATCTTTAATAAGCAATCGTTTTCCAAATACTCAAAAACTCTATATTTGAGTAATAATATACAGCAAATTTAAATAAAATTATCTTTCGTCCACGACCCCTTATCTCATTCCCTGTTCTTTTCATTACACTTCTGCATTATCTATACAAGAGTTAACTCTTCTACAGAAAAATAACAAATGAAAGTATGACAACAATTCCGCCAAATTGCTAAATAGCCGCTATAATTAACTACCTAACAACTTTTATGCCGTATATTGAGAATGTGATGTTTTTATTTATAAACTTTATTGACTTATAACCAGAGCCCGGAAGTTAGGTAAAATGTATTTCCTTTCTGGGTTAATAAATGAGTCAAATAGAAATGAACATGTTTACGTCTACATTTGGGGCGGTAGGGCGAGTTTTCCTTTTACCCTTTTTGCCTATTTTAAGATTTAAAACTTCTTTTTATCTGTTTTGGATCGTTATGGATTTTTTCCTGCGATTATGCAATTTAAAAAGCAACAAAGAATTTCAATATGTCGAAGTGAAAAAAAGCTAGAACAATTAAAATGCATATTAACCTAATAATAATCTTTTTGACAATTTTGTTATACATTTATTTCTTTCCAAGCAGTCAAAAACTTTCTCCTCAACTCATTCACTTAAGCTCTTTAAATAGGATAACCTTCATTAGTGAAAGGAAAGCACGGTTACCTCGGGAATACGAATACCAGGAAATAGAGAGGATGAGGAAAGTATTGTCGTTTTGAATAGTCCTGGCGATTGATCTTGTATCGATCTGCGTGAGATAATACTAGGAAATTTATGGTGGGGATAACGTCTCTGTTGTATAAATGTAACAAACAATTGCAAGCGAGAAAGATGAAAGCGGTACAGCTGTGCAATAAACCGTCCCTACAATGTGTTCAGTACGGAAGTAAGAGAGATACTAACCCGATTCCCCTTAGAAAATGAACTGGACCAGAAACCACTGCGCATCTTTTGATCATTCAAAACTACTTTACTTTGTCTTGATGAACATTTCTATGACGTCCTGAAAGACAAATGTTCTGTTGTAACTGGTGCGAGTTCTTCCGAAATAACTTGTTTTAAATATGCTCCAATCACTTCAGTGGAAGTAGAACTGACTATGACAGTTGATACCTTGAAAAATCGTATTGTTGTTGGGTGTAACCAAGTAAGGTAAGCTTAAGTACTTTAATAATGCGATAAAGAAATTATTAAGCATCTTAAATACCTGTTTTCATTAATTATGAGTGATATTAGTCTGTTATCACTTGTAATAAATTATATTAATTATATTACTGTTAATTTTCAATATTTTAAATGTATTTTTGACTGCATATTTGAACCAAAACAAATGTCTGAACTTCCAGGCTCTGCTTATACAAGAAATGCCTAAAACTTTTTCTTTATTTAGAAACAACGTTTGCATTATCAATTCCACCCAAGAATCATATTTTTTAAAACTATCTTAACATTGTTGCAGTGGCAAATAAAAGATCGGGAGGGGATTGCAGAAACTGTCAATTTCCATATGTCTGTCAGAAGATCTTTCATACTGCCATTTATTGAAATCTTCTCAGGATTGAGAGATGCGGTTGGAAACGCCATGGTTACTTTAGAAATACAGCGGAATTCTATGGTGCGATATATGTAGCTTTGTGACAGTTATGAGGATATTAATTTTGCACTATTATTTCCGCAGAGCCACAACAAATCATCAGTTAACTTAAAGTGCGCCAGAAAAGTGCGTAGTAGCCAAATAGAAAATTTTGTCGCCGTACCACATAAAAAAGACCCAGTAAAGGAGACACGTAGCCACATCTGGCAACATTGCCTGGCACTGAACTAGAGAGGTCTGAGGCACATAAGCGTGAGAGCTAGAAAAAGTGTGCAGGCACTTACAACAATGTAACTAAGGTTTAACATAACTTTGCAAAATATAATGCATTTGCACCATCTCAAGTTTATTCATTTCATCTTCAAAATTCTTTAACCTTAACTTAATTAAATGTTGCAAAATTCCTTTGCATAATACACGCAATATTGTTTCCATATTTAAGGCATTGTATATGCCATAATTGTTATTATTTAATTTGCATATAATATACGAAATCATTAAATGTGTGTATGAATGGTTTACTATAGCAGTGTTTTACGAATCAGAGGGTGCCAAAAATGTATCCACACTTAAAGCAAAGGAAAAACCTGTTAATGTAACAAAACTGAATTCACACAAACAGAAAATGATGAGTACTAATCATCTTAGACTTTTACAGTTACAACAGTTGCTCAAAATGTCCACCATCGGCGTCGATACACTTCTGAGTATGTTGAACTACTGATTGAGCAACGTTTGCGAAAATGTCCTCAGCGATTGCAGCACATGCCGTTTCAATTTCTTCCCGAAGTGCTGTCAGTGTAGCTGGTTTTCTACGGTATACAACATCCTTAAGAGTTCCCCATAGGTAGAAGTCCAACGGCGGTTCTGTTCTGTACACACGTCTCCATTGCCTTTGAATTTCAACAACATTCTCTGTTTCCAATACCACTTCAAAATTGCTTTCCGCTATCCAGACGATAATCTTGGCTCCATTTTGTTGTTGCAACGCTAGCATAACGTAATGTGAGTCACATCTGTTTACAGAACATCTTGACTTCACTAGTTCATTGTTGATATTCCTGTCACGTAGCAACGCTATCATAAATGTATGTGAATCGCATTTGTTTACAGAACATCATACCACACATTACTGTTGTTTTACGGTCCAACTTTGAAATATATTAATAGAGCTAGTTGACCTTGCTCATGTCAGCAGAATGTCACTACATTGTTATATGCATGTTTCATCCTAACTGCAGCACAAATTAGATTTCTACATCTTGTTCATATGTGTGTGGTAACTGATTAAATTGAATACATTATAATAAATGATTATTAATTATATAGGAGTTCAACCTAGATTTCCCGTAACAATGATCAAGAAGCTCCCGCACAGAAGGGGCAAAAACCGCCACGAGTGGCCGACGTCGTTAAGGTGTGCAGAGCAGGAGGTCTGGGGCTCGGATCCCACCAGCATCATCCTCCCTGATTGAGGTTTTTTCCAAGTTTTCTTCAGTCCTCATAAATGGCAAATGCCTCGGAGGTACCCTAAATGTGGAACGCTTCCTTCCTTTAAATAAAATAAAAAAAAAAACTTTCCCAATATTTCATTTCATGTATCATCAGTATCACTGCCTGTGGTACCTCAGTAGTAAAAACGGGCGTTAAACGCCATTATAAAAAAAGGGGGGGGGGACAATGGGTTAGCCAGCGAAAACGAATCTATACACAAAAATGTTGATACTGGTAGTTCGTCAACATGGCGGTCTCCCAGGAATATCGCGGTTGTGTCTGAATTGACTATGACTGATTGGGGTATACTTTTGATGAACTGGAATTTCATAAAGACCTCGGCCGCGCATCTCTGTACACCGTCATTCGTGAAGATTTGAATATGAAAAAGTGTCGAACATTAGATTAGGTTCATGGGACTTGAGAAAAGAACAAAAGGGCTGAACTTTGTCGTCGGCTACTGGAAATGCCTCATGGATATTTTAAAGAAGCTGGTGACTGGTGATGATTCATGGTGTCACTACCACACACCGTACTCCTTAAGCACATGATCACAGTCTTTTGGGATACTGCTACCGTACCGGCTTCCTCAAGAAACAACCGTCAACAACTAAGGCAACACGGCTTAGACGCAGGACTCAGTAACAGCGGAAAGGAAAGTGGTCGACAGTCGTTTTTCTGCAAAATGACAATGCGCGGTCACACACCGCAACACTACAACAGCAAAGTTGACATGTTGGGATTCATTGTAGTATTTCACCCGCCATATTCACCGGATCTCGCTCTGATTGATTATGGCGTATTCAACAGCATGAAGTACCCGCTGTGAGGTAAAAAATTACGTAATAACGAAAATTGAGGCAGCTGTGCACGAATAGTGGAATAGTACTCAGAAACAGTGCTTTCGTGATGTCATAATAAGCTTACCAGCAAGTTTGTGAGATCCGATGTATATTGAATCATGTTTTGCAGGTACAAAAGCGACCACTGTAAACCATTTCCGCACTTCTGCAACCCTGGTGCTAAGCAGTACAAGGAGAAGAGCGTCAAACACGAACACCCTGAAGACGATTACACAATTTTGTAAGTTCTATGCGTATAAACTGGGGACCAGCGAACTTTCAGCTGCGCGGAAAACATGCCAGGCTTTCGATGCTGATGCTGTCAATGAACGAATGATATTGAGAAGTTCCAGGAAGACGCGAAACCCTTGAGAATGAACCACGAACAAAAAACAATGGCTAGAGATTATTTTAGCGACTACTGAGGCGAACAACAGCCATACTTGTGAGGACGTATCTCCGCAATTCAACGTCAGTGCAGATCTCATGTCTATCAGCTAGGAAAAAGATGTTACCTATGTCACTGGATTCCATAAGAGTTGACATCTCAGAAGGTGAGAAAATATTATAATCCTCTACAATACTCCAGCACGCTCATCATTATCGCCACGGGTGGCCGAGGTCGTTAAGGCGCGGACTTGTGAGCGTGAGGTTTGGGGTTCGAATCCCGCCAGGACCGTCCTCCCTGACTGGGTTTTTTTCCAGGTTTTTCTCAGTCCTCATAACTGGCAAATGCCGGGGAGGTACCCTAAACTTAGGCCTGGAACGTTTCCTTCCTTAAAAAAATCCTTTCCCAATTTATCATTTCATCTCATGTGTCATCAGTGTTCACCGCCTGTGGTGCCCCAGTAGTAAAAACGGGCGTTAAACACTATTAAAAAAAACGCTCATCATTGATCAGAAGTCAAACAATCAAAACCACTATTACATCAAAAGAAGATTATGTTCTGTGTTTGGAGGGATCTACTACCAGCTTGCCAAACAATCAATGCCAATTTGCTGTAACATGATAATGCAAAAGCACATACATCTCAAGGTCATCAGCGTCCCATTCAATTCAGGGCGTGAAACGGCCGACAAATTTTGCTCAGAGGCCTCTTCTTTCAGGCTTGAGGTTCTTTTTCGTGCCGTAAACGTACGACACGGGATCCACAACTTTACTTCCCTTCCGAAGGAAGCCATACTTAGGATTTTTACGCCCGAAAATATCCATCGATCCTGGCCGGGTATGAGCCGCGATCTTGAGTTTAGATGGCAAGTATGGACACCACCAGGACCGACAGATTGTTCGTGAAACCATTATCCATCTTGGTTGGGAGAATCTAGTGCACCCACCAACATTCCATCATCCGTTTAGTTTCTTTCCATTATTACCTGGAAGGATGCAATTCTGAACCTTTGCCAATATGGAGACTACACTAGATGGGTTTTTGCTTTTCGCTTTAAAATGAAAACCATGTTCTTTTATCACGTTAGTAGAAGATCCTTGATATTATTTTGTTTAGAAAATCCATCTAGTGTAGTCTCCATATCGGCAAAGGTCCGGAATTACATCCTCCGAGTAAATTCATATTCGAAAGAAACTAAAAGTTGATAAACGGATGGTTGGAATGCTGGTGGGTGCACTAGATTCTCCCACCCAAGATGGATAATGGTTTCACCAGCAATCATAGCTCTAATTCATGTTAGCGGAGGAACCGCATGCTATCGCTACTACAGTAGAGAGGAGATGCGCTTATTGCGTAAGATACTGATAAGAACTAACCAGTTATACATCGCTGTTTTCATTTTTTTTTTGTTTTGTTGTTGAAATTTGACCATAGAAGATAAAAATGGTAAATAATTATGAAGTTTTCTTTGTGGGCATGGGAGGTAAGGTCCATCTGGCCCTTAATGACTGCTAGCCCCTGGGTTGATGTTAACTGGCCCCCGAGATAATGAGTTTTAACGCCGCTAGATTATTTCTTATGGGTTATGTTTATGCCAACAAGCTAGAAACAGCAGTGACCCCAGGAACAATAACAAGCGCGTTATTCTATTATGTATATTATGTTTGTGTGTCATTGAAAATTGGAAGGCCCGCATACGCGCAACGCAACAATTGGCGGTCACTTAACAGGTGTTCTCTTATATTCTCTTCAAAAGCATAATAATGTAATAAATAAACAGGCTTCGTTTATACAATTTGTTTCTTTTTAAATACACGATGCTCTTAACGGAAGACCTTTGATTTATAGATACAATAAACAGAAGTTTATAATTTTTAAACGTCATAGTTTATGTTATTGTACATGTTCCGTACAGATATTGAACTGGATCATTGACAGGCTCCATCTAAGTTAAATAGATTGCTTAAGAAACTGATCACTTGCAGCATCCAGGGGTTTTGGGATGGCGGATAAATCTCATGCTGTTGGTTTTATTCCGGCAGGATTCCAAGTTGCTCCCGTCTTAAGCTGAACCGGGTCCCTGCAGCATTATCGCTGATCCGATTTCAGTCGATTTATCACAATTCACGGTCCTTCCTTTGTTAGAGCCGACCTGGGTCTGACAGAGGTCAGTCGTTGCCGGGGAAATAAATTAAGGCCACATTTCAAGATGATATTAGCTAGATTATGTGAAACGTATAACCAGGCGGTTTAATCCTGTGTGATACGAATTGTACTTCAGTTATTTTCTGTGGAAGTTATGAAAAAGGATGAATACCAACACTTCCTGGTTCCAAAAAATAAAAACCAAGTGCATCTACCAAGTCATATTTTAGCGCATTCCGAAGGAATGTAAACTATTGAGGTTGTACTCATGAAAATATTTTTAAAAATTTTTTTCTTCAAATCTACTTACCAGGCACCACCAAAAATGACGATAAATATATATAGCGATCGCAATTTTCCCAATGAAACTTGGCATATAACGATCAATTAACAAACAGTACGTTAACTATGCACTATTTCTACAGGAAGTAACCTAATTGTTTATCAGTGATCATATATTTCATTTAATTAATAGTATACCATTAATTATGTGATTTAATCTGATTAATATAATTCTAAAAACGTGGTTTCTCTTTTGTAATACTTATAGACTACAAGAATTCTAAATTTGTTTCTTTAACACCACACATTAATGCCATAACTTATTTCATTTCATTCATATTTAAGGTCAAATTTGAATTAATTTTTATTATAAGTTATTCACCTTGGTGAGGAATTCGCTTAGTTTATGCAGCTTCTTAATATTTTATGCTCTCTATCACAATAAAAAAAAAACATTAAAAACATGTACCATTTTCAAATGTACTATTATGGAATATGTCTATCAGTGGTCATATATTTCATTTAATTAATAGTATATATTCGTTTTTGTGGTTTAATCGTTTCTCTTTTTTAATACTTATAAATTACAAGAATTCTAATTTTGCTCCCCTTACTTTTGAAAACTAGAGTAATTTCACTAGAGACATTTATTTTCAAGTGATTTTGAAAGGGGAAAAAAAGTCCTAACTTAGTTAAGTATGTATTTTACTTCAGTGTTTATTTTGTTATTTAGTTTAAATAACATACATTAATGCCATAAAATTAATTAATAAGGCCATAATTTGGATTGTTAAGTATTTTTGAAGTTCACGCCCTGAAGATATATACCCAGATACCAATGACTTTATTATTCTTTATGTTACTTAAACTGGACGTGTGATTGAAACATAACATCACAACTGCAAAAAACCAAACGACTTTTGTGGATCTTTTATAACATAAAACATTATTAAAATGTGCCCACAGTAATAAAGCTTGCACGAGAGTTTAATACATGGGGATTTTACTACACTATAAAGCCAGGTGCAGCCACCGCGACCCGCGCTAGTGGTAAGCAGATGACTGGATGGAACGCACAGTAGAAAAGCGCGTGAACAATTTTGGAGTCCAATTTTAAGAGCAAAATCTCACTTTACAATTATTATTTAAGCAATGTGTAATAATAAAAGCTACACCCAACTAGACACAAACAGCTTGCAGGATACGCACATTTAACCGCCCACCGTGGATTCGCTGACGCCCTGTTTTTTAAGAGTTTACAAAAAATAGGCATGGAGATAGAGCACTTAAGAACAGACGACTGACATTACCAGATGTGCACAAGTCTGGCTTCACTCATGTTTGATGGAAGACTTTGCCTTTCTTCCGTGTTTCAAAAATAAACTTTCTAAATGCAGTTTCTGCCTCAGCGGTTACATGCTTTGGACATCATGACTCATATATTTGTTTCATGGAACTGTAGGTCTGGGGTCAGTTCCTACAAGAAGTATTTGATATATATGTTTCAGCTCATACCGCAAGGAAATAACATCACCTTATATCACTAATATCACTTAAAAACTTTTAAATAAAAAATACGTCTTAATTTCTAAAGTTTTTAAAAATAAAATACCAAACACATATTTTGTATTTCATTATTTTGTACTGTGAAATAGTTCAGATCATTATACAACTATTAGATGACTTGAGAAATACTTTTATACTTTTTATTATAATATAAAAACATTCTTCTATGTTGTACATTTTAAGAAAAATAACATTTTTTATTCTGCCTTATTCAAACACGATAATGCTTTGCAATATGTTTCCCTATCAATGATGAATTATAGAAAGTTTTATAAAAATGTGGTATGTTAGATTTACATGTATTAACTCATTTATGGTTTGTTTTTGTATGAGGAACATTCAAAAACATTTGCAAGTGTTACTTTAAAGTTCAAGCTAAGGACTGAATTCAAAAACTTGTCCTCACAATCCTTCAAAGTACTCTCCATCTCTGTGCACACACACACAGATGTAGACCGTGCAATCACTTGTCAAATGCACTACGGTATGGGAACTGAGATATTGTCAACAGAGCTAAAGAATTAAGTATAAACGTGTTAATGTATCTATTTATCTAGACACAAATTAAATTATTATGATGAAAAATATATTACTAATATGAATGGTTCGCTTACGTCATCAAGATTAAAAAAAAACGGATTTCGATAATACCCAAATAATTAATGTGCCAAAATATACCTGTATTCTTGTACTAAATGTGGAGCGCAGTTTTCCATTGACAGATCGTACAATCTGTTCCCAGAAAATATGGAGAAAGTGTTTGCAATTTACTGTCTAAATAATGTACTATATATTTTTAATTAATACGTTGTACAAGTCATAAATATGGAAATTATTTTTCTAAAATCTAAGATACATATTTGAAAGTGTATGGCATTTACTGCCGGGTGGAGCCATCAACGGAAGGCTGGATGTGGGTGGCCCTTGTAGGGAAGAAACAAAACACAGGCAACCGGGCAACGTTGGTTTATTATGGCATGAGCAAACGTTACACAGAACTACATACACAGGGTTGCAAATCCATAATCCGCGGTGTTTAGCAGCATTCTAAGTAGTCTCCAAGTACATTACAGTTCGTTGTCAGCGATGTGGAAGACGCTGAATATCGTCTGCTGCACGTGAGCTGCTAACGTGAGCCTCCTCGCGTCGAAATGTCCGATTTATTAACAAAACGTTTCCCATGCAATGGCTGCTTTACTTTGAGGATGTGATCATAATCACAGGGACTGAGATAAGGTGTGGAAGAACTTCTCATCCCCACCTGCTGTAAAAGACCCTTGACACTGTTGCCTGTGTGAGCTGTCGCGTTATAGTGGAGAATTATAGTGTTGTTCAAAAGTTCTGTCCGTTTGACGTGTACAGCACCACGCAATGGTGACACCAAAAACCACCTGTAATACTGGACATTCATAGGATCCCTCACGCACTGGATGACACACAAGTACACCTTGACTGTCATACTCAGAGTGACCATGACTTGTGTTTGCGTGTTGACTCAGGGTGAAGCCATTCACTGGACTATCGCTTGAGTTCTGGTTCATATGCCCTTGCCCACTTTTCATCAACGGCAATGATGCGATTCAACGTGATCCTCCCGTAAAATGCGGTGTACTGTTTTTGCTGAAATTCCTATTTGCTCTTCTAACTCCACAAGTGTCCAGTGCCTACGATCGCGAAAGTATCGTTCCATCACCATCGCCCATCTTTGTATGCGGCAGATCGGCAATTGACATTCTGCCCCTTTTGAAGCCCTCTGTCCACCTCGCCTCTGTTCAATACGGCAGTGCACACGCACTCAAGTGTTTTTCGTCGCTCTGTGTGGCATTTTGGTGCATTCCTGTCGCCGTGAAATGCTATTTTCACATACACTCTTGGTGACGTGACCACCAATTGGACTTGGGGGCGTGCTGAAATACGTAGCTACACATACACCATCTGGTAACTTCATTCGGAAGTACATTCCATACGGTTTCAACCATATATCTTTGGTTTTTCGTGTTGTCCCTTGTTCGAATAAAAAAAAAGGGGGGGTTGCCATGACGTATGGCTTATTGGCTTATAAAAATTACAGTATAAGATCTGGATAGGTTAAGATTCACCCCCCCCCCCCACATTTTGTATTTTTTCCTCTCTCAGGATGTATATGATATTGAATAAATAATCTTTTTCTTTGAGACACAGTACATAGCTTCTTTCCATGTTAAGCTAAGAACAAACTATTACTGCTTCGTGTGTTGGTCATTTTTGTTTGGTTCTGCATGATACACGAGGCGATATATAGAGCAAGTAATCAAAATGCAAAACGCCTACCTCTGGACAAAATTAAGTTTTGATATGAAATGCGATAGACGGCTGTAGCCTGTAAATGCTCACGCGGCAGTAACCGTCCAGTCCACAAATGTCCCCCCCCCTCGAAAAGTAGCGATTGCATCGAAACGCAATTTATCCTTCACTGAAAATAAATCGAATCGCAAGTGTCAATCAAGAGAGAAGTTTACGTTTTGCTTTAATTCAAGTCCCACAAAAATATTTACAGCTGAACTTAATTTTCGTGTTCGATCCACAGCAAAATTCTAAGTCAGGGCAGTTTAATACTCTCGTCAGATTTAGTTGTGCAGTTTGTGCGTGACAGTAATCTGTTCCCTGTTACTTCTACCCTAACGTAATTATAACCACGCGGTGCAGAACGCCTGTGGTGTCTCAGTAGTAAAAACAGGGCATTAAACACTTCAAAAAATGTGGTGCAGCTCTTTTCTCATTGGCTCCAGGGCGACTTACGTCCCTGGTTTTACGCACGGTAGTCCCTACAGGAAACAAGTGTTCATTGAGAAAATCTTATTAGTGAATAATATATTCACATACTACTACCAGACCACGATAGCGTTTGTGATTACTAATCTGGAGGTCCTGGGTTCGATTCACGAACAAGTCAAGCTGCCTGGGTAAAGTTTTTATCAGTTTTTTTCTCCCGGGGTGTTTTACCTATGGGCAAGCGCACCATTAGTTAGCCAGCCAGTCGGGTCACGGTGATTTGAGGGAGGATAGAACAATAAAACAAACCAGCCATACAACAATACACAAACCGATTTAAGAGACTCATTACTTATCAAATTATCAAAGGAGATGTTCAAACTGCCCGCCTTCATTCTTCGCACATTTTTGGCATCTCTTTAAGAAATTATTCATCACTCGCTGTAGTTCATTTTGAGAAAACCAGACAATTTCCTGACGAATATTATCTTTGAGTTCTTGTATGGTGTGCAGTTCGTCTTGTACACGGTATTTTTAATTTACTCCAGAGATAATAATCACAGTCTGATAATTTGGGGGCCGGAGGGGCCAAAAATCCCTACTAATAACTCTGTCTTGTGGAAACACATTATGAATAGCTCTTATGGAATTATTCGCAGTGTGAGCAAGTGGCATAGTCCTATTAAAAAAATAAATGACCACCCTCCCTTCGGATAATTCCGTGAAAAAGGGGGTTGTATGGTGTTCTCATAAATAACAGAATATATATAAAGGAACAACATAGCACACACCCGGAACAGTAAGCAAGGTCAACAAGTATGCAAGCAGGCTTGCTACCCCCTCCACGGCACGGGAAACGAATGGCGGCTCGCTCATAGGGAAATCCCGTGCCGCTGGGGAAAGCATCACTGATCGCACTACAGCTGTAAGGCGCTAAGGACTCCAAGTTCATTTGCATCATCATTTCATTCCATTCATAACTACAGACTCATACCTACAGAGCCCGAGTTCAATCTACAGCCTTGTGAGAAGAAGACGAATGCAGCCGAAAGATACAATAAATAACACATTAAACAATTCACTGTTTGTACGTCATTTAAATTAAATTAAAAAATGAAACTTATGCACCGGCATGCCGCCATAGAAAACTGAAGCTATAAACAGTACCACACCAATAACTTTAATATAGTCGGAGGTAAATCCATAGCAATTAAAGTAATACTTCAACAATCCAAAAAGTTTTATTTTTGTGCCTACATACTATAAAACAAATATCTAAATCACTTTATCAGTAAACGTAACATTTAAAAACAATAACGCAGTTAAAAGAAGCATACAAAATTATATTTTAACAAATTGGCAATGCTCGCCGGCTGGCGCATCCTTCTGAGTTGCTACGTAAACGGGGCAGCCAATCAACAATACACATTTCTCCCAGTCCTAGATGCTGCCTAATGTCTTATTCTCCCAAACAGGAGTCAATCCCAAAACACAAATAACTTAACAACAAGAATAGAAAATATACAAGACTCCTTCCACAAGAGCGATCGATGTTTTCAGGAGTGAGCACCTCCAAGGGCCGACCTGCACGCTCTTGTCTTCAATGCTTTCTCCACCTATTCGAAAATGATTCATTCTTTTACTGTAGAATATGAGGGGAATGCTTCCCCATATACACCGTCCAATCGCTGTTTAATTTCATTTGGAGTAAGTCCTTCTTTTGTGAAGAACTTAATAACAACTCGAAAATCCATTTTGAACACGTCGCAATCACATAGCCTTATCTGAAGTGCACACAGCAAACCGGAAGTTACAGCTGTAATTATTTACATATCAGATAAGGTATGACACCAGATAAGGATTTTGTGAAGGCGATAATCGTTATCGGAGAGCCGGAAACTTATGGACCTATCCTCGTACTTGCTGAAAGGCTAATTGCGATGCTCGAGTGAAATGCAACCTGGTTGCAACTAATCACACTCGGATGCGCAATACGTTTTCAATATGAGATATATTACAATATCTATTGCACAATTTGAAATGAAAAAGCTAGTGGCGAGAAGGGTGCCGGGTTTGCTAACAATTCACTAGGAAAGAGAACGAAGGAATTTGCTAGAAATGAAAGAGCAATCGAAACTGTGGGTTGCAACCGAAGAAGTCGAAAACAATCCGCTCAGCAGGAAAGGTGATGACGACAGGGTTTTAGGATTGTCACCCAGTAATTTTAATTCAACGTTTTAAAAAAGGCAAAACCAGAACCGGTGAATATTACTTTGCTTCTGGAGTAATTAAATGACACGAATAAGAGAAAGGTTCTGATTTAGAGAGCAAAACTGTTCCGTTCTGTCATGAATACGCGCCAGCTTCGACTGGGTCTCAGAATTATTAGGATATACTTTGTCATACCCCCCTACTCTCCGAGTGGCCGAGGTCGTTAAGGGGTGAACTCGTGGGCGAAGGTCTGAGGACCAGGACCGTCCTCTCTGATTGCAGTTTTTTCCGGGTTTTCCTCATTCTCATAAATGACAAATGCCGGGAAGGTACCCTAACCTTAGGCCTGGAACGTTTCCTTCCCTTAAAAAAATCCTTTACCAATATATCATTCATCTCATGTATCATCAGTGTCCATCGCCTGTGGTACCTCATTAGTAAAAACGGACGTTAAACATAACTCAAGTAATATCCGGATTTGATTCCTTCGGGCTACTGCTTGTTTCCCAACAAGAAGAAATGGACACAGAAAAGAAATTGGCATAAAATGAAGAGCTTTCGCCGAAATAAACGCACATTTTGTGGAATGGTTGGGATAAATGAATAAGTTTGATTTTTTCTGTTTATTCTCTTTTGCACGGACTAGTGGAACAGACCCCGTATAAAACATACAAGAGAACTCTCTACCTCTGCCTTAAACGCTACCTCAGCGTGGGTTTCAGTGAAGAATTACTCGATATCGAATTCCATCGTTGCCACGGAAAGGCCATTCCAGAGAGAGTACGGTAATCGTATGCCTCTCAAGAAGACACAATGCTCGCCTTAGTAAGGAAGGAAACAACATGATCTTTGTTGAATAAGACTCTCACTTCTTTGTATGACAACAGACATCGGGGCTGTCTGAGGCAATTTCAAAAATTACGTGACTCACTATTTAATTTTTGGGATTTGAAGAAAACATGAGAGATACGAGCAAGGGTTTAATATTGATTAGTAAACCATAGCGAAAGTAGTTTTGAGCTCGCTGTCTGGTATTCTAAGATGGAGTTCACCCAAGAGCATTTTCGTGCAATGAATTTTGAAGATATTAAGTGCGGTCTTAGCCAACAAGAATGCCTGAAAAAATTATAGAGAGCTTTTCCACACTCTGCTCTTTCACGCACAAAAGTCAACAACATGTTTACAGAATTTATGCGAGGAAGAACAGCTTTGAAATACGAAGAGTCCAGCAACAGCAGACACAGAAGAAAACACCGCTCATATAAAAGCCACAGCAAAGAATGATCCGCGAGTGACTTTACAGGTCATTCGCCACAAATGTCAGAAATCCTGCATAAACAATGTCGCACTCAAAAAGAACTGGCACCATGATTTTTTCCTCTTCTTTCCCACAGAACGAATTTTCCCGTCCAATATCTATACACCTTTGCCACTGTTCTGACAGTTTCCGTATTTGCATATTAAACCATTTTTGGGCGCCAGAGATTGTCAACTGCTTGAAGCTGATCCACAGTGACCAGAAGCTCGAAGAACTCTGCTGGACCCGTGCTGTATAGATGGCATAGTCTCCACACACTTCGGTTTCTATGCAATAGTGAGGGAATGGGGCACCACATTGCGCACACACCTTTCTCATCTTCAAAGTCCTCATGGATGAGGTGTGAAGGGTTCTCCGTGACACTCCTGTTGCATTCTGTAGTTCATCAAAAGTGATTCACCTGATTATCAAATCAGACACGAGTTTGGTGACGCCTTCAAGAGCGGTTGCTGGACGCCCAGTGCTTTGAACCTGATATCCAACGACCTGCGAGTTGGCGCTGCTCATGTAAATGTCTAAAGCAGCCACAGAAACCAAAATGTCCACTTTTGCCCATGACTGTCTACTTCAATGTTTTGTGTTCGTTGTCCACGAGCTCAATAGCACGCCGCAGCAAATAACGCTGCACTTGTCCACATCTGGGCCGTAGCAACACAATTTTGTGGCAAAGGCGGTACTATAGTATATCTTGACGCAAATACAGGCACACGTTTCAGGGCGCCCAAAGTGTTTTTGTGTCAGGTAGCTTTGTAGCTGTTGAGCTCACAGAAGATCAAAGGACCACGTGTAGAATGCATCCAGGAAATGGCATTTCCTTACGTGTCCACGTTATCCTCACACAAGATGAAAGCTGAATACGATCTGGAATCAAAGATTTGGGTTGTTGGATGTTAAGATCGAATTGTAAGCCGGAAGAATGGGTGCCACTTTCTTTTCAACAAGTGTTTGTGTACAGTGGATTGCAACACTGAACAAAAGGATATTCGCATGCAGTTAAAGATCATTTACAGGTAGATGTGGAGTTTATTTCAGAGGTAATCACTACTGATGAAACTTGGCTACATCCAGGGGTGGCCCTTCAATAAGGGTCAGAATGCCCTCCTCTCAAAGAAAATGCCATAATTATTTACCATTTTCTCTTCTCCTGGTCAACTTTTAAAACAAAAATTGCATTAAAACAGCAATGTATATCCGATTAGTTCATAAGTGTATCTTAAGCAATAAGCACTTTTCTCCTGTACTATAGTAGCGGTAGCATGAGGGTCTTCCGTTAGAGAGAGAAGTTTATGGAGCCAGCCCAGGAACATTTTACGCTCTAAATTTATACCTTCATGCGCAACAAAGATTTACAAGGATTTATATTTATCTTCCTCCAAGATGGGTTAGCTTTTGTCCTGATTATGTCTGCGTTCTATTGGACCAGTAGGAAGACGACCCATAGCCAGCGCTCGGTATTCTCTGTTTTCTTAGGAACCAGATGTTGAGGGGTTATTGACACCATACATAGCTGATTAGGGGTTGTTTTCGCACTTTGTTTGAAATTGGGTGGCTTACTCAATGATTGTCAGTGGAAAGGTGACTTTTAAGTTAAGTAACTTAAGTTACAAAACAGCACATCTGTTTATGAGAATGAATAAAGCACACGCTTTATTAAAAAATCCATTTTCGCGTCTAAGTTTAACTGTTAAGTTGGCTTGAAAAAATAAATATCTTCGCTGACTGCGTGTAAAGTGAGAAATTATCTTGTCTATATGAATGAGGTTAGAAAAGAAATAGATAAAGGTTTGTTTATGTACAGGCCGACGAAACGACAGGTACTGCATGCATGTCACACTGTGTTGTAATATTACGATACATCAATGGGGGTAAAACGTTTCAAAGATTCACAAAACTCATTCCAGCTTCTGATTTGACTGCAGAAGGCTTAAGGCGTACTACTTTAACATCTGAATTAGAAGAGCGCCATATAAAGAGTAGTTAACAGCACAAACGTACGACGGCATTGCAGTAATGAAAGAATGTCGGGGAGGAATATAAGTCTTGATAAAAGAGACTTTCCCATTGTCTATATCATTTCGATCTGAGAGCAAACAGCAAAGTTCTGTGCGTGGCCTTAAAAAAAAAAAAAAAAAAGTGGTTGCTTCTGCTGGGAAAGTTATGGTCATTTCATTTTTGGACATTCAAGGAATGGTTTACTAGCATGTCAAGCCTGTACATTGAAACTGGACAGTACTACAGAGATGTCCTAAAACCTCTGCAAGGCAAAAGGCCACATTTCCGTACAAGTTGGGTGCTACACCACGATAATGCAACGGCGCAATCGCAAATGTGGTTGCTGAATATCTCACCAAAACCCTTATAGTTCAGATTTAGCCCCGTGTGAATTTTCCTTTTCCCCAAGTTGAAGAAACACTTGAAGGAGGCATTTTGCATCATTAGAAGCAATGGCGAAGGCTTCTGGTTGCCAACATGTCCTTTGCAAAAATGCTGGGAGAGGTGCATTGTATCCAACGGGATAGATGATCAAAATTATGAGAATGAATATAGGTATGTTGTCCAAAAAATTATGACCATTGTTTATTGAACAGCCCTCTTATAAAAGCTGGGCAGACATCACTTTGTATTTGGTAATTTTCCTTTCTGCCTCTAAAGTCTTCAAGGTGTCCTAGGTCAAGTTGGCTGTACAAGAGAATGACTTAACATGAAGTGTAATTCTTGGCAGCTCTCCAATGTAAAGTGTAGTTATTTCTGTCCACAGATATGGTTTCACAATATTTGTAAGTAGCGTTGACCCCGCTCTTTGGCATTGTAATTATGACAATTTTGATGACCTAAAATCGCAGAAAAATGATTATACATGCCAAAAAACTTGAAAAAATTACCTCTGAAAAATTTCATCAATAAATTAAGCATTAACAGTTTTATAAATACATCATGTAAATCATACATTAAATTAACATTCTCAGCGTTTCAGTAGATGACAGTGTACATGTGAAGACCCTCAAATGTGAATGACCGGCGGATCATTCTTGTACATGAAGAAACTTCTTCAGCACTGAGTGAAGAACAGAGATATTCTGCCTGTTAGTTGGGACAGGCAAGGAACTTTTCAAGATTTTCTAGCATGATCGGTCGCTCTTGTCCGCTGGCTAAAATTACTTCGGTACCAAGAGGGTAACACACGTTTAAGCCTTTCTTCCAAAATTGTCAAGATCGAAGTCTTCACCGTTAGCCCGATCTAGTAACTGGCATTATGGAAACCGTTCAAGGTTATTCATTGTATTGTAAAGGTTTTAATGTTGCTTTTAAGTTCGTTGTTTTGCTGTGTTAGGCTGTCATATCAGGATAACAGTCTTTAAAATTCGTTAAAGTTGAGTTTTTGTAAAGTGTAATGGCCCGATAATTGCTTTGATAATTTAATTATTAAAATGGTTTATTATATGGGGCATCGAGTTAATTTATTAAGTTATGTTGCTAAGTATATTATTATTATTTGTGTAAGGGGCGGCTCTTCAATAAGGGTCACATGTGCCCGGCCTCCCCCCCCCCCCCCCCGAAAGAAAATGCTTTACCATTTTCTCACAAAAATGCATGAAAAACTGTGATATGTAACCCATAAGTTCTTATATGTATCCTTCACCACAGGCACTTCATTCGCTACTGCAGTAGGGATAGCATGCGGGCCAGTGTGGACCAGCCCGAAAGATTTTACGCTTTATACTTATACCTTCATGGGCTAGCAAAGATTTACAAGGACTTATATCTGTCTTCCTTCAAGGTGGGTTAGCCTATCTCTTGCACATTTCTCCGTTCTCTTGGACCAGTAGGAAGACGGCTCATAGCCAGCACACGGTATTCTCACTTTTCTTAGGAAAGATTTATTGATGGGTTACCAACACTATACATGACTAATTAGGGGTTGCTTTAGCATTTTGGTTTTTTTTTTTTTTTATGTTGGTGGCTTCCTCACTGTTTGATAGTGAAAAGTAGATTTTCACAGTCTTAAATGTAAAGTTACAAAAAGGGTATCTGTTTTGAGGCAATGAATAAACGGGACGTTTTATAGAAATTTCATTTTCGCATGTAAGTTAAACTGTTAGTTTGGAAGTGAAATGATATGGACCGCAGGTAGGTTCATAAGTTTCCGACCTCAGCCGATAAGGATTATCGCCTTCACAAAATGCTTATCTGGTGTCATACCTTATCTGTTAAGTACATAATTACAGCTATAACTTCCGCTCCGCTGTGTTCAGTTGTTCAGATATAGTTGCATAAAGATGGCTAAGTGTAGAAGATTGTGACATGTTCAAAATGGAGGATTGATCTGTTATTAAGTTCTTCACAAAAGAAGGACTTACTCCAAATGAAAGTAAACAGCGATTGGACGATGTATATGGGGAAGCAGGCCCCCAAAACTCTACCGTAAAAGAATGAGCCAAACTTTTTCGAATGGGTCGAGAAAGCAATGAAGACGCTGTGGCAACAAGAGAGAAGTTCTGCAAACCATTGTTACTGGAGATAAAACTATGGTCCTCTACAATGATCCTTTGTCCAAAAGAGAATCAATGGAGTGGAGTAAACCTGGCGAAGCACCGCCTCTAAAGGCCAAGGTCACTCAGACAGCCAAGAAGATCATTGACACAATCTTTTGGCACTGTGAAGGAATCCTCTTCATTGACTTCAAGGAGAGGAACACCACAGTAAATGGGGAGTACTATGCTGGCCTACTGCACAGACTACGTGTTTCCATCAAAGAGAAAAGGCGAGGAAAGCTGAGTGGTGGTGTGCGCCTTCTTCACGACAACGCGCCTGTGCACACAGTTCTTGTTGCAAAGGAAGCTGTGAGAAATGTGGCTTCAAGGAGATCAACCATCTACCCTACAGCCCAGATCTAGCTCCCAGTGACTATTTCCTCTTCTCAAAACTCAAGAAGGACCTTCGAGGAAGGAAATTTAAGTGTTAGGAAGAAGTGATAGATGCTGTTTATGCCCATTTTGCAGACAAAACTTATAACTATTGGGGGGGGGGGGAGTTGAAATGTTAATTCAAAGATGTGAGAAACGTTTTGCAATAAAGCGTAACTATATTACAAAGTGAAATATAATTTTTGTCTTTATCATGCCTAGAAAATGGTTAGGCTGGAAACTTATGAATCTATCCTCGTATCTTGTGTGTAGGAATGAGATTAGAACGATATTTGTGCATCCCCTGTCCATCCTTCTACAGGAACCACGAGCCGCCACTGATTTATGTGAATCACTGTTAAACTTACGAGGTGGTATCACAAAGTTCCCAGACTGGTTCTGTTACAAGGAAAATAATCACCTAATTATGAGCACCTTCTTCTAGGGCAACAAAACACTAGCGTTTCTGCTCTTTACGGTGTATCTCGTCAAAGGTGTTGAAACGGAGACCTTTGCCTGCACTGACCCATGTCGTTGATGTTCTTTAACTCTCGTGAACAATTTCCCGCACTTTTTCAACATTTTTGCGGTTGATGCCTGAAGGTGTTTCTTCCACTTTTGAAGCGCTCTTACCACTCCAAACATTGCAACATCACCGTATGTTTTCTGGAGCTGTTTAATATTTCAGGAGCCGATTTCCCAAGTTAACGCATAATTTTCATGGATACAACTACTGTAGTTACATTCCTTCAGCATTTCCTAAAAGTATAATCTGATGGTGCAATGCAGAATACGTTGGTTGTATTAGAATCTCCCTTCCAAGATGGATAATGGTTCACGAGACAACAGCCGTAGTTTAACGTACTGTTTGGGCTTCCCCTTCCTGGACGGATTCGTTTCCTAGGAGATGCATTTGGTTATTGAGATGAATGCCTGAGACTACAAAATCTCTTGAATGTCCATCTGGCAAAATCGGCTACAGTGCCATGATTAAAAAAAAAAAAATCATGAACCACGTTTTTGAAAACAAAATTTACCACAGCATTGTCAAAAAATGTTTGAGATGAAGCAATGATTAATCTTTGAAAATTTAAGAATTCTTACTGTAAAGCGGCAGTATCTCATTCGTTTGCCAAATGTGCATCACTACCATCTCAACTTTCATATACGTCTGCCTAAAACAATACTTTTTTCTACGTACTCGTCACAAACGAGGAAAGCATGGGACGGGTTAAACTTTGTTATGAAAATATTAAAAAAAAGATCCAAATCAAAGGAAATAACTTATTTATAATTATTTCAGCCCTTAATGGAGTATGGACCAGCTTTTTGGGGCCCATACAGGATATATCAAATAAATATCCTGGGAAAAATCGAGCATAGAGCCCCAAAATTCGTAAAAGGTAAAAAATAACATGGGAACGAAAATGTCAAAGCATTAGGATGGGAATCATTAGCGGAGAGACGTAAAAAAAGAGAGTATAACGTCATTATACAAAGAGTATGCAGAACAAAATGTATGTAGAGATATCAAAACCACGTTAGAAAAATTAACATACTCTGCTAGGAAGGATCATAGTTTTAAAATTAATTGTAGGCAACATAAAACACATGTTGGTAAATTCTGTTTCGTAAATAAACTGGAATGAATTACTTGCAGTTGTCTTTGGGAGTTGTCCTTCTCTGACAAGATTTAAAAGTAACCTGAAATTATATGTGTAGAAATATTTCATTGATATAAGTAGACAAGAACGTAATTAGTGTTAAATTTAAGATTTTTCCGAACTACTTAATCAATTGTTTAACTCTTTGTTATATTTAATTGATTAGCTTGCCCTAATTGGTTTATATTTAAAGATGATAAGTGTTTAGGTGTAAATATGTTGAATTATATTTCATAAATGTATTTAATTAAGTTAGTATGTAGTAAAATTAAGTTGACATATTTAACTAGTTTGATGTTTAATTGCATTGAAACTTTAACATATTTAATTAATTAATTAATGAGTAATACTAATTGACATATAAAATTAATTTTTTTAATATTGTTTAACAACCATTTTAACTACTGAGGCATCACAGGCGGTGGACACTGATGATACATAAGGTTTTTTTTTTTTTTTTGGGTAGTGTTTAACGCCCGTTTTCACTACTGAGGCACCACAGGCGGTGGACACTGATGATACATGACATGAAATGATAAATTGGGAAAGGGTATATTTTTTTTTAAGGAAGGAAGCGTTCCAGGCCTAAGTTTAGGTACCTCCCCGGCATTTGCCAGTTATGAAGACTGAGGAAAACCTGGAAAAAACCCCAGTCAGGGAGGACGATCCTGGCGGGATTCGAACCGCAGACCTCCCGCTCACGAGTCCGTGCCTTAACGACCTCGGCCACCCGTGGCGGTGATACATAAGGTGAAATGATAAACTTGAAAAGGAATTTTTTTATTTTAAAGGAAGGAAACGTTCCAGGTTTAGGTTAAAAGTGCCTACTCAGCATTTGCCATTTATGAGGACTGGGGAAAATCTGGAAAAACCTCTGTCAGCGAGAACGGCCCTGGTGGGAATCGAACCCCAGACCTGCCCCTCATGTGCCCGCGCTTTACGACCTTGGGCACCTGTGGGGGTGTAAAATTAAGTTATGTACTCAATTGGTTTGACTTATTTAAATTGGCTGATATGTTTTTAGTTAGGTGAACTGTCAGCTGGCATGAAATTATGTGTAAAATTTATTCGACACATATTTAAAGTAGATTTATTAAAATCTTGGTTAGCACTTATTAAATTAATTGCTTTCTTGTAAGTAGTTAGCTGTTAATAATGATTGTATTTTCGTTATTCTTCACTGTCACCGAATACAAGCACAATCGCAGTTAATAAATACATACATACAATCCCTAGCGCCACTTAAAGGTTTTTTCATGCGATTTCGAACATGCAAGGTTGCATTGTTGACGGGCATTACTTTCAAGAATATAACTGATATCATCAAACCTCGACTCATTAGCTGCGATTAGTTTTAATCGATAAGTCAGTTTAGTTGAAACCTGCTAATCTCATAAAACTGACGCCCAGTACAGCTTCAAAACTTCCATGCTTACGTTGAACTCGATTTGCCAGTTACAAAAATGCTTGAGATGATACTAAAAATTTCCATGCCAGCGTAAATACAGTGGGTGCCAAAAAATGAATACACACTTCAAACAAAGAAAAACTGTATTAACATAACAAAATTAAATTCACACAAACAGAAAATGATGAGCACTAATCATCTTAGACTTTTACAGTTACAACAGTTGCTCAAAATGCCCACAATCGGCGTCGATACACTTCTGTGTACGTTGAACTACTGATTGAGCAACGTTTGCGAAAGTGTCCTCAGCGATTGCAGCACATGCCGTTTCAATGTCTTCCCGAAGTGCTGCCAGTGTAGCTGGTTTTCTACGGTATACAACATCCTTAAGAGTTCCCCATAGGTAGAAGTCCAACGGAGTTAGATCTGGAGAACGCGGTGGAAGCTCAATCGGATCTCTTCGTCCTATCCAGTGCCTTGAAGATTGTCATCAAGATACGGACATCTCGATGGTAATGTGGCGGTACACCATCTTGATGGAAGTAAAATTCTTTATTTCCATAGAGTGTATGAATGGCGGGTAAGACGTGTGTGCGTATCATGTTCAGTAACACTGGGCCAGTTATGGTTTCTTTAAAAAAAGAATGGTCCAATTAGACCGCTAGATGACAACCCACATCACTGTTCAAACGATAATCTTGGCTCCATTTTGTTGTAGCAATGCTAGCATAATGTAATGTGCGTCACACCTGTTTGCAGAACATCATACGATAACCTTGGCTTCATTTATTCATTGTTGATTTACCTGTCACGTAGCAACGCTATCATAATGTATGTGAGTCACATCTGTTTACAGAACATCATACTACACATTACTGTTGTTTTTCGGTCCAACATTGAAATATATTAAATAGATATCTACTGTGAAAGTGTGTGTACATTTTTGGCACCCTCGGTACATACTTATTACACACTTATCAAAGCATGACCAGTAAATAAACTCCTATTGTTTTACACAACAGTTAACGGTCATTTTTTATACTTTTAAAAACATTCTTGAGTTTTTATTTTATTTATGGACGCTCTTAACATTCTTGGGAATTAGTACTTGTAATGCTATATAAATTTCAGAAGTCTTGGCTGCCTCTATACGCAAGTTGTAAATCACAACCATATAAAACCTTTAAACGGAACAGTTAATCAATGTTGTAACTTAGAAGCACATATATAACAATAATGCAAAATAACTTTCATAAATTACGATTTCTTTAAATGCATCATTACTAATATTATTTGTAATTATCAGAGCCCGGAATTTAGACAAAATGACTTTTCTATCTGGGTAGAGTCAGATAGAAAGGAACATGTTTTCGTACATTTGGGGTCAGTAGGGCCAGTTTCATTTTGCGAATTTTGGCTTTTGTTGCCAATGTGAATGTTTTGTTGTAACTGGTATGAGTCCTTCCGAAATAGCTTGTTGTAAATATACTCCAATCACTTCAGTGGAAGTAGAACGTTCTTTTTACATGATGAAAAATGTTCTCTCTGACAAGCGACTGACTATGACAGTTGATACCTTGAAAACCTAGTAGGGGTAGTGGTAGTGGTAGTAGTAGTAGTAGTAGTAGTAGTAGTAGTAGTAGTAGTAGTAGTAGTAGTAGTATTAGTAGTAGTAGTAGTAGTAGTAGTAGTAGTAATAGTTGTAGTAGTAGTCATGTAGCTGTTACCTATTAATTGAACATCCCATTTGGCTAAAGTGTCTAAAGCCGTTACGCGAATCACTCATAGCAACAATGGTTGCGCTTAACATCCGTTTCATGGAAATTTAGCAGTCTTAGTGTTAGTCAAACATGAGCACCTCGAAGATGATTATATGAGCTTGCATGATCTATGAATTTGTCTGGAAAACAAGAGTCACTGCTTGGTGCAAAAAATATCCCAGGCCTTCAATGATGATGCTGTGAATGAACGGAGGCTGCAAAGATGTCCCACAGCATCTGCGGTGCTCGTACGACCACGTTTCAGTTCATTGTTCCACGAATAAATGGTCTTGAGTGCTGGTGCAGATTACCCATGAACTTTCTCCAGCTCAGTTTGTATCTGGGCAGAAATCTGAACAAAACCGTTACAAGAACACGTTTACCAATTGTCATTAGCTTAACAAAGTTCAAATGTATCAGGCATCACACTTGGTTATATTTACATTAGCATAGAAGTATCAGTGAACAGGCAACAGTAGCAAAATGTTTCTACAAATCCCTGAGAAGATTTGCCATCGACGATAATCGCAGGTGTCAGGTCTTGAAGGAGCTACAATTAGTATGACTTCAAAGAAATCTCCAAAAAAGTTTCTGCGGCACCATAAGTTCTTTAGTGCCACGATGGTGCGTAAAACTGCCTTTGGTTCTCGATGTGAATGAAAGCCATGTCGACAGGCAGCGAAACAAGGGATATTCAAAAATTTTTTGCAAATGTACTTTAAAGTCCAAGCTAATGACTAAATTCCAAAATTTATCTTCACAATTCTTCAAATTCTTTCCGTCTCTCTCCACACACAGTTGTAGACAGTGCAATTATTTGTCAAAAGTACTGCGGTACTCGGACTGAGATATTGCCAACAGAGCTGAATTTATAGCTTGAGCAAGATCCTGCACTCGTTTAAAAGATTTTCCAACAATGTAAGATTTCACTTGAGGAAACAACCAGAAGTCGCGAGGTGCAAGGTCAGGGCTGAAGTGTACAGACCCAGCAACTGCACTTTGGCGACATCAGTTTTCCCAAATTTGCAACTGTTTTGTGGGGAGATGTATGCAAAAGCAACAGCCTTAATGTTTCTTCCTGTCTTTGGACGCAGCCGCCTCAGCTCTTCAAATAAAGAATCCAAAATATAAGTGTCATAGTATTCTCCATTTCTTGTCATTCCTTCCGGCACACAGTCAACAACTAATGGTCCTTCATAGTTGAAGAAAACAGCAAGAACGAAAATCTTGCGGAAGAACAACTGGTCTTGAGCATTCTCATTTACCCACATGCAGCTCTGAGCTTTATTTAGGAGGTATAGTAATAAAAATACATTTCATCTCCAGTACATACATCTGTCAAATGTTTAGAACCATTTAGTGGAAACATGCTCAGCAGTTTCCTTGCACCTTCCTTTCTCCTCTTCTTCTCTTCATTGGTCAGGGAATGTGGAACCCCTTTCACACAGATTTTTTGCAGCTATAAATGTTTATGGAGTATACTGTCAATGTTGCCAACACTGATACTTAGCATTTCAACAGTAATATGTCGATTTTCCTCCACTCTTTGAATTGTTCTCTCGTTCACAGCTTCCGGAGGCCGGCCAGAGCGAGGGTTGCCTTTCCAAGTCTCTCGCCTTTCTTCAAATGATCCAATACATCTTGCAATGATATCAAATGAACACACTTGATCACCACGAACAGCTACCAAGTCCTCGCTCTATCACCTGCTTATAGCGTGTGAAAATGTAGAATGTAAAGTTTTCTTTAGAAATATTCATGATTTTTCACCAGCTATGACACAGTACTGAGCTCAACAGACTGTACGACAGTGACTATGCAAGTTTAAACTTGCGCTTATGCATATTTGATAGCTTAAGGTCTACTGTTGCCAGTTGCGTTAATTTTCCTTGTTTAGATGTAGTGGTCCAACTATGGATTACTTGGTGGCAAAAATGTTTATTTCGTAAAAATTATTGGAAGTAATATTTTTGTCTCTCTGAAGAAGTTGTGTGAAAATGAGGTTAATAGTCAATGTGTATTGTTTTTTTTAAACCCGAGAGATATGTTTGACTAACTTTATATATGTATACATGTAATGGAAATTAAGGTTAGCACAAATTTGCGAAAAGCTTGCCGATGAACGCTTCTAATACCCACTGGAGGCACATTAGTCATCGCCTCTCAACGGTTACATATTTATAGCGACCGACCCAGAACAACAAATCATGGCAGGAAACGCATTTGCAGAGAGATGTTTTATCGAGTTCATTCGGGAGAGGACGCTGTTATAACACAAGGATATAAATTTACTTATTTTTACAGTCGACGCTCACAGATGAGATGATATTTTCTTATACATCTTACAAAGTATCCGTCAAGACAGCCTTGACAAGTGTTGTAGAAAGGTCAAAGAAGTCAGAAATGAGATTAAAATTAGACGTGCAACTGAATAAATTGCGTTTCTTACTCACGACATCACAAAAAGCTTCTGTTGCTGGGAATATAATTCACCAGCTGAGATTTGCTACACTTTGCTTCCTTTTTTTTTACCTTCAGAGAAGCAATACCCTTGCTCGCACGTGCTAATGCCATCGAACCGTAGCAACACCCCACCTCTTGACTGTGGGAGGAAAAAGGTGGTACGGAGTCCGTGACTTTGTATTGTCAAACCTTTCGCAGATAGCAATGGCTGCAAATTCTTAAAGAACAAGACTTGAAAAAAAACATGGAAGCACCAACCTCTCTTATCTGATTCTATATACCTCGACCACCACCCAAGTTTCTCCACTGTGAGATAATTACTCCTTAAAAGGCGACTCGTAATGTCACGAGTACAATAGCGAAACAGCAGCTGCAATATGGCGGCGCCTCTGAGTGAATGTACGAACTTCCTGCAGCTCTCCGTTGTGCCCATTTTTTAAGCAAACATTGGAGAATCAAACACTATTTATAAAGAAATGCTTCCATCTATAGTGAGAAGTGCTTGTCACGTCAATGTGTACAGCCAGGGGTGGTCGAGGTCATTAAGGCGCCGTCTTGCGAGCGGGAGGTCTGGGGAGGACCGTCTTCCCTGACGCTGAGGCTTCTTCCAGGTTTTCCTCAGTCCTCATAAATGGCAAATGCCGGAGAGGTACCCTAAACATAGGCCTGGAACGTTTCCTTCCTTAAAAATACATTCTTTCCCAATTTATCATTTCATTTCCTGTATCATCAATGTCCACCGCCTGTGGTACCTCAGTAGTAAAACGGCCGTTAAACACCATTTAAAAAAATGTCAATGTGTATACAATTGAGCGTAGAAGTTCTCTAAAGGAAGGACATATATCGAAGACGAACACCACGTGGGCGGGGCAAAGGAGATTGCCACAGAGGCGAATTTGCAACAGGATGAATAGTCAATCCGGGCAGACAGTAGATTTATAGACACTATTAATAGTTCACCTGGCACGGCCTACCTCAGGTTAGGTTTTCACAAAGTATGTGTACAATGGAGTTGCGCATCCTGACCCCACAATACAAAACTGCAAAAAACGTGTCTGATATTACAGCATCCCAATCGCTACCACGGTGAACGACGCAATATACTAGCCGAACTGTCACAGGTGATACCAGCCCCACACAAAACCCGAGTCAATGCACAAATACGACACATTAACCTAAGAACATTTGAACGGCGCTAAAATATTTCATGTAGTGATCTATTTGGACAAAAAAATTATAACACTTGTTCCCTGTTAGCTTTTACGTTTAAAAATCAAGACCAATTTATTAAAAATACATAACATAAATACAAGACTAAAGTGTGATCTGCATAGATCAATTGCAAATGTTTCTTTATCAAAAAGGAGTTTGTTACGAATACACCAGAAAACGTAATGTAGTCGCAATAAGTCTCAAATTATTATCATCAACATCCGATAATATGGACAGATTCAATATGCTCTTACAGGATATTTGTGCAGTTACAAATAATTATGCATTAGGGGCATTCGGAAACGATTTTTGTACCTTATTTATGATGTAACATGGTTCAATGCACAAGAAGTCACTAAATGTACTCCCCAATAATGCCAATGATTTGTGCCATCTTCCTGGCCACCGCTAGTGGATAGCTTACTGAGTTTCGTTACTACTGAAGTTTTTGCCTCGCTGGGAGTAAGTGATATTGTCGAAAAAGGCATAATTAGACGGAGTGAGATCCGGTAAATATGGTGGATGCGGCACAAAAATGAACCCCAGCGTAGCCAACTATACGGTAGTATTGTTGCTGGTATTGTCATGTTGGAGGAACACTCCTGTCGACAACTTACACTTTCGTCGTTGCTGAATTCTGCCTCTGAGCCATGTAAGGATCTCGCTGTACATCTCAGTCCTTCCTTGAGGACGCCAGTCATAGCAGTAAACCTCAAGTGTTCCAAAAGACGGTCATCATCTGTTTGCCCGCAGATGGGGTTGTTTGGGCTAGGGACTCCCTGAATGTATCCATTACAAGGATTTGACTTTCTTCTCTGGCGTGTGGTAAAGACACCATTGCTCAGCACTCCCCCCACCCCAAACCTCCGGATATTCAATATGCATTTACAGTTGCCGACGACACAATTCAACTTTTTTCTTGTGCCTGTGTCAAATCCCGTGGAATCCAATGGTGCGCAGGGTTGCGCGGCCGAGAACTGTCTGTCATTCCAGTTTATCAAAGGTTATGCGCCTATCAGTCATAATCAATTAAGACACAACATCAATATTTCTGGGAAACCGCGATGTTAACGGACGACCAGTACTCAAATTCCCTACCTCTGGCGAACCCATTGACCCAGTTGCAAACGAAATTCCGTGCAGGAGCTTCTTGACCACATATCGCAGATTGTCTATAAATTTCTGCAGTTTTATATATTCCTTTTAAAAAACCAGGCAGCATCTTTGTCCATGATATCTTCTTGTTAACGTCTTTCTCTACCTGACGACAAACGAACACTGTTCTTTCAACCGCCATCTAGAGTCTGCATGGTGTAATAGTATCAGGCGCGCAATTCGTAAAGCACTGCTATTGTAAATCACATCTGAACGCCCCTTGTACATCATCAGTTTTGAGACTACAAATATAATATAGGAAAACATCACTGTATGACATTTCTAAACCGTTAGCAATATGTGCTTCTCCCTTGCCGGTGCCCGATCTCCAGCAGTTGAAGGAAGCATAGTTGAAAAAAAGTGGGATATAAAATACTCCATGAGGGGACAACATTTATAATTAAGGCGGTATTTAAAGAAAACGTCACTAAAGATGCTAAATAGAGGATACAAATTCCACTAAATATTCCATCGTAGAACTTCAGGTGTTGGAAATGTTAATTGAATTCAAGAGGACTCCAATAATTTATAATACTTAAAAGAAGAAAATGAGAATATGAAATTAATACATCCACCTTTTATCATCACACCTGAAATAACAAAATTCCAGGAACTGCGTAAACAAAGCGAATTCCTCACCTAATAGAGTACCTTTAAAAATTACTATAAAATCCAAATTATTGCCTTATTAATTAGTAAGCTGAAACAAGTTATGTTATGGCATCATTGTGTGGTATTAGTAGGGCAAAATTAGAATTCTTGCAATCTGTAAGTATCACAAAAGAGAAACCAGGTGTTTAGAATTATCATTATTATTCAGAAAAAAAAAACAGAACAATGGTATACTATTAATTAATTGAAATATATGAACACTGAGAGACAAAGCCATACTGTGTGAGTATTTTTAAACATTTTTTAATATAATCATATTTATGGACAGATCCCTTGATATCATCTTTACATTCACTTAAATACAGAGAAATAACACAAAGTTTCGAGTTACATTGTGTATTTAAGAGATGTTCATATGTTTCAATAAAATAAAAAGATGTTACCATTTAAATACAATTACAATGTACTAAGCAAATATACACAATCAACAATATACAACCGAAAGTTATATCGTTTTTCATTGACTCTGAAATTTAATTTAAATGTTTTGTAGTAAAAACATAATAAAGCAAACGTTTACTGAAGGTTATCACACAGCGCTCTTACATTCAAATACAATTGTCAAACATATTAGATTAATATTTCACGTTTGCTTTCTTCAAGGCGATGCATTTGTTAAATATGAAATATATGCATCGTTATAAATAAAATTTATATGTTGAATTAATTTGTTCTTTTATTTTAAAACAATCGAGAGAAAATTATATGAAAGAGCGGTTTTTAAATTTCGGTACCCTTATTTTAAGAAACTATTTTCCTTATTTTATTTAAATACTATATACAGAGTTTCTTTGAGAAAAAACAAATAGTAATGCCGCCAATTTTGTGTTTCAGGTAAACCATACTCCTAATAGTCCGATTTCATTGATTTTTGGAAACTATTTCCTTTTAAAAATTAAAAATTGCGGCCGTTAGAGCGATTTTTAAATTTCGCTTTAATTCTCAGCAGGTTTTCAGGTATACCTAATGGCTCGATTGTCCTGATTTTCGGAAAATACTTTTATCAATTTCTTTTAAAGAAACATGGCGTGTTTCGTTATGAAAAGTAAAAAATTACGGCCACTAGAATGATTTTTTAATTTTTTAAAAATCTTTTCGCTTTAGGTTAACCCCTATCCGGTTCAATTTTGCTGGTTAATTGACTCGACAAATCGTTTGGTAATATTATATTCCGATTTTAGTTGAGGGGAAAAAAATTGCGACCGCTAGAGGGTTAACGGACATATACAACACACATATTATGTATACACACTTTTTTCATTGTCATTTTGGTACCTACTATGTAGGATTTATGGAGATTTGATGAAATTTCTCTCGGAATTCACTAATAAGTGTCACACGTTGCAATACACGAATAAAACCCTTCTATAATACCTTGCAGTGCTGATAGTTGACTAGTCTCTCTGTAGATGTCTGTGTGTTTGAAACCAGTTAAAGATATTATTTAGTTGCGGTTGAAAGCAAACCTTGCCAATCAGAGTGACGAAGTTTAGTGCCCTTATGTCACAATCCTCATGCGGGCGTGCACAAATAATTGCATCCATGCCATGTGGAAATGGGTTAATGTGTCTCATCATTTGATTGCTAAATCATGTTATGGGACACCTCTTACGATGGGCATTTGTTATCACTTCCAATCGTTACTAATGAAGTTTATGGGTAAATTTCGATGCAATTCCAGAAAGCACATGCTTGCAAACATCCTGATTTTAAAGAAATACACATTATTTGCACTTTTATTTACAAATTCTGAGACAATGACTCTATAAACGAAAGATATACATTTTTTATCAACATTTTTACTGAACTTTTGTGCTCAATATTTGTCCACTAAACGACACTAACGTTGAAAATGGAAGCGATATTGGTGCACACTATTTCAGCTGATCCTAAAAATAACAAAACAAGCGCTCAGAATCTGGTGTGCACCTTCCAGCATTAATTACGTCCACCATTCTCCCGGGCATGGTTTCGATTAGCTTTCTGATGTCTCTTTGGTCGATACTGTCCAGTTCCTCTTGAAGTGCCACCCAAAGTTCCTCGAACACGTCTCCAAACTATCCCAGAGATGTTCTATAAGGTTTAGGTCGGGACTGCGAGCTGGAAAGTAGAGTTAAACAATTCCCACGTCGCCAAGATACCCGTGATACGCGCTGTGTGTGGACAAGCACTGTCATACAAGAAGATAAATTCATTTCCAACAAAAGGAGCATAGGGCGAGAACCTTGTTTATATAGCGGTGAGAGTTCAGGCTACCGTCTCGATGAATACTAAATCAGTCCGCGCCCCTTTAGAGATACCCCACACTATTTCGGAATCTCAGATGAATGTGTCCTTACGGAGAATGTGCGCTCTGCGAACCGATTTTCAGGCCGTCTCTACCATCTGAAGATTTCAGGGACCACCTGAATTCATCCGAGAACAACACAGAGCTCCACTGTTGCATAGTCCGTTAGGCGTGGTGACGAGCGACTGTGTGCTCTCTGGTCAGAACTGGTTACGTAGCTGGCTGAAGATCTTGTTATAAACAATGCCGGGCTTCAACCGCTGTTGTATGACGGTTTCTCAGAACCAGTAGATGAGAATGCGATTATCACTGAACGTTGTCTTCCGTTTTCTGCCAGATTCAGGTCTTCTGGAATAACTCTGCGTTTCTTTTTCTTTTCTTTCTCCCCCCCCCCCCCTAAATGGCGTTTAACGCGAAATTATATATTGGGAAAGGATTTTAAAGGAAGGAAACGTCCCAGGCCTGAGCTGCGTTTCTCGGAACCGTTTCACAGCCTCTTGAACCGTGGTATAAGGCGCGCCTATGGTTGTAAGGGCGTAACGGTGTCTGTGTCCATCATCAATCAACGTCTTCAGTACTCAAAGGCATGATTTCAACTGAACTTAGTGACAAAATGAGAAACTAATTATTGTTGTTAATTCCAAAGAGAAAGAGCACCAGTTTTCAAAAGGAATTATTTTAATAGTGTTTAACGCCTGATTTTACTACTGAGGTACCACAGGTGGTGACACTGATGATACGTGAAACGAAATGAGAAATTTGGAAAAGTTTTTATTTATTTATTAATTTTTTTAAGGAAGGAAACGTTCCAAGCCTAAGTTTAGAGTAACTCACCGGCATTTGCATTTATGAGGACTGAGGAAAGCCTGAAAAAAAAAAAAAACCCTCAGGAAAGACGGTCCAGGCGGAATTGGAACCCCAGACCTTCCGCTCACAAGACCGCAGCTTAATGACCTCAGCCATCCGTGTCGGCCAAAAGGAAGTGACGCAATAAAGCAGTAAAACGCCTTTTAATGTTTATGCTCATGTTCAGCGCGGTAACACGCACAAGTGGAACAAAACGTATTGTTAGTCTATAACTTAGAGATGAGAAGATAGCAGACATTCCAAATATAGCTAATGCATCGAAGAAAATAATTAACCACATTTACCAATGGTACATGTTCATAATTGCCAAAGTGCAATTAAATTACCAAAGTTTTGCTGTGATTTTTTTGCCGGTGAGTGTACAAATATATAAATATATAATGAAGATATAAAAGACATAAAAATCATTACCTGATCAGGCGACCAACGCCCACAAAAGAATTGGAGCGTTCCAGCTATAAAACAAGAATCACCACTCCATTACACAATTAAATACACACTTATTAAAAGCTTTATTTCGAGCCTAAGTGCTCCTTTACGCTAGAGGTAAAAGTAAACAGAGTGGACTGAGGTGGGCGGTACCTGCCAACCTGATGGAACGAAATTAAAAGTCAGGCAGTATGGCAAACTGCAAAACTTGCTATTTCAAAGAGAAAAGACGCGTAGGTAAATTTTCATAAATCTAAATCAAGCCCAGGTGAAGCACGATCTTTATGCAACACTATAGCAGCCATCCCTTTATCTCTAAGAGCACTATCTGAAGCTGAAGAAGGTAAGAGTTAATAAGAAACAGTTATCGAAAGAGGATTAATGAGACAAGCATGCAGAACTATTGGTTATGGGGACTTGAAATTGAATTTACTTTTCTTTACATCAACATACAATTTTAAATATTAATAAGATCTATGTCTTCTTCAATTCCATAGTACTAGCAATATAAATTTAATATATATCATTATGACTCTATTATAATATTCTAATTATAAACACTACATCCAACTATTATCTATACTTGTAAGTTACTCATTTCCTTAGGACTATATACACACTAACGTCCAGGTTATTGGGTATAATAATCCTGTTCCTTCCCTAGATACACTGTAAATCCACTAATTATTATATTTATAAAATTACACTTCTTTCTACTTTTCCTTCCATCATCCTCTTCGTCATTTTTATCTTTTTTTCTCTAACATTACCTAAATAGTCCTCTATCATTTTTATATCTTCCTCTCATTTTACAGTTAAAATCTTCATAACTAAAAGTTCCCTATTTAAATGTTCCCATTTATTATTATAAACATTTTCTCTACATAACTTTATTTGATTACAATGAACAAACAATGAAAATTTCTATTTGTTTCTCTACACATTAAACAATTCCCTATTTCTTTATCATATCCTAATCCTTTTAAATTCATAACTCCAGTTCTAGTCCAAGCTAACCTTTCTCTACCTGCCTTATCATATCGTTTTATGTTTTTCCTTACTCCACAGTATTTTTATTTCCCCATAAAGTCTCAAAGAACTCTTTTCACCTAAACTACTAATTATTTTTGGCGTTCAATATCTTCCAATTTAGATTTATTTCTTTCCAAAATCTTCTATTTTAGTATTACCTATTTATCCATATTGTTCCTAAACCTATCAGTTGTAAAATTTCCTGCACTCTGATAAACCATGTTCCTTTCCACTTACATTTCTCTTGTATACTAAAACATTCTTTAACAACGTCACTCATTTCTAATTGGTAGTTCTGAATAAATATTTCATGATTCTTGTGATTATTTTTTTCTTGCTGAAATACGAGGGTAGGTCCATAAGTTTCCAGCCTAACAAATTTCAGGCATGATAAAGACAAAAACTATATTTCACTTTTCAATATAGTTACCCTTTATTGCAAAACACTTCTCATATATTTGAATTAACATTTCAATACCCCCCATAAAAAAAAAAAAAAACAGCCGGAAGTGTTCTGCAAAATGGAAATAAACAACATTGATCACTTCCTCGTCACACTTAAATTTCGTTCCTAAATTTTGAGAAGAGGAAATAGTCACTGGGAGCTAGATATGGGCTGTAGGGTGAATGTCGATCTCCTTGAAGCCACATTTCTTCACAGCTTCCTTTACAACAAGAGCTGTGTGCACAGGCGCGTTGTCGTGAAGAAGGCGCACACCACTACTCAGCTTTCCTCGCCTTTTCTATTTGATGGAAGCATGTACTCTGTGCAGTAGGCCAGCATAGTACTCCTCATTTACTGTGGTGTTCCTCTCCTTGAAGTCAATGAAGAGTATTCCTTCACAGTCCCACAAGATTGTGCCCATGATCTTATTGGTTGACTAAGTAACCTTGGCCTTTAGAGGCGGTGCTTCGCCAGGTTTACACCACTCCATTGATTCTCTTTTGAACAAGGGATCATAGTAGAGAACCATAGTTTCATCTCCTATAACAATGGTTTGCAGAACTTCTCTCTCTCGTTGCGATGGCAGAGCTCCAAAAATGCCTGACAACAGATGACTCGTTGCTGCTTTTGGACTGAGGAAAGAAGTCTAGGCACTATCCTTATTCATGTTTAAATGTTCATGAATAATTCGAAGGACTGTTGTTTTAGAAATATCGACCTTGCTGCTATTTCTGTAACTTTGAGCCGCCGGTCTTCAATAATTTCTCCTTCCACAAGAGCGATGCTTTCAGGAGTGAGCACCTCCAAGGGCTGACCTGCACGCTCTTCGTCTTCAATGCTTTCTCGACCCATTCGAAAAAGTTTGACCCATTCTTTTACAGTAGAATATGAAGGGGATGCTTCCCCATATACACCGTCCAATCGCTGTTAATTTCATCTGGAGTAAGTCCTTATTTTGTGATGAACATAATATCAGCTCGATACTCCATTATGAGCGTGCTACAATGTTCTACACATAGCCTTCTTTATGCAACTATATCTGAACAACTGAACACAGTGGAGTGGAGGTTACAGCTGCAATTATTTACTTAACAGATAAGGTATGACACCAGATAAGGCTTTTGTGAAGGCGATAATCCTTATCGGCGAGTCCGGAAACTTATGGACCTACACTGGTAGGTGAAGCTCAAACTTCTGCACATTTTAGATGGTCTGCAGCTCAGACGCGGAATTCTATGAAGAAGATTAGAAGTACTAGGGATATGTAACAAAATAATGCAACACTCTTTAAAAATTGGTCCAGTGTTTTCAATGCACAGAAAATATGTAGCGATAAATTTTAGCAAATTGCCATCAATAGAATTAGAACGCTTAAATGCAAAGTTCTTATGGGGTAAGCGTAATAAAAACAGAAGATAATCCAGGTCATTAAGTCTATTGGTTAAAGTACTGATACATTTGTCTAACGACTTAGCGTAATTACAAAAACGATGTCCGCCAATAGATAAAGAGACGGGTAGTGTAGATCTTTTAATGTATCTGGAATTAAATAATGTTTAACGCCCGTTTTAACTAGTGGGGCATCACAGGTGGTGGACACTGATGATACGATACGTGAATTGAAATTATAAACTGGAAAACTATATTTTTTTAAGGAAGGAAGCGATCCAGGCCTAAGTATAGAATACCACTCCGGCATTCGCCATTTATCAGGGCTGAGGAAATCGGGGAAAAAACCTCAATCAGGAAGGACGATACTGAGGGAGTCAAACCCCAGACCTCCCTCTCAAGACAACTATCAAAATGAAGATATTACTATAAATTGTTAAATTTGATATGTACTAATTTTAAAAAGTATTTACTGACAATATTAGTATCTATGTCCAGAATACTGAATAATTGTCGCAAGGCAGATAAGGTGAAGTTTACAGATTAGTTATAGTTCAATCTGGAGATAAAAACACCAAGTGATGCCAAGACACACGTCCAGATTATAAAAACACTGTCGATGAACCTTAGCCATAGTATAGGAGCTTGAATTTCCGATTATAGAATGTCCGGCACATAAATAAATTGGTATACTAAGGGTCATAAAGCCTTTCAGCTAATTCCAAAGAGTGTAGCTATTGCGATTGTACCAATGAAAAGATTCTTGAAAAATATCCTCAAATCTCTATCGGCCCTGCTTATCGGGCACAAAAAATTAATCTAATTAATTTAAAGGTGCACTCACTAACTTCTTAAATTACATTACTTTTACGCGACATGGTGACAAACTCAGTTCTTAATTCGCACCAATATAACGCATCTCCATCTCAAACAGCAAAAGAAGAGAATAATTAAGACCTAAACAGTATTAAAACTAAGACATGTATGCAATGTCATACTTAGTTTGATTTATTTAATATCTTATTTACACATACAAATTGGTAATTGGCATCCTTTGCTTAGAGCGACCCTTACGATGTCTGACACGTTCGTTCCCTACCAAGTCTCGCAAGAGAAAGAAGCGTCGCTTAATCTAGAATAGATAGCGTCAATGTCTCTCTACGCATGTGCCCTAATCCCCCTCCATGCCCCTTGAAACGTAGAAATATTAACGACACCTCCTAGGGCATATTGCAGTGACTGTGCTCACAATATAATACAATATTGCCCACACTTAGCACTAGTAATGTAGCACAATATATATGCGTCTGTTAACGCTCTAGAAGCCGCTTTTCCTCGACGAAATCGGCATATAACCGTCAATTAATAAACGATTCATCGAGTTCGTTAACCAGCATAATTGGATCATTGGGGGAAGGAGTTAACCAAAAAGTGAAAATACAAAACTTGCTCTAGCAGCTGCAATGTTAGCTTTTTCTCAACGAAAATTGGTATATGCCATTAAAATAAAAGGAAAATAATCGAAAATTTGCTAAATCAAATTACTAACTATAGGGGTAAACTTGGAAATTTAACAATTTAATATCGCTCTAGCGGCACCAATATTTGTTTAATGGCAACGAAAATCAGGTATACACCACAAAATAAGAAAAATAGTTTGGGATGTCGAAGCATTAGGAGTGGGGGGTTACCTGAAAAACGAAATTTAAAGAGTGTAGGTTAAAGCGATAACGATGCATATGTTTTATATTTAACAAAAGTATCGTCGTGAAGATAGCAAATGTGAAATATTAATGTAATATGTGTTTAAGAATTATATTTGTATGTAAGAGCGATCTGTAATAACCTTCAGAAAACGTTTACGTTACATGTTAATAACATTTAAATTAAATTTCAAAGCCACTGAAAATCGATGACACTTTCGATTGTTTTTATTTGCTTAGTACATTGTAATTGTTTTTAAATAGTAACATGTTTTTGTTTTATTGAAACATATGAACATCATCTTAAATACACAACGTAACTCGAAACTTTCTGTTATTTCTCTCTATTTTAGTGAATGTAGAGATGATATCAAGGGCTCAGTTCATAAACATGGTTACATTTAAAAATATTTACAAATACTCACACAGTATAGCTTTGTCTATCGGTGGTCATATATTTCATTTAATTAACACATATTTTTGTGGTTTAATGTCAATAATAATAACAATAAGAAGAAGAATTCTAAAAACGCGGCTTCTCTTTTGTGATACGTATAGATCGCAAAAATTATAATTTTTTTGCAAATAAGTAATTTTTTTAGTTTTGTAAATTAGAGTAATTTCACTACTAAGTTTTATTTTCAAGAGCTTTTGATGGAGGAGGGGGACGCCAAACCTAGTTAAATAATGTATTATAGTTGAGTGTTTCTTTGTTAGTTTTCTTTAGATATTGTTATGGTAATTAACACATAATAATGCCAATACTTATTTCATTATTTAATATGGTCATCGTATGGATGTTATATTCTTTTTTAAAGTTATTCTACTTACTCAGGAATTCGCTTAGTTTACGCAGCTCTTGCGTGATGGACTTTTATTTAACAAAAAAAAAAAAAAAAAAAAAAAAATTGTGTAGAAGGAAGGCATAGTTTGAAATGCTTCCGCACCCATCCTACTCACCAGATTTCGCTCCCTCGGATTTTCACTTGTTTCCTAAATCCAAAACTTTCCCAACTGGACACAAATTTAAGTCAAATCAAAGGTTATACAGAAGGTAAATAATATTTTGGGGGTTTTGCAAAAGACAGGAAATTGCGAACCTTGAAAACGTTGGAGCAGTGCGTTTAGATGGGATTATGTCGAGCAATAAAATACTTTACATCGCTAAACTTTAGTATCAAACCCAGTTACTTGCTCGTTACTGGCGAGTATGTGTCTGTACAACAAAATTACTGCCATTAATGTTTTATTATTAATGCTACCATTAGATAGCACGTGAAAGTAACGCTGTATGTACATAATCTGGTGCGCTGACATTATCCTCTTTGTTGTTTCCACGCTTTTCCTACAAATTGTCAGTGCGTTTTTGAGTTAAAGTGGAGCGATATTCCCAGGTAACGGCATGGAAAAGGTTTAATTATTACCTTGGAGAAAGAACGACTTTCTAACGTCAGATTATATCTCGTGTTCAGCGTGCGTATTAGTAAGCAAACTGTTTAGCACAGGAACCGTAAACAGGAAAAGAGAAAACCTACGGAGGCTGAAGGTGCAGATTTAACGCTGTTAAGCTTGAGAAACTGACGTGTCTCGGAAACGCGCTAAAATGAAAGTAAACACAAGATAGTCGTAGGAAGTTTTCAGCTGTTCAAAAATCGCATCGCACCAAAGATCCAGTAGGCCCAAAAAGTTCGCACAATACACTCAAGGGAAGATAGTTAACAGTACACCCCTGGCATCCCACAAAAACCCTCGCCATGATCTTCTCCATGACCGATTCCACATAGTTGACCTTCTCTGGCGCTTTCATTATTTAGACTGCCGTTTTGTGCCCCCATGTTTCATCATTAGTCACAAATCAACGCATGAAGTCGGCGGGGTCCAAACTTATCGAGAGATTTGCACTGTGATTCGCTGTTGATTCTGAGTCAGCAGTAGTGGCAGCCATCTTGTAGATAATTTTTTTCAAGCAAAATGTGAAATACGCTTTCCCCTAAAATGCCCAGAAATTGAGCAGTTTTTGACACTAATCAGCGATCTCCAGAACCACGTCGTTCATCTATCGTGTTATGAGGAGTTTTGGTCATCCGTTACGTGGGTCATCTTCCAAGCTTTCACAGCCACTGGTCAACTTGGAAAAGGCTGAAAATGATAGTGCAGAGTGCCCTAGTGTGTTTGTCATATCTTATTAATTTCTGATGCACTCATACACTTCTTTATCAAGTAATTAATAGCTACAAGAAGTTTGATATTTGCCGTACAAACGTCTGTACTAAAAAAAAAAAAAAAAAAAAAAAAACCACCACACCAGCTATAACTGGTACGATTCTTGACCAATCCATGTTTTACTGTACTAATGTTTCTATGGAAGATAGCGGGATTTGATAACAAAATTACTTCTGAACTGCTGCTGCAATCTGTGGGTCATTCCGAGAACTTTCCAAATTACCCACTTAGATAGCTCGGTATACAAAGGATGCCAAAAATGTAGACACACAAACAGAAAATGATTTTTTTTGATTGATTTATTTATGGACGCTCTTTAACATCTCAGGTCATCAGCGTCCCATTCAACTCAGGGCGTGAAACGGCCGACAAATTTTGCTCAGAGGCCTCTCTTTCAGGCTTGAGGTTCTCTTTCGTGCCGTAAATGTACGACACGGGACCCACAGCTTTACTTCCCTTCCGAAGGAAGCCATACTTAGGATTTTTACGCCCGAAAAAAATCCATCGGTCCTGGCCAGGTTCGAACCCGCGTTCTTGGGTGTAGGAGGCAAGTTCACAAAAAATGATGAGCACTAATCACCTTAGACTTTTACAGTTACAACTGTTGCTCAAAATGCCCACCATCGGCGTCGATACACTTCTGAGTACGTTGAACTGCTGATTGAGCAACGTTTGCAAAAGTGTCCTCAGCGATTGCAGCACATACCGTTTCAATTTCTTCCCGAAGTGCTGCCAGTGTAGCTGGTTTTCTACGGTATACAACATTCTTAAGAGTTCCCCATATGTAGAAGTCCAACGGAGTTAGATCCGGAGAACGCGTGCACATTGCTTTGTAGATTTCTGCGGTGAGTGCTCAAAACATTCCAAAACCATAGCCGAGGTTGCGGGGCTTGTTGCTGTATGAGATCTCCCAGATCTGCCCTTGTGAACATCGCATACGGTACCATGAATCTCAATTGTCGCGTGCAATTGTTACTCGCGTTGACGGGTCTGTTCTGTACACACGTCTCCATTGCCTTTGAACTTCAACAACATTCTCGGTTTTCCATTACCACTTCAACTTTGCTTCCGCTGTTCAAACGATAATCTTGACTCTATTTTGCTATGGCAACGCTAACATAACGTAATATAAGTCATATCTGTTTACAGAATATCATACGATAATCTTGGGTTCATTTGTTCATTGTTGATTTACCTGTCACATAGCAACGCTATCATAATGTACGTGAGTCACATCTGTTTACAGAACATCATACTACACATTACTGTTGTTTTTCGGTCCAACTTTGAAATATATTAAATAGATATCTACTTTGAAAGTGTGTATACATTTTTGGCACACCGGTATTCATTCATTACCACTGCGAATTTATGGCGTATATTTTTTATTTAACTTAGAGTCTTAGAAACTTGGATTTTAGAAATAAAGAGAGTAAAAATGAATAAAAATAACGCGGATGCAATATCACATTTCAACTGATTACGTTAACACTAAAACACCTGCATTATTTGGGCATGTTTGACGTATAAACTATTGTAGGAAGTCTAAACGTGTATTAGCGTTGTTCAAAGGCAGTGATGACAAAGGCTGTTTCAGGCGGTAAGGTCGAGAAACTGCTACAAATTCCAAATAGTTGTGTTTAACTCGCAGGATTAACTTGTGTTGAAAGTCGTAATATGAGAGGACCGTACCGTGTTCTCGTTCGGTTGCGGTGGTTTCTAAAGGCTAACGAGCGACACCGATAATTTTAATGGGCATCTGGCACGAGCACCTCTATAAATCCAGTAGCTTTTTAAAGGTAAGCAAGCGGCCGGTTCGCTTTGTGTAACGCAACCCAGAGATGTGGTAGCCACAGCAATTAAGTTGTCTGTCCTGCGAGCCAACACGGTATAATTTGAGACTTGAATACGTGTAATTTCCTTCACACAGATCACCTCTGCGTTTCGCCGGTGATGCAGGCTTGTGATATTTATGAACCACTAAAAAAAAGAAGATACACAGTCAGAAATCAAGCTTATATAAAAGAATAATATCTAATATATTATTATTTGTACCTTCTTTTACGCTTTCGTTTTAGTTTTAATCAAGATATTCCCACAATGGTGTGCAAAAATGTTGTTAGTTACAAGGAGCAATCAAAAAGTTTTGCAACCAGCCTATTCATTGTTGGACAATAATGTATTAAAATGTAACTAAAGCAGCTGGCAACAATGCGCCTTAAGCTATCAAAATATGTATAAGTGCAAGTTTAAACCTGCATAGTGACTGTCGTACAGTCTGTTGAGTTGTCATATGTCAATAGCTGGTGAAAATTCATGAATATTTCTAAAGAAAACTTTACATTCCACATTTTCACACGCTATAAGCAGGTAAAAGAGCGAGGACTTGGTAGCTGTTCATGGTGATCCAGTGTGTTCTTTTGATATCATTGCAAGATGAATTCGGTCATTTGAAGAAGGGCGAGAGACTTTGAAAGACAACCCTCGCTCTGGCCGACCTCGGGAAGCTGTGAACGAGAGAACAATTCAAAGAGAGAGGAACTTTCTGGAGGAAAATCGACGTATTACTGTTGAAATGCTAAGTATGGAAGTGAGTATCAGTGTTGGCAGCATTGACAGTATACTCCATGAACATTTAAAACTACGAAAAATCTGTGCAAAACGTGTTCCATATTCCCTAACCATGAAGAGAAGAAGAGGAGAAAGGAATGTTCAAGGAAACTGCTGAGCATGTTTCCATCAAATGGTCCTAAACGTTTGACAGATATATGTACTGATGATGAAAGTTGGTTTTATTTCTATATCATCCCAAATAAAGCTCAGAACTGCGTGTGGGTAAATGAGAATGACCCTGTTCTTCGACCAGATTTTCGTTCTCGGAAGCAAATGTTTAGTGTTTTCTTCAGCTATGAAGGATTATTAATGGTTGACTTTATACCAGAAAGAATTACAATGATTGGAGAATACTACGTCACTTATATTTTGGATTCTTTATTTGAAGAGCTGAGGCGGCGGCGTCCAAAGACAGGAACTTCAAAGCTGTTGCTTTTGCACGACAATGCGTCTCCTCACAGAGCAACTACAAATTTGAGGAAACTGAAAGTCGTCAAAGGCAGTTGCTTGATCATCCCCCCTACAGCCCTGACCTTGCACCGTGCAACTTCTGGTTGTTTCCTTAAGTGGAATTTTGCATTGCTGGAAAATCTTTTAAACGTGTGCAGGACCTTGCTCAAGCTATAAATTCAGCTCTTTTGACAATATTTCAGTTCGAGTAGCGTAGTGCTGTTGACAAGTGGTTGCACCGCCAAAGTACTCTTACTTTGAACGTTTTGAGGATAAGTTTTTTTTCGAATTCAGTCCTTAGCTTGGACTTTAAGGTGACACTTGCAAATTTTTTGAATGTCTGTCGTAAAAAGTTAGTATGACACATGCATTAAGACACTTGTTCCTGGAAGTAAGCTTCCAACAAGCTCGTATTGTATGGACATTTTTGTATTTGAGGAATTTACTTATTATTTCATATGGCTTTTTATCGGTATTACAAAATTCGCATATTTTTTCCCGCATATTTATTTACCACTTATAACTCAAAGATGCATTAACCTTAGCTTAGATAATTATTCAATCAGATATGATGTTTATTGTTGACAGCTATCTGTCAAGTGATCAGTGTCGCAGTTCCGTTTAAATGGTTAAAGTGCAAGACAGATCAAAGCAGAGCTGGGCTCTGCATCGTCTTTGAATGAGGAATGAGCGTAAACGTGGTCGAAGAAGCACTGAAGAAGAAACGCGTTGCGACCGCCTAGTAGAGGTCACCACAAAGAAAATCATTGAAAAAATAAATTATATCGTAATTCAAGACCGTCGAGTGAAAGTGTGCGAGATAACTGAAACTACGGGCACTTGAGCTGAACGAATGCACGAAAAATTAGAACTGAGAAAGCTGGGTACCGCGATTGCTGACCAAAAACATATGCAGAAGAAGATTTCAACACAGTGTCTGGCATGTTGCGCCGATTTGTGACTGTGAATGAAACTTGGGCCCAACATTTACAGTCCGAAGATAAAGTAACATTTAAAATAATGAGAAAAGGCTGGTGAGAGCGCACCTAGAAGGCTGAAAATGTGTTAACAGTATTTTTGGGAATTCTAATAGGAAATTCTTGTAAAAGTGCTGGATACCAGTACATACCGCTGGTAACCAGTAGCCAGTAGTATAGTAATGTAATAAATTAGGATAGAATAGCTGGCTACCAGCCATAATTCTTACAGTAAATTTATATTTTGGTTTAATTTAATTAATTTTGACTTATTTGTATTATTTTATTATATTATTTTAGTCTAGTTATTAGAAAAATCTGTAAAATAATGCAATAAGAAATTATTGTATTGTGTAGTTTATAATGATAAAAAGAAATTTAATTTACACGCCCTCGTTTAAGAAACCGTAATCAGGGTGGCGTATGTAGATTTTATTGAATTAGTTATTCATTTTATTTAATGTAAAAAATTAACAAATATTTTATGCTTCCTAGAATTCTTTGAAAAAAAAATATAGCCTTATATTCTCACATTAGAAATGTAAATTTGGAAATAACAAATAATAATGTAATTAGGCTTAAATAGTTATTTACGTAAATAGTTGAACACGATTGAATGTTTAGCGCGTGAACGGAAATAAACGCGCTAATTTTCACGAGTGTTCAGAATGAAGATTATATACGTGTTGCGTACGTTTTATGGAATTTTGGCATTGAATATTATTAAAAAGCATTTAAAATTTGCAAAATGTTATGTTATGACGTATTATATTGCATGGTTTCTTAGTACTCGTTTCTATGACGATGTTATTTTGTTTTTGTTTTGAAGAATTTATATGGAAATGGATGGTAACTCGGCAATGTTTCATATTGAAAATACGTAAATCATTCCAGAGGAAATTACAAAGGAAGCTGAGGGCTTGTTAATTGCTCAAAAATTGAAAAGTGTATACGAAAAGGAGGATGACAAGTTCTGTACGTGGAGAAAAGAGGAACTAATGAAAAAATCTTGTTGGCATATTTTTTAAAGCTGGTAACTATGTAATAAAGAGTTTATTGTTTATTAATATGGTAAGTAATTGTTGTTGTTATGAGATTAGGAGGGTAGAAGTCAGCATCAATTGCTGAATCTTACATAGTGGAATCAATTGGAAGTAATATTTATGTTGGAAGGCGAAATGTTAAAGCAATAGATGTCAGTAATGGCTCAGGAATAATATTTTCTAATGTAACTGGCTATATTTTTAATATTTACCAAGAAAAGTAACTGTAACATCAATGTAGTAAGATTAAGGAAGTTTTCTGTTAGTATAACAGAGGTTACTAATGGTTCAAGATTAACGTTTTGAAATTGTAATGTGTTTAATAAATTAATTAATTGCATTTTCAATGTTTCCAATGTAATGGAAGTTAATTTATAATGATTAATATTTACAGGTTATAGTTTCAAAACATATGTTTAATAAAATGATTCTCGTGTTTGAATGTTGGTATGCTTGTTAGGGCGACGGTTTTTAGCTTTTTCTTACAGGCACGTTGTTTGTATTTGTGTTGTGAAGGCGGTGATGATTTCATGGAATACTGGTTGCTAGGTAACCTTCCATCATATATAGCGTCATATGAAACGTGTTTTAATGCTAGGATTGCATAAAAGGGTGTAAATGTGAATTATCCCTAATTTACTACAGCATTAATAATTCCTTTCCTAGAAAATGTACTTTGCATTTATACATTCTTATTTTTTCGACAGCCTGGTCTCAAAGAGTGACTTGGCGGTGTCATTAGCACATTTTGTAATTGTAAAACCAGTTCAATGTTTAACAAATGAAGGGTTACCTCAACGACGCATTTCCAGCATATTTGAATTACGTGCACCTAAATTAAACGCAATTAGCATCGCTGAGAAACGCAGGCTTAAAGAGTATAGTCTCATAAAGACAAGCATTAAGAAATCTTTTCTGGAGAAGGTCTGTAATAAAATCGAGAATTTAAGAATGGATAATATTTAACAAAGAAGACCGCAATAGCATAATAAATAATTAGAGAGTCAAAGATTTCATGAAAGGGTGAATCAAAAAGAAACCGGATTGTTTACCACTATGAGCAGTACGGAGCGAGATGCTATGCGTAGATGTTTCAGAAATGAGGGTGTAGCGCTTCGCCTCATATTCTTTTCGCACTACAGCGAGACCACAGAGTTGGAAATGAAGAGTACTGAAGTATTGGTTGCAAATTATTCACGCAAACCGAACTTTAATTAAAGCATTGTGCCATAATCAGCTGGGGAAGGGAAGGAAAGACAAGGACATCCAAATTAAGAAAGGGGCGGATGGCCGGTCAGGGGAACAAAAAGAGCGTATGGGGGAGGGTTGGAAATTGCTTGAGGGATATGGATGACAGAAGACAATTGCGCAATGTAGAGAGATGATTTCGCTGAAAGTACAGTTGGGACTAATATCGGAATGGGGGATAGAGCAATATATCAAAACAGGGACTGAACTCATTAGACAGGTGCTGCGTGGTTTCTACTAGGGGCATGATGGGTGATTAAGGCCACTGACGAATACAAGCGGAGAATTTGTCTCATCTGTGAAGAAAGGGAATCGTGGACACGCATTCTGGCTCGATGAAATGGTACGAAAGTGTTTGTCGCACTGCATTACAGGATCGAACAGAGCTGGGCTTTGCTGGCAGGAAAGGAATGGGAGGTGAATTTCTGATCAAAGTGAGACAGCTCAGGTCTGAAAAAGGAGAGGGTTAGGGGAAACATATAGACTGAATGTCAACCACAATAGGATTTCTTTATATTTTTATATATTTTAACATTTTTAAAAATTATTCTTTCGCATATTTTTATTTATTTATAAAGCATATATAGCTCGTTGTATTGGTGCCACTATATAAATCCACTTCTATCGCCTGTTCTTTATCAATAGCATCATTTCTCGTCTGTTGCGCTAAGAGCACAGTAAAGGGATAAGATGCAAGTGAATGAGATGCAGAAAAATTTCACAGAAGAACGAGAAACTGTGGAAAATGAACACCGGCGGGGACGAGAGTAACGGAAACTAAACATTCATGGATCTTACCGAGTGTGAACATTTCTGAAATTTCTTATGATGTTGGGATAAGTTATTGAATTGTTCAATCTACCATTTCAAATGACTTGGATATTGGATCAGCGAAAGGCGGTTTCCTCAAATTCTCATGAACAAAAAGGTTGCAAGGAAGCGTGTCAGAGGCTTTTGGCTCAAGAAAGTGGGAAATCCGCTCTCTTGTCAATTTTCTGAGACTCCTAAGACATTTTGTTAATCTTTTCTTCAAGAACAGTCACTACAGTTTATTGTGGTTGAAGAAAAAATTAACTATCAGCGAAAAAGACGTCCAAAACCGATTGGATAAGTTCTTCTCCAAAATAACGCCCGTCCATTTACAGCTGCTTTGATAAAAGAAAAACACGAGGAAATGCACTGGGAAGCATTGAAACACCTGGCTATTACCATAGGTGCCATTCAGAGGCCAAACCGACTAACTCCATTTTTATAATTTTTCTTCATTTGATTACGAAAGCTTCACAAGCACGTATATTTTCATTAGCCAAAATGTTTAACTACATTCGTTCATTTTTGCACCAGTACATGACAACACTTTCTATGGCAACTGAATATTTCATTACAGATCTCAGAGGTCAAAGAGACTAACACTATTCATACTTCTTATTTTTACTACTCCGTTGCTTCTTTTATTTATCATGACGTAGTATTCATAACAGTGTGTACAATATACGAGGTGCGATTAAAAATAACGGCAATATTCATTTTTCTTAACGAATATTTATTTATTCATCAACATCAATTCTGCCCCTTTCAAAGTAATCCCCTCCGGATGTAACACACTTGTGCACGCGCTTTTTCCAATCTTGGAAACACTTCTGAAACTCACTTTTCGGTATGGCCTTCAATTCCTTCAGCGATTGTGTTTTTACCTCATCAATGGTGGCAAAACGTCGTCTTTTCATGGTTTTCTTCAGCCTCGGGAATAGAAGGAAGTCGCAGGGGTCCATGTCCGGCGGATATGGTGGCTGAGGCAACGTAACGGTTTTGTTTTCAGCCCCCCCCCCCCCCAAACAAAAATCACGAACAAGCCGTGAGGTGTGAGCAACAAACTTTGGTACCACATGTTTCATGCCCAAAACATCCGAAAAAAATTGCTTGGCATGAACCAAATGATATACCGACATTATCAGCAACCTCTCTGGCAGTGATTCGGCGATTTTCCAGAATCATTTTCTTCACTTCTTCGGCGGTTATTGATGTGCTAGGACGTCCAGGGTGGTTGTCATCTTTGAAACGTCTGTACCACTCGTAAGCTCTTGTCTTGCTCATAGTAAATTCGCCAAAAGCCACAGTCAACATTTCGAATACTTTGTTGCACTTTATTCCATTTTTCAAGCAAAATTTAATACAAATTCTTGGATCCATCTTTTTCGAAAGTAAAAAATCACCGAGCACACCAAAACACGTACAACCTTTTCGACTGGCAACAATGAACTAAACATTCAAAACAGGTGAAAATGACAACATTGATCAGAAACATATGTACCAACAAGCTAAAGAAAAATAATAATTGAAAATCGGATTTATGAAGCTCGCGAAATAAAAAAATTGCTGTTATTTGTTATCACACCTCGTATGAGTGAACTAATAAAGTTATTTTCAACAATGTTCATATTTATTTCAAGGTTTGTCATTTATCTTTACACGGACCATGGAAATCAAGTGCAATTTACTCTGCTGCAAGTCCTAACGACGGCGTAGAGAGCAGAGGTAGCGACTTTCACAGATATAGCTAGATAATAAGGCTCTCAAGAGAAATGACATGATAGCTCAGACGGTTAGAGCGTCATGCTATAGTTGTGAAGATAGTGGCTTCGAATCCTCACATCTGGAATGCCGCATTTTTTCCCTCGCAGTTAAAGGAGATTTTCCGCATTACAATGATTTACTCGGTAACATAGTAGCACGTACAGAATGCGCTGTAATTTGATGTTTACGATTATTATTATTTTTTTTTTGTTTGCTGCAATCAAATAAGATTTGGTACCATTACTGTGATTCACCCGCTATCAACTTATATTTACGAAAAGGAGGCGAGCGTAGGCCGTCAGGCCGTAGGAAGCCTCAGCAAACTACTGGAGAAAACTAGAATCAGAGTTTATCTCTATTGAGCAGTTAGTTGTGCCTTGAATACTACTCAGTGCCCTAGAGAGTAGAATTGTCACATCCTCTAGGTCAAGCAGCAATTTTCTAGGATTTACACGAGGTTAACGTTAAGTTAGTGTGAGTGTATATATGAATTAATTGTGAATTTCAATAAGAGCAAGTTTGCCACCGTTACAATATTTCACCCGCCTAACAATTCCCTATCAATGTATATTTAAAGGTTGCGAAAGACAACACATAGGTTACATTATGTAAATGTTAAATGCAACATTTACACTGTTACAAGCGGCTACGCAAGCAGTAGTTCGGCTATCGCTCGGGTGTTGCAGCAGCAAGCAGAAAGAGTGTTTTGAGTAGCACTGGATTACCGTGCAAATGAGTTTGGCTGAATGTTTTGTTTCATCATTTGCAATTGTACATCTGAATAGAGTACTGCATAGGTCCTGGTGATTTAGCGGCAGCCATACATGCTGGCCAGGGTCGATTTCTTTAGTTGGGAAGGGCAGGGAAGTAAAGCCGTGGATGGCAAGTAAAAGAACCTCCAGCATGAAAGGAGAAATCTCTGAGCGAAAATTATCGGCCGTTTCGCGCCCTGAGTTGAATGAGACGCTGATGACCTGAGTTGTTAAATAAATAAAACAAATCAACAGAGTTCTACAAAACGAGTTGCAATGAGAAAGATCCATTTTCTGGAGCTGAGAACAGCGATAATAGTCTAGACTTCATTCCGTACACAGATAATGAAAGACTATGCTTTCCAATATAGAATAGAAGCGAAGTAAGGTCAATACAGTACAAGATCACGTTTTCCGAAGATTTTCCATTCCTTAGGGTGAATCTGAAGAAGTGTACAGCAGGTCACCAATATAAACCAGGTTGCCCTATACTCGAATATTCGTCCAGTCACCACAGAAAAGAGGGCAGATCTCGAATCTCTCCAAAAGTACCATGATGACTATAACACTAAGCTAGTGACCATTCGTGAGGAACACAACGGTCAAGTGTCAAAGATTTGTGATATAATTTGTTGTGACGATAAACCTCATTGGGAGTAATTTCAGCGATTATCAGTGTTTTCATTAAATTTGAACATCACACAATATAGTGATGTTGTCAAGAAAGGAAATTTGAGTTATGATTAAAATTGAATTTTCAATATGCGTTTAAGTTTAAACCCTATTTTCTCAGTTTCCGTTGCACTTCTGCCTATGATTGGCACATGTCACCCGCCACGGGTGAACGAGGTCGTTAAGAACTCGTGACCGGAGGTCTTGGGTTCGAATCCCGCCAGGATCCACCTCCTGAGTGAGGTTTTTTCCCGGTTTTCCTCAGTCCTCATAACTGGCAAGTGCAGGGGAGGTACCCTAAACTTAGGCCTGGAACGCTTCCTTCCTTAAAAAAAATCCTTTCCCAATGTATCATTTCATCTCATGTATCATCAGTGTTCACCGCCTGTGGTGCCTCAGTAGTAAAAACGGGCGTTAAACATTATAAAAAAAAATATTATATTAGCATAGCAAGGTCGATGATTCAACATATACGAAAGCATTGTGCGCAACTGCTGAAAGTCAAATTCCACACTTTCTTCTATGGGTTTAAAAAAACTTATTTTGTATTGTGAAACATTTGCTTATAAAAATTGGGAAATTATGTAGAAAAAGTATATGTATCCCATTTTTAATTAATAAGGTATGAATAACTAAAAAAATCCGGTTTATATTTGACTTCTACCGTAATGTATATATTACAATGGGAATATATTACACAAGATAGAAATATATGGAGGACCATTATAACAAAACACTGGGAAATCTTTAAGGTTGTTAATACCTTGTTTATTGAATTAATTCAACCTGATCTACGCTTTTAAAGAAAATATAACGAAAGCACTTGCATTTTCATTGTACTTTCATTTGTAACATCAAATCTGACTATGTTGTAAAGTTGTTAAGGAAGCATGCGAAATTGCGAGACAGGAAAGAAACATTTTCTGTTCTTGCAGTAGAAATTAACTACCTTAGCCAATAATAGCCCATTAATGAACATGAGTGTACCACATTGCGTGACATCAAGGAGAAACTTGCGTTTCCCTTTTAAATTTTCAACCTCTACGTTCTTTCTCCCGGTTCAGTTGGTTATTTTCCCACGACAGAGCAACGCGATCTTGTGTGCGCTTCATCAACTGTCAGATACATGACTCAGAGTTTTGGAAAGTTCTTCAAGGCTTTGCAGGACGCACGAAATCAAAATATTCTTCTTGTGAGTTTGCTGCAGGATTTCTCCAAGTGCCGGCAATGATACTGAACACGCGGCCCGGGTTGTCAATCCTGGCATGCCCTCGAATTAACTGCTAACAACGTGTGTCTGGTGTCTTCCATGGGAAGGTTGAGAAACCGCCTTGTCTTAATATTTCCATCAAGCTATCCTTTTAAAAGTCAAGGGTTTTCGGGACGACGAACGAAATGAATTAATAAAGTGGCATATGCCATAACTTCTTAAACGCTTAAAGCGGAGCTGTTCAACGTGGCGGACGCGTTATGTGCAGTTATCATGGGCTATCTGATTTAATACACCTATGTAACATTTTCCAACATTTCCAAAGAAAAATTTAAGGCTACAATTAATGTACCATTAGTTTAACTATATGTTTCCTATACGCAATCGAATGCCGGTAAGTTTCCATTTTCAAAAGGTGTTGTCATAGTAACTGATGGTAACGCTTTTCTTATTCTCGTGACTTCAAGCGCATAGTTGCTACAGTTTCAATGCGTCATGATTGGGTGCTGGATGTTCAGGCACTAAAAATAAATAAATAAATTTAAAAAGACGTGCAATGTAATATAGCCAGCAAAAATGCATAACTGCATGTTCAGGCATTAAAAATACAAAAAATATGCAATGCAACATAGACAGTAAAAAAAGGTTTAAACTTTTAAAATATACGCTTACTATTGACTGGTTTAAATTCAACCAGCCAGCACGTGCCATTCGCTATTATTTGAAAGTTTAAAACTCTTGTTGGCATTGTCTAATTTAAAGGCTAATAGTACAACCGCCTGTCGTGTTCAAAGATCTAACGAATTTAAAAGTCCTTGGGTTTATTAACCATCCAACGCCAGTCTTTTTAAAAGTGACACACTCGACTCCTCGGTTTATTTCTTGCCCTTTTGTGTAGAATTTTATGGCTTCTTTAACTTTTCAAGCTACCGTAACAGAAAGCACCAGAGACTTTGCCTTCTGACAACATACAAATAGCATATTAATTTTATATCTCATGAAAACACACATATATACACATGATATCTACTTATTAAAATATTATGATTAGATATGAATGAATTAATAGAGTTTAATGCCCATTTTTACTACGGAGGCACCACAGGCGGTGGACACTGATAATACATGTGGTGAATATTTTTTTGATTGATTTATTTATGGACGCTCTTTAACAGCTCAGGTCATCAGCGTCCCATTCTATTCAGGGTGTGAAACGGCCGACAAATTTTGCTGAGAGGCCTCTCTTTCAGGCTTAAGGTTCTTTTTCGTGCCGTAAATGTACGACACGGGACCCACGGCTTTACTTCCCTTCCGAAGGAAGCCATACTTACGATTTTTATGCCCGAAAAAATCCATCGGTCCTAGCCGGGTTCGAACACGCGATCTTGGGTATAGGAAGGTATGGTAACCACTACACCACCAGGACCGACATGTGGTGAAATGATATATTGGGAAAGGATTTATTTTTAAGGAAGGAAACTTTGCAAGCCTAAGTTTAGGGTACCTCCCTGGCATTTGCCATTTGTGAGGATTGAAGAAAACCTGGAAAAAACCTCCGGCAGGGAGGACGGTCCTGGCGGGATTCCAACTACAGACCTCTCACCCACCAGTCCGCGCCTTAACAAATTTAACAAATTTAGAAAAAATCTTATTTTCTTTCAAGAAACATACTGTAATAGAAAATGTAGTTAATTAATATATAGAAACACATAATTTCCTTTTCAATGCAATTACGTTTGTATTATAGATAAGACTATGCCATTACTTTAAAAATTTCTGCAAGAGTTGCAATAAAATATTACATAATAGGGTGTTATTTAAAAAATGATAAATTTTTACAAGCATAATTTTTTGCATTAAAATTTAACATTTTATTACTTTAATATGTAGTGTACACGTGGCAATAGTTTCTTTGTTGTCACTACCTGTTCCCGCCTGTGAGAAGTGTACAAGTTGAGATATGTTCAGTTCTGCTTTGGTCTCAACGAATCTTCAACCGTAGTGATCCTTCCCACTATCGCATTCCAGTGTGAGGGTAAACAATCTCTCCAGTGCACAGTCAGCCAGTCGTTACGATGGAGCTGGAGAGAAACATTTTCATACTATGATTCTTTATGGTTTCAAGAAGAGTTAAATGTGTTCCAAAGCCTTAAGCGCCTGCTACATCTATAGCATCAGCTTTATTTTGGTTTATAGAATTTAAAAGGGGCTGAACTTCACTGCAAGACGAGGAGAGAAATGGACGTCCGGCAACGGCAGTGACTAAGGAACACGTCGCGGTGGACAAAATGCTATGCGAAAAACATTTAAGGACGTCGAGGCAACCTTCCAGATTGGTTCAATAAACCTGCACGATCATCCCTATTTCAGGTAGATTTCTTCCCGTTGGGTGCCTCACAATTTGACAGAGGCACAAAATGCTGTGAAGAAATGCTGCCGAGATTCGACGGAGGTAACCCAAGGCGTGTTTCTGATGTAATTACGGGTGATGAAACATGGATTTATCAATTTGGCTCGGAGACCAAATAACAGTCAGCTGTTTGGATATTTCCAGATGACGATCCACCAACGAAAGTGAAGAGGACGGAAATGTGGGAAGAAAATGGTGATCATGTTTTTTTTTTTTTTTTTAAAAGGTGTCCATGTGGCCACAATTTCTCTAGAGGAGCAAAACAGTGAGCGATACATCACAGTGCCGAACGTTTAAGGACAGGACACAGGGGAATCCTGTCTTACCACGATAATGCTTTTGCTCACACAGGTAACATCACCATTTAGTTCCTGGGGTCCATAGAGAGAAATAATGATCCATCCTCCCTACAGTCCTAACCTGGCAACACACGATTATTTTTTTTCTTCCCAGTGATAAAAAAATAGAAATGGAGGAAAGCGATTTTCCAGCCCTGAAGAGGCTGTGGCTGCATATGAAAATGCATTTTTCATCTTTTAGCAAAATGGGTAGCAGGAATGCTTTGATGAATTGTTTTTGAAGTTGATAAGGTATATAGAGTGTGGTAGAGAGCACTTTGAAAAGATGCAACAGCCGGAATTAGTTTACCCCTCCCAATTTGACATGTGACCGTTGTATCACAGCTCGAACAATCACTTTCAAAACAAGATGGACATGGAGCTTCTAACGGAAGAAAACATTTACACCGTTGCGCGCACGTGAGACATGTTATTGCATCCAAGACTGCTGATTTCCGAACAAAAGAACGTTCGCATGCAGTTGAAGATGATGTTACAGGAAGATGCAGAGTTTCTTTCAAACGTAATCACTGTTGGTGAAACTTGGCTACACTATTTCGATCGTGACAACAAACAGTAAAACTCTGTGTGGAAATGTTTAAAAAAAATAAACAAAAAAAATTAAACAAATAAAAATGTTTACCCGTATGTCTATCAGCACACAACTGTAACTGAGCAATATTACAGAGATGTACTGAAAAATGAGTAAGGCAACTCCACATTTTCATGCAACAAACTGGATGCTGTACCAGTATAACGGCACGGCCGCACCTCGCAAATATTGTTGAACATCTCATAAAAGTCACAATGAGGTGTGTACCTCACCCTCCTGCACCTGTCAAAAATAGTTTGCAGCAGAAGCCTGATAGAAAAGCTGGTACAGGTACATTGCATCAAGAGGGACTATTTTGAGAAATATCATCAAAATTGTGAGAATGAATAAAGGTACGTTTTCAAAAAAATTATGATTATTGAACGGTCCTCAGATTTTGATATACTATTTTAATTACAGGTGAAAAAATAAAAATGAACACTTTACGGGAGTTACCTTCTATGTTGCTACAAACGACTACTACGTGACGATATTGCAATATGTCATTACTATTTTCGCAAAAAATTACATTTTTATTGTGAAAACAGTTGCATCTTAGAAATGACTGAGTTGTTTCTTCGTAGTGCACATTTAAACTAAGCAAAAATGGAAATTACACGTGAATGCTTTCGTAAGATTATTTTTAGATTTTAGTAAAGATCTAGCTCAACAGCATTGCACACCGTTCAACTTTTGGTAATGAAGCACCATCAGAAAAGACTGTTTACAATTTGTTTGCAGAATTCCGTCGTGGTCTGCGTCATCAGTAATTATTTCATGATGGTCGACTAAAATCGGTTGTCATTCCACAAAAAATCGATGCTGTGTGCAACATGATTGGAGAAGATTGGCATGTGACTTACAGTGATATAGAGGCATCCTTAAGCACATAAAAGACTGCAGTACATTCGATTTTGCATCAACATTTAGCTGTGAAAAAAATCTGTTCTGGGTACATTCCGCATAATTTGATCGAAGCTCCAAAAAACGCCCGTGTTAATGGGTGTAATGAAGTGCTCAAAAATTCTATTGAGGAACTGCAAAATCCTTACAAAAAATCGTAACAGATGATGAAACTTGGATATATTTGCATTAACCAGTAACTAAGCAACAACCCACTGTTTGGGTGTTCCAAGATGAACCAATTCCCACAAAAGTTGTTAGTTCAAGAAACACTTCCAAGAAAATGATCGTTTGTTTCTTCAATTGTGCTGGACATGTCGCAACCATTCCTTTAGCGGATCGAAAAACAGTTAATGTTGAATGGTATACAATAATTTGTTTGTCAGAAGTCATCAATGAAATCAGGAATCGTGAACATCATGATCACGACAATGACACTGCCATCTCTCACACAGCACGTCAAACAATTGATTATTTGAAGGACAAAAACATTGAATTTATGTTTTATTGCCCGTATTCACCTGATTTATCGCCTAACGATTTCTTTTTGTTCTCGACGTCAAACGAAAATGCGTGGACAACGATTTTCATCACCTCAAGAAGCTGTTGAAGAAAAACCATATTTCTGAGATACTATCTTTAGAAAGGAAAAAATATTTCGAGAATTACTTTGAAAGCATGCCAAAGAAATGTATAGGCCTTAAAGGTGGATATTCTGATAAGCAATAAAACAGTTTGTTTGTTTCTTTCCTAGTTTTTGTAACAACTTAAAAGGTAATCTTCGTAAAACGCGTGTATCAATTTTTTTTTAAATAACTGCTAAAGTATAATTTATTCAGCATGTCTTGTAGAAGTTCGTAACTTCTCCGGTGCTGTGAATGATTTAAGAACCGAGTAAGAAGAAATGTAAGGAAGAAATTTGACCTTAATGAGAAAATCAGCTCATTCCGTCCGATTGGAACAATGTTGAAACCTTTCAGCCATTAAGCAATTAAAAAAAAATATTCATTCCCTTTGTGAAAATTGTTTTTACACAGTTTGCCAAAGTTTGTGACTTCCTCTCTCTATTTCCTCGTGATTGTAAGGGAAAGCGTTTGGTAAAGACCATAAGAATTGCAAATAATTCAGCACTCAGCAATCAATATTTCCTCTGTCACTCGCCAAGTTTTCTTTCATTCTAAACAAAGTTTTAAAATTCAGTAAATTAAGTTAATTAATTATCTCTAATTCCAGTTCCGCTCTGCTTATCCGAAACAAGTTGTTCTAATTTATACAAATGTAGATACTGGAAGTTGATCAACTATCCTCATGCCGTTGAGAAAGAGAGTCAGTGTTTAAAGTAAAGCCTGTATATTTCTATAATCTCGGCTCCAATCAATTGAAAACTTTGGTTTATGTTCAGCGTAAATTATAATTTCATGAATATAGGAAACTAAACGATGAAAGTCTTCGATTTGACCCCTTATTTTTTCATCATTCTTTGGAACGCCTTTCCACACTTGTACGGTATATTCTTATATTTTGTCGCTCCTAAAAGTTCCTTCAAGTGTGCGAATAAAGGCAAATTTGGTGGTGTGAGATCCGGACTGTAGAGAGGATGAGAGGACGATTCAACTTCAATTTCTGTATTTCCTGCAAGGTGCAAGTAGCGGTATTTGACTTAAACAGTAATTCGCATTCATTGTCCGTCGTTCTGAAGGAAATCTAAGTGCAAAACACTTCAAGTCTGTTCCCCAAAAATGTATACATATTCTTGCGTGCAGAAAAGGTGTTCTCCTTTTCTTTGACTTCAGCAATAAAGGTGACGTCATTTCCACGATGTTCTTTTTTGTTTTGGACGTAAAGTGGAAACAGTAACCATAAAGTCAACCAGGGGCGTTCTAAAATTTCTCGGTCTGACCAAGAAAACACAAGACCCCCCCCCCCCCCCAACAAAATTACCCTGTTAATCAAAACATTTAATCCGTTTCCAACTTTTTAATGCCCTCAGTAAAATAAGATCTGTCCAACTATGACAAAATGAACGTCTATTCCAACTTCAACCTTATCATTTGATTCAGCCATTTCTTCAGGTTTGGGAACAAAAAGTAATCGCTGGGAGCCAAATCCGACGAGTTTATTATATATGAAAGCACTTGGAAGCGAAGGTCATGCAGTTTTGCAGAAAAAATCCCAGACACGTATGAAAGTGCATTGGTGCATGAAAGAGAACTTTCTTTTTTGCAAGATGTGGACGTTTAACCTGAGTAGCATCCTTCACTTGGTTCAGTAGAAAAGAGTAACACCCCGGTGATAGTTCTGTCCTCATGGAGATAGTCTAGGAGCACCACTCCATCAGGAAAAAAAAAAAAAAAAACCGTAGCCGTGACTTCTCCTGCAGACGGAACCGTTTTTGCTTTCTTTGTTGCACTTTCACCGGTTGCCACCCACTGTTTGCACTGCTCCTTTGTCTCTGGCGTGTAGCGTTGAATCCATGGTTCATCTACGGTTATGAAACGTCGGTGAAATTCACTGGAAATGCGTTTAAATAAGTCTAAACACTGTTGTAAAATAATCATTCTAATCCATTTTTGGTCCATTGTTAACAAACGTGACACTCATCGAGGGGAAGCTTTCTCATACCAAAAACTTCGTGTAAAATTTAGTGGACACGGCCTAACGAGGTCTTTGCAGGTCTTCAACTCGCGCACCTTCAATCGATGATCACAGAGTTTGAGACGCTCTAAGCGTTCATCATCTTGAATTAAATTCAGCAGCTCGGGATTCTTTAATGTAGAACTTAATTCCTTTTGTATTTCTGTTAAACCGTTCAAAACGAAGTATTTTATCACAATTCATATTTCAGTTTTATCCATTTTGTACAAAATGTTAACATTAATTTAAGTTAAGAAATTTAAGTATGACGAAGAAGTGACGGATGCTGTTTATGCTCATTTTGCAGGCAAGACTTCTGACTATTTGGGGGGGGGGGGTTGAAATGTTAATTCAAAGACGTGAGAAGTGTATTGTAATAAAGGGTAACTACATTGAGAAGTATATTATAGTTTTTGTCTTTATCATACCTAGAAAATGGTTAGGCCGGAAACTTATGGACCTGTCCTCGTAACTTAACATTTTAGGGATGATAGATTAGAGCCTATAGTGAGAAAAACGCCCTACATAAGTTATAATAGGAATATTTTTTACAAAAATTATGCAATTCAGAATCCACTAGTGACTACTCTCTTAAGATATTTCAACATGGAAACTTTTCTCCATTTGGCTACTAGTGACATAAGCATCGTCACAGTTTTAAAGGGGCGAATGCGTTATCATTAAATTAGCGCGCTTATAGATGCATTACGCTTGGTGAAGCATAAAATTTAGCTAATGAATCATTAAAATATTTAACGCGCTGTTAAAGCAGTAGTGAAGGTTGGAAAACCGGCCATGACACTGGCGAGAAGGCAGTTCCGAGCTCTAAGCCTACTATGAACTTAAGCTTGCACGACAGTAAAAGTTCCCAGTCCATCACTTGTGAACTAGAGCTCAGCTTTGTGTGTGCTCCTGAACAAGTAAAAATGTCGTCTAAGGTTAAGAAAACGTAGTGCCGGCTCTTGGCTCCTGTAGAATGGTGGACCAAGAGACATAACTAGAGTGGGGGAAGGTCTCTTTAATCAAGACTTATGTTCCTCCCCGATATGCAGCACCATTATGTTTGTGCTATAAATTTATAGTTTATATGAAAATCTTGTAATTCAGCTGTTAAGCCTTCTGCAGTTAATTCAGAAACAGCAATGAATTGTATGAATCTTTCAATGAGATTCAAATCGATTTGCTTCTAACTTAACAGTTAAACTTAGAAGCGAAAATGCAGTCTTCAATAAAAGATAAAGATAGCCTATTGTGTTCCGCAAAGGCCTGCTGACAAGAAGGGAATATTCACTTTTTCCTAACGCTGTTTAAGACATTCTGACTGATTTGTTCTTTGGTTACCCCATTTCTCACTGCACTAGTTGCTTCTCGAGAGATTTCCATTTTTCTCTTCCTCTTGGTACTTTTGACCAATCTGGACCTGCATGTTCCTTGAAGAGGTCTGTCCATCTTCTTCTGGGTCTGCCTTGTGTCCTTTTTGGAGATCTTGTAGGTCCATCTATTGTCCTGCATTCTTGCGACGTAACCGCCCCATTGCCATTTACTTCTGGTAGTTATTTGTGCGATGTCTGTTGTCTGAGATAACAGATTTATTAATACTATAAGTATTTTGTCCTTCAAAGTTATTTCTAGGATCTTGCGTTGCATTTTTTTTTTGGCATATTTGAAAGTTGTTCTTTTGTTTTTCTGTTAGTGACCATGTCTGGCACCCATATAGTTATACACAGGTTTCGAGCATCTGGCATCTGATTTTCTTAGCTAGTGTTTGATTTAACAATACAACCTTAAGGGCCAAAATGCTCATGAGATCTTTCTTTGTACTTTTTATCTCATTTTATCAAGGAAATAAATCTGTTGTCCTAGATATGTATATTCGCTCACATCTGTGAGGACATTGTCATTTCACATTGTTACGCTTTTTTGTAACAGTTAACACCGTGAAAGTCAACTTTCCACCGACAAACATCGAGAAAGTCGCTCAATATCAAACAAAAAGCGAAAACAACGGACTTAGCTTTAACTGCATCAAAGTCTTTCTCGTAATCTACAAACGACAGTGCTCTTTTGTCATTTTCTGTGATGTGTGTTAAGTTTTATTTTATCGATATTTAAAATGCATTGCATTTGTGAATAACAACTACACAAGCAGGTAAATTTAGTTTTATAAGTTATCCAGTGCTAATAAGTGTTTCCCTCCAATTCTATACCGCATTATTGACACTTATTGTTGAGATAGTTAACTGTAGTTATTGCTTTAATTGATTGTACGCGAAGTTAACCAATTTACTGGTGTTTCTAGCTGTTTTAACATTTTAGTTAACATTATTCACAATGGATATCGCACCTAATAAGAGAACTAAGGTCATAATCCTCCATGAATTTAGTAATATGACTCAAAGACAGGTAGCAGCTGATGAAATGTAAGTTTGGGTGTTGTTGATGATATAATTAGAAGGAAAAACGAGATTGGGTCAATTTCTTCTCAAAGTAAAGGATTTTGTGACCGAAAAGTGCCCAGGAAAGACGATGTTTATATAATCAGAACCAGTCGGTCCTTGTGATCTAATGGTAACCATACTTGCCTAGTAAATCCAAGATCGCGGGTTCATTCCCGGCCAGATATGGCTTCCTTCGGAAGGGAAGTAAAGCCATCCCGTGTCGTAGATTTACGGCACGTAAAACAACCTCAAGACTGAAAGAAGAGGCCTCCGAGCAAACATTTATCCTGAATTAAATGGGACGCTCAAGACCTAAGGTGTTAAAGAGCGTCCGTAAATAAAACAAATCAACAATAATCACAATCAGCAAAATTCATCCTGAAAAGAACAGTTTTGATTTACAAAAAGATTTGGAGACGGCAGGGGTGAAAATCGATGCTTCAACAGTGCGCAGGCGGCTTATAGAAGCTGGAAGGAAAACTCAAAAGACCTGTCAGGAAGCAGCTATTGACAGGTCATGTGCAGAAAAAGAGATTGCACATGCTGGAGAATATCAGAACTGGACACAAGAAGAATGGAGAAGGCTTAGATGAAGTGCAGGGGGTTGAACGTCTCATGTAAGGAAAAGCGATGGAGAGGAAATCTCGCCGAAGCACTTCAAACAGACGGTAAAGTCCCCACCAAAATAAAACTGGAAAACTGAACAGATTGGCAGAGGAACTGGGCATTGAAAATAAACATTTCCAGCAAGACCTCGCCCCATGCCATGAAAAATGGTTTTCAGCGTTTGTACTGACCTGAAAATTCACTGAATCTCAACCATATAGAGAATCTTTGAGCGATTGTCAAGAAACGGACAAGGAAAATGAACAGCAACACCAAATAAAAGACGATTTCTGCTGTGTTCCATGACCCGAAAACAAGTAAAATATATAAGAAACTTATTAATCCTATATTTTGGTTTATTTTACGGACGCTCTTTAATATCTCAAGTTATCAGCTTCCTATTCAATTCAGGGCGTGGAATGGATCACTAATTTTGCTCACAGGCCTCTTTTTCGTGCCGTAAATCTACGATACGGAACCCACGGCTTTACTTCCCTTCCGAAGGAAGCCATACTTAGGACTTTTACACCCGAAAAAATCCATCGGTCCTGGCCGGGTTGGAACCGGCGATCTTGGGTTTAGGAGGCACGTATGATTACCACTACACCACCAGGACCGACAAAATTGATTCTATGTCAAAATGAGTGAAAATGGTAAATAAGCCCAAAGGTGAAAACATTAATTACTAAAAACACTGTTTAGTAAGAAGCAATGTTGAAATTTTGTGAAATAATTAAAATTAAATAGATTTATATCTTTGTTCACATTAATTTTCAAAAGGATCTGTATACACGGTTACACTGTAAAAAAATTATTCAAGCAATTTAAATATAATTGTGTTCTTAAGACTTTTTGTTTGAAATACAACGAATTTAATAAATTAGGAAATAAAATATTTCATTTTCTACAGTAATACAAAAGTAAGGTTCCAATAATGTGCACTTTTTATGCAGCAAGGAAACCGAAGCTCGTGGACAGCCCTGGGAGACGTTCTGGCGCAGCAAACGTTACGCAAGGACGGCTCACCTCTGTTAAGCAGCTTGTGCATGCATGCCAGCCGACAAATGCTTTAGACTTTGAATTGTTTCTTCTGAATAAACAAGTAACGCTCCTTGTCCTTTCCTTACAGCTATCTTATCGCGGTTATGGTTCATTACCAAACTTTTATGAACTTCCCGAAACACCCTCGCAGTTTTTATGACTATGGCTGCCTTTTAAGGCATCTGCTTTATGTAACACAAGCCCACCGCCAACGAAATCCCGATATACAAATAGCTGGTGCTCAGGATGATGGATTGCGGTTTCTCAAGATTTAATTATGATACGTGATTCTGGATTACATTCTTTCTACATAATCGTCGCTTTCTGAACACCTTTTATCCTCCCCCAGACCGCCACGGGTGGCCGAGGTCGTTACGGCGCGAACTCGTGACGGGAGTTCTGGGGTTCGAATACACCAGGACCGTCCTTCCAGATTGAGGGGTTTTTCCAGGTTTTCCTCAGTGTTCATAAATGACAAATGCCGGGGAAGTACCTAAACATAGGCCTGGAACGTTTCCTTCCTTAAAAAAAAAAGTCTTTCCCATCTCATGTATCATCAGTGTACACCGCCTGTGGTACCTCAGTATTAAAAACGGACGTTAAACACCATAAAAAAAACCACTGTCGAAAAAGTTCGTAAGCAGGAGTTGCGTATACTAGAAGGATTTCTCAGCAATAGAGCAACTTTAAAAAAAAAGAATATAAAATTCAAAATATGGCCTTATTAATTAAAGAAATGAATCCACAAGTATCTATAAGCATCACAAAAGAGAAACTATATTTTAAAAAGTATTGTAATTAATGGTATAGTATTAATTATATGAAATATATGATCAGTGATAGACAAAGTTATACTGTGTGGATATTTTAACCATGTTTACGAACTGAGCCCTTGATATCATCTTTACATTCACTGACACAGAGAGAAACAACAGAAAGTTTCGAGTTACATTGTGCATTTGAGAAGATGATGTTCATATGTTTCAATAAAACAAAAACATGTTACTATTTAAAAACAACTACATTATAGAGAATTAGCAAATAAAAACAATCGAAAGTTACATAGATTTTATTATTATTATTATTATTATTATTATTATTATTATTATTATTATTGAGATTAAAGCACAACAATTAATGGTATACTATTAATTATATGCAATATATGATCACTGATAGACAAAGCTATACTGTGTGAGTATTTTTAAACATTTTTAAATGTAACCAGTTTATGAACTGAGTCAATGATACCATCTTTACATTCAGTGAAATAGAGAGAAATAACAGAAAGTTATGAGTTACGTTGTGTATTTAAGATGATGTTCATATGTTTCGATAAAACAAAAACGTATTACCATTTAAAAACAATTAACAATGTACTAAGCAAATATACACACTTAGCAATAAACAATCGAAAGTTGCATCGATTTTCAGTGGCTTTGAAATCTAATTTAAATGTTATTTTAGTAAAAACTTGTAACGAAACATATAATATATTTCTCAAACACATACTTGATTTAATATTTCACAGTGATAACTTCACTACAAATCTTTTATTAAATGTAAAAATATATGCATTATTATAAATGCAGAGTTTATATGCTGAATTAATTTGGCTTTTATTTTGATATAGAGAAAATTAAATTTCGGTTTTCAGGTACACCCCTGTTCCTATTGGTCCAATTTCCCTAATTTTCAGAAACTATTTTTCTTATTTTATTTAAATGACATTTACAGAGTTTTGATGCGAAGAAACAAATATTGGTACCGCTAGAGCGATTTTTAAATGTTGGGTTTCACATAAACCCCCATTCCTAATGACTCTATTTCTCTGATTTTCAGAAATTATTTTTCTTACTGCATTTAACTGTATATGCCGATTTTTATTAATAATGAGTGACATTACTCTGTGTTTTAACTTTAATAAATGTCATTTCTAGTATTGTGTCTTTTTGCCTGCCTATTTTAATCAAAATAAATGCATGAACTGCCGGTCTCTGGTCATAAATTATATAAGCAACACATATATACACTATTTCAATGAGTGGATTAGTGTTTTTGTTCAAACGCCCTGGTTATGCCTCTTATTTAATTGTTCAGCATTTTCCAGCGTGCTTCTATTAATTATAGAGTCTTCCGCCATCTATCGCCTTGTTGGGGAACAAAAGGATGGTAATCAAGTGCTTAAATATCTGTCATGTTACTCCTCTCTGCTTCCAAACACACGGATAGTGAAGCTTCGTGTTCAAAGAGGCTGTTACTATCTCCTAAAAGTAGTAGAGTGCCTTGCCGGAGAACCGAGTGGCGTGGAGTGATTTTAGAAACGACCCAGATGCACCAAATGTACTCGAGAGCACACCTCAGAACTTTCTTGCCGTCTTTAATATTCAATACTCTCTACCGCCTAAACAGGACTTGCTCTATTAGTAATGAACAGAGTAGGTTCTCATGCGAGTATATCCGTCCATTCACACCTGCCCACAACAGCTGGGTGCGCATATCGTCACACTTCGTTAGAGCGTCCCTTTAACAGCCGGCATAGCCCAATGTCGCATACCTTCCGTCTGAATTCACAAGAGCACTCATAGCGTGCTGAACAAATTTCACTAACGAGCTTTCTATTGCCCCAAGGGCTGATTGGAGAATTACAATTCTTGTAATCAAATTTCCTTAACTTAATGCAAGCTATTGAAGCCTTTTGTGCCGGCAGAATAAATCTAGTTTGATTATATCCCGTTTGTAGTGGGCAAGGGACATTCAATAAGTAACGCAACACATTTTTCTATCTCTTTATTAATGGGGGTAATTCAATAAATAAGTTGCAAATGTTTGGCAGAGAAACCTGAAGCTATTGCCACCAGATGGAAGCATTAGTACGGTTATAACACGAGATGATCGATGTTTACAATAGAGAAACAGCAGTTGCAAGACGACGGTATCTCTGAGCGAGTGTACAGCCCTCCAACAGCGATCCGTTGTGCAATTTTTGAGGGCAAAATATGTGAAATTAAAGAATATTCGTAAAGAAATTCTTCCTATCTACAGTGAGAAGTGTTCACATTGAGCTCAGAAGTTATCCGCAACGAAGATTATCACAGAGGCGAATTTGCAACGAGTTGACTTAATCCGAACAGACAGAAGGGCAGCTATAGACACTGTAGCCGCTGCTATTGTATTTATGAGCGAATTGACAAGTCTGGTAAATTTCAACGAAATAGCGGGAAATTTGGTTAAGCGGCATGACTGTTGGTAACGGTGATATTTGTAAGTGATTTGTACAACTTTTCAAAAGTATGCTATGCGCGACTATTTGTTGGCAGCTATCTTAAGCGATCTGTAACACGTTTCGTAGAAATTGATAAAAACGAGTGTTGAGCAGTGATAAAACATTTTTATTAAAAAAAAAGTGTGCTGCGGTCCAGATACAAAGAAAGTTCATGGAGACTCTGCACCAGCACTCAAGATCGTCTATTACTGGATAAATGAATAAAAACGTGGTCGGACACGAGCACTGCAGAAGCTGCAAGTTCCGGACGCCCGTTTGAGTTTTGTTTTGAAAAAAAAAATTATGAGTCATGGAAAATCGTCGCAATAAGATTCATGAGATTGCTGAGATGATAGGCATTTCATATGAACGTTTTTTGACCCCAACTAACGAGGAAATATGTTTGGAAAAGTTGCAGCATAATTCGAATGACTTCGTTCGTTTTGTGACTGTAGACGAAACTGCCACTAAACTCCGGAGACAAAAAACGGCAGTAAGACAGTAAGTGGGTTGAAGATTAAAGTGCACCGAAAAAAAGCTAATACCGTTTTGTCGACAAGAAAAGTCGCAGGTTGACTATTTGGAAAAGGGTGAAACAATGACTGACTGTTATGCAACGCTATTGGACCGTTTGCATAGTGAGTTAAAGCAGAAACGACCAAGTTTGGCGCCTTCTCCAGCAGGACAACGCGCCTGCTCTCATGTCGATCGCTGTGACGTTAAAAAAGTGCACGAGCTGGACTTGAAATAGTTCCCCACCCCACATTATTCCCTAGATTTGACCCCATGTTATTTATTATTCTTTTTCCCCCTTTCCTAGCCCAAAAATTAGATTGAGGGAAGACATTTTCGTCGAGTGAAAAAAGTATCTGTGCTGTAAACGTATTATGCACAGTGCGAAATATTTTTTTTTTCCTGAAGAAATAAAACAATTGGAATATTGCTGGACCAAATGCATTCAGCTCAAAGGAGATAGTGCTGAGAAATAAAATATAGTTTTCTATAAAAATGTTATTTACTATATTTATGACTTGTATATTAACTAAAGTATATCGAATAGCATTTTTAGCTCCCCTTGCAGTACATATGTACAAAACAGACTCAGCAGAACATTCTGTTGGACTATTTCATAAATTCACCTTGTGGAAACCAAGAGATAAACTTGTCACGGTAGACGAGGTGTATGAATGAAATTCGCCGTTGTGACGTGTTTCGATATCGGGGACAGACTTTGTGAGCTGGTCATTACAAGGAGAGGGGCGAGAGGGAACATGATGCTGAGACGGACCGGAACTACGTATGACTGTAGCCGGAAACGCGCAACTGGGGGAACACTGTACACATATGTCGCCATGCACGACAGCATTCCTTCCTCAATAAATACACGGAACATCGACTCTCAAGAGAGAAAGAACCGCAGTGTTCAAAAACTGCCTATGTGGAAAACTTCTAGCCTACCAAAACAGAAAACGTATTCAATAATCAAATGTCATTTTCACTTTGAAATAGCTCGTATTAGCGAACAAAAATTAACCCATTTAGCGAATTCCGAGGGAATGTAGCTGTTGCGGCGGTACTCATTAAACGATTTTTAAAAAGTTTCTTCAAATCTCATCGATCCTCTACTAGATATCCAAAATGACAATGACAATGGGAAAAACTATGTATATCGAGAGTACCAAAAATGTATACACACTTTCACAGTAGATATCTATTTAATATATTTCAAAGTTAGACCGAAAAACAACAGTAACGTGTAGTATGATGTTCTGTAAATAGATGTGACTCACGTTACGTTATGCTAGCGTTGCTACAACAAAATGGAGCCAAGATTATCGTTTGAACAGCGGAAAGCAATTTTGAAGTGGTACTAGAAAACCGAGAATGTTGTTGAAGTTCAAAGGCAATGGAGACGTGTGTACAGAACAGACCCGCCTTTGGACTTCTAACTATGGGGAACTCTTAAGGATGTTGTATACCGTAGAAAACCAGCTACGCTGACAGCATTTCGGGAAGAAATTGAAACGGCATGTGCTGCAATCGCTGAGAACACTTTCGCAAACGTTGCTCAGTCAGTAGTTCAACGTACTCAGAAGTGTATCGACGTCGATGGTGGGCATTTTGAGCACCTGTTGTAACTGTAAAAGTCTAAGATGATTAGTGCTCATCATTTTCTGTTTGTGTGAATTCGGTTTTGTTATGTTAACACAGTTTTTTTTTTGCTTGAAGTATGTATACATTTTTGTGCACTCTCTCTCTCTCTCTCTCTCTCTCTCTCTCTCTCTCTATATATATATATATATATATATATATATATATATATATAACCAAATTAACAATAATTAGTAAAGTAGAAAAGGATGAAACAATGAGAAAAACTCACAGTTATAATTGCTTCATTTTTTCTTAGTGTTTTATCCTTTTCCGCTTTACTAGTTATTGTTAATTTAGTTACTTTATTAATAGTATAATAAGATTTTCTTTATTTATTTTTATTTTTCATATATATATATATAAAACCATCACTTAACAAATGATTCGTCGAGTTTGTTAACCAGCAACATTGCAAGGGGGGGGGTTAATCCAAAAACTTTTTTTTTAAATTTTGAAAAATTATTCTAGCATACGCCATTTTTTGTTTTTATCAACGAAACTCGATATATTTCCTTAAATTAAATTGATAAAAGCAGTTTCCGAAAAATCAGGAATTGGGCCATTAGGAGCGGAGTATACCTGAAAAAACCAGTGGCTGTTGAAGCGAAATTTAAAAATTACTCTAGCGACCGTAATTAATTTTTTTTCAAGTAAACTTTGGTATATGCCATTGAAATGAAACAATAAAAATAGTTCCCGAAAATCACTAAAATCACCCAATTAGGAGCGGGGATTTGCCTGGAACCCAAAAGTTAAAAATCGCTCTAGCGGATATTAATGTTTTTTTTTTCGAAATGGAACTCCGCATATTGAAATAAAACAATAAAAATACTTTCCGAAAATCAGCAAAATCGGGTCATTAGGACAGAAATACAAAATTTTAAATTTTAAAATGGCTCCAGCAGCAATATTTATTTTTGCACAACAAACCTCCGCATATACATTTAAATCAAATATGAAAAACAGTTTCCGAAAATCAGTGAAATCAGAATATTAGGAGTGGGGGTTTACCTGAAACCCAACATTTAAAAATTACTCGTGAGGCACCAATGTTGCTTTTTGCACCAAAACTCCGTATATACCATTTAAATGAAATAAGAAATATAGGATCTGAAAATAATGGAAATAGGATCTTTAGGAGTAAAGTATACTGGAAACCAAAATTTAAAAAGCGCTCTTGCATTTAATATTCTATATTGATTTAAAATAAAAAGACAAATTAATTCAGCATATAAACTGTATTTATAACGATGCATATGTTTTATATTTAACAAAAGTATCGTCGTGAAGATAGCAATGTGAAATATTAATCTAATATGTGTTAGAATTATATTTGTATGTAAGAGTGCTCTGTAATAACCTTCAGAAAACGTTTGCGTTATATATTTTTCCTACAGCAATGTGTAAATTAAATTTCAAAGCCTATGAAAATCGAATAAACTTTCGTTGTATATTGTTGACTGCGCAGTACATTGTAAATAGTAACATGCTTTTGTTTTATTGAAACATTTGAACATCATCTTCTTAAGTACGCAATGCAACTGGAAACTTTCTGTTATTTGTATTTTAGTGAATGTAATGTTGATAAATACCAAGGATTCATGAACATGTTTATATTTAATAAGTTTAAAAATACCTACACAATCGCAAATCTTATTAAAAACTTATTGTTTCTCACCACACTGAAGTACGAGGGATATATGAAAAGTTCTCATAATAACCCACAGATTGCAGCAGCAGTTTCGATGCTATTTTGTTATCAAAACCCGCTATCTTCCATAGAAACATGTATGCAATAATACACGGATTGGTCAAAAATCGTAGTTTGTTACAGTGCAGACGTGTGTATAGGGGAAACATGACAAATGTCGAATATTGTACGGTTATTAAGTACTTGATAGAGAAGAGTGAATGCAACAGAAATTAATACAGATATGACAAACACTGTAGGGGCTTCTGCACCGTCATTTTCAACCGTTTTTAACTGGGCCACAAAGTTTAAACGTGGCGGTGATAGGTTGGAAGATGACCCACGCGACGGACGACCAACCCTCATGACATGGTTCTGGAGAATTGCCAATTAAAGGTGTTCAAAATTGCTGATGCTCTGGGCATCGCATTTTGAGGGAAAAATAATTGCGCTTGCAAAAATTATCAGCATGACTGGTGCGCTGACTGCTGACACAAGATCAAGCGAAGCACAGTGCAAATCTCTCATCAGAGAGATCCGCCAACTTTATACATCGATTTGTAACCAATGATGAAACATGGTGCTCTACTACAAACCTGAAACAAAACACAGTCTAAACAATGGAAGCTCCACTGCCAAAGAAGGCCAAGTTGTGAAGATCGTGGTATGGGTGTCCTGCTAACTGAGTATCTTCCGAATGGAACGTCTATGACTGGAGCGTATTATACTAAATTTTTAGACCTAATGAAGACCAAAATACGCAAGATAAGGCGGTTTATCAAGAAGAAAGTCATCTTACATGAAGGCAATCCTCTACCTTACACAAGTGTCGTTACAATGGTGAAAATCAATGAATTGGATGATGATTTGCTGCCGCATTCACCTTATCCCCCTGATTTGACTCCAGCTGTGTTCCATCTGTTCCCTGAACTGAGAACATTTCTTGGTAGATAAACATTTTCGTCCGATGAAGGGTATAAATCATAAGTTGAGGCGTATTTTACAGGCCTGGAGGAAATTAACTTTCGTGATGGGATATTGTTAGATAAAGTGCATTAGAGAAAAGAAAACTATTTTGAAAAATATGCCGACATTTTGTATTTCAATGACCCTGGTATAATCTACAGATTAAAGGCAAGGATACAACGGTATGTCCATAAGTTTCCGGCCTAACCATTTTCTAGGTATGATAAAGACAAAAATTATATATTACTTTTCAATTAGTCCCCCCAAAAGTAGGCAGAAATCTTGTCTGTAAAATGGGCATAAACAGCAGCCATCACTTCTTCGTCACACTTAAATTTCCTTCCACGAAGGTCTATCTTCAGTTTTCAGAAGAGGAAATAGTCACCGGGAGTTAGATCTGGGATGTAGAGTGGTTGATCAATCTCCTTGAAGCCACTTTTATTCACAGCTTCCATTGCAACAAGAGCTATGTGCACAGGCGGGTTGTCGTGAAGAAGGCGCACACCACCACTCGTCTTTCCTCGCCTTTTCTCTTTGATGGAAGTTTGTGCAGTAGGCCAGCATAGTACTCCCCATTTACTGTGCTGTTCCTCTCCTTGAAGTCAATGAAGAGTATTCCTTCACAGTGCCAAAAGATTGTGACCATGATCTTCTTGTTTGACGGAGTGCCCACCTTGGCCTTTAGAGGCGGTGCTTCGCCAGGTTTACGCCATTCCATTGATTCTCTGTTGGACAAGGGATTATAGTTGAGGATCACAGTTTTATCTCCTGTAACAATGGTTTGCAGAACTTCTCTCTCGTTACCACGGCAGGGCTCCATAAATGCCTCACAACAGATGACTCGTTGCTGCTTTTGGACTGAGGAAAGAAGTCAAGGCACCCATCTTGCACTAACCTTATTCATGTTTAAATGTTCATGAATAATTCAAAGGACTGTTGTTTCAGAAAGGCCAACCTTGCTACTATTTCTGTAACTTGGGGCCGCCGGTCTTCCATAATTTCTCCTTCCACAAGAGCGATGTTTTCAGGAGGTGTGCACATCCAAGGGCCGACCTACAGTGCACGCTCTTCGTCTTCAGTGCTTTCTCGACCCATTCGAGAAATTTTGGCCATTTCTTTTACTGTAGAATATGAGGGGAATGCTTCCCCATATACACCGCCCAATCGCTGTTAAATTTTATTAGGAGTAAGTCCTTCTTTTGTGAAGAACTTAATAACAGCTCGATACTCCATTTTAAACATTTCACAATCTTCTTAAAGTCAGAACCCTCTAAATGTTTTATACTGATATCTTTATTCTTCAAATCCGTAGTTCCACGACTTCTTAATCTGATGAAAATTTCCTCCCTCAAAACGTTTTCCTTCAATTTTGGGTAGGCCTGAAGTCGCTGGGGGCCACATCTGGAAGGTGAGCAGGATGTTACAGCAGTTCAAGCTCTGCTTGATCAATTGCAGCCTTAGTAACATACGACTTTTGAATAAAGTAACAGTACATCTCGCCTGAACTTTCCGCGACGTTCCTCTCGTATTTTTAAATTAAATTTGAATATTAATGAGCTTCTCTCTGCACACAACCAACTTCAATAGTTTGTGCAAACTAAAAAAAAAATGTATATTCCTTTCTACGCGTTTTGGTTTCAGGACAATAGCGATGAACTCATGACTCAACCGTAGTAAGAAAATTGTTACCAAATTTCTGTTTATTCGCACATTCTTACAGTTAATTTCTTCTTTCTTCGCAGGAAATTTTTTTACCACTGGGAATGGAGTTAGGTCAGGACTGTAGGGAGGGATGAGTCATGATGCTGACTACTATTGGACTCAAGGAACTGGATGGTGATGTTAGCCGCGTGAGCGGAGGTGTTCTCGGAAATGTGTAAAACTTTCGGCAAGCAGATTGTATACCAAGAACAGTAATCGTCCTATGCTCCTCCAGAGGAATTCTGACCATATGCTCATTTTTTGAAAAATAATGTTGCCACCATTTTCTTCCCAACACTTTGGTCTCCTTTTCATTTTCATTGGTAGACTGTCACGTGGAAAGATCCAAAATGCCGTCTGTCGTTTGGTCCCGGATCAAACTGGTAAATCCTTGTTTCATCACTCGTGAAGACATCAGAAACACGTCTTGAGCTTCTTCCGTCGTATCTCTGCAGCATTTCTTCACATCATTTGAGGCGGGTGCGCTTTTGTGCCATTGTCAAATTGTAGTACACCCAACAGGAGGAAACTTTCCCGACATAAAGATGGTTGTGCACAATTTTTGATATTGCTGGCGATCCAATCTGAAAGACCGCCTCGATGTCCTTAAATGTTAACGTACCATTTGTTCCATAACGACAAAGTTTTTCTCAGTCACTGCCATTACTGGACAGCCATTTCACTCCTTATCTTCCAGTAAAATTCGGTCCCTTCCCCAAAAGCCTGTTGCAATCACTCAAGGCTTTAGGACTCATTTAAACTATTCTTGAAATCAAAAATAATCAGCACGAAAATGCTCGCTCTCCAGCTCCATCGTAACGACTGGCTGCCTGTACACGGGAGGAGTTGTTTTAACCTCACATTCTGGAATGCGGGAGTGGACAGTCGGCATGGTACCGTTTTACTCGTAAGAGATGGGTGTGTCACATTACACATTCTTTTAAGTGTGTTGCCGTTTCTGTTTTTCTGTCGTGTTATGTTTAGTAACGTAAGTGTGAGTGTTGTTAAGACTCTAGAAGCTTGCGATCTGTATTAAGCAGTAGCAACAGTGAAGCTGCACTCCCCAACTTTATGCTGTCGCTGCAAGAACCATGTCAGACTGTGAAGATAAGGAATTTAGATCGACTCCTTTATATTTTATTGCCTATTTTTATAAAATGTAATATTCATTCTGAATATTGGTCTTCTTTCTAACAATAATGTTCCTTTTTCTGTCTCTTCTATAAATTATATTTGTCGAAAGTGATTTCAGCCCTGTTATTGATTTTTAACTTCGACGTTTTTGTTACATAATTTTTGTTTTTATTTAGAGTGTATGAGATATTTTCAATAAAGAGAAATTATAATTTTTGACAACATATCTTTACTCATGCTTATAATTTTGATGATATTTCTCAAAGTAGTCCCCATTGGATGCAATGCACCTGTCCCAGCGTTTCAGTCGGTCTTCAAAGATATGCTGGAAAACATTTTTGACAGGTTCTTAAGAAAAAACATATCCAGTTTTCATCACTGCTTCTGAAGACAGAAAACGCCTCTCCCACGAAGCAGTTTCTTCAATTTGGGGAAGACAAAAAATTCACTCGAGGCACTATAGATAGGGTGAAGGTCACACACACTTCACTAGATTTTCGGTACATATTCATCAACAACATTTGCATATGCGGCCTGATGCACTGAAATGTAGTCTTTTGACTTGTGTTTTCAGGACATCTCTGTAGTATTGCCCAGTTATAGATGTGTATGAAGATACAACATGCTGTTAAAACATTCCTTGAAAAATTAGATGACCACCTTTCACAATATCACAAACCGCTTTTGCTGGTTTTGGTGTCAGCAATGATGGATGTTTCCACACAGACCTCTGCTGTTTGCTCTCAAAATGAAATGATGTAGCCAAATTTCATCTTTGAAAGAAACTCTGCATCTTCCTATAAAATCATCTTCAGCTGCTTTGCAAATCTGCATGTAACTTTTTTTTTTATTCGGCAAACAGCATATAACGTATCATATGCAAAATTTCAGTAAACAATTTGTGGATGCCATAACAGACATATTTTCAGAATTTCAAAGTGTTTTAAGGACATTAATAGAGACATAATGACAATTTCCGTGCTGAATCTCATCAGCAGATACAAGCTGAATTTTCTGGACTACTATATCGTCTAGGAAATGAAAACACTGCCACTTATTACGTAATTATTTCTAAATTATAAACTAATTTAAATTTTGACTAACATTACTTGTTATTATTTTATATTTATTTTAATAAACAAGAAAATATTAATTTTTAAAATTGTTGCTGCTTTAGGTGCACTTTCCCCATGAACTATTAACCTCAGCGTCATCAGATTTTAAAATCAGCTTGAAAACACGTTACTAAACATTTCTGGCAAAATAAAATGCAATTTAAAGTAAAAGTTTAATACTTGAAAATATTCATATAGTGTCATTGTTTTATGCAAATTTCAAAACTTGTTTTTTTTTTTTTCAGAACTTTCATGCATGCTTAAGTTAAAAGCCTTCACTAGCTATAAAGAACAGTGTGTTTTGCTTATGAACAAATGAATCCATAGCTCTATCTTACACAGTTTTTAAGAAAATTGCACCTAAAGTTAGAACAAGTGACAAAAACAACGAGTGTGTGCTGTGTAACAGCATGGTGATCATATTTAAATTGAGACTTAAACAATTTAAATTCCCCAAACAAAAACAAAAATTATATATGCACAATCTGCAAATCGTGTAGTTTCATATAAAGCATAAAATCAAAAATCGATTTTTGAACCACAATCCAAGCGCCCTTAACGTTTAATCGAGGATCCACTTTTACAGTGACAGCAGCAGTGTTAATGTTTTCTTTTGTTAGGGCAGAAACTGGAGCCCCGGGTGTACTTTCTTTGAAATTGATTGCCTCCCCTCTTTAAACATTTTATGTCATCTGTGGTACAGAATAACAAACCCTACATAGGCCTCCTGCAACACTGCATAGGTTTCAGTTTGAAAGGAAAGCAGAATTTCAGAGCAGCAATTTGTTAGTCGCATCTTGTTGTAGGCGGAACTATGCGCACCTCTCGCAGAGGGGAAACCTTATTGACACAATGAAACTAGTACCATGCATGTCACACATTAAGGATATATTGCAAGTGAGAAATGAATTATGTATCATTCTTTATTGAAGAACTCGTAGATTGGTAGGTCTTCACGAAAAATCTCCCCGTTCATCGGCTTACTTTAAGTATTAATCGCCATGTTTTTTATTCAGAGCCTTTGATAATAATTTAGCGATAGAGCTTCTTTGTCTTACCGCACCGATAATATTTTAGCCTCAGCCAATAGCAGTCTAGAATTTAACAGCAGACAAACCGCACTTGCAGTGATGTTGAATGGCAGCCTATAGTCGCCACATTTTCCTCAGAGCCTTTGAGATCTGTCTTACAACTCCAATATTTTAGTTTTAGCCAATAACAGTCCAAGAATAACAACAGACAGAAGTACAGCTGCGGGAGGGTTTATCAGCGTTGTTGTTGTTCTGATATCGAGTAACGGTCATGTCCAAAGTATTTTTGCGTAATTTGTCATTTGCAGCGGAACGGCGCGGTATCTAACAAGAATTATAGAGAAACTGACGCCAAAAAGTTCCGCGAAACTTATGCACAAGCAGATTTAAGGGCGAGTCAAGGAACGTTAACATTTTTTAAATATTGCATGTAATTTAAATGATTACTTGCATTATTGATTGACACAATGCCATTATTTTGAACTTGATGACATTTTATAACAATAAAGAGTCATTTACGTTGTATATTAACATAAATTATATTTTATTAATTTCGATATCTCATGTTTAGTAAACCAGTGAAAGAGAAAGCAGAGGAATTCCATCTAACATTATATCCCCCCTTTATTGACTATGGACAGGCCTTCCCTGACCAGGGGAGTGTACACAGAGGTCTGTGCAGCCCAGCGGTTTTTTACATTATGACGGCACCTAGAGTCTAAACCGACCCGCCTTTCGGCCGTAGACGATCTCATCGCCCAAGCGCGCTAAGAGAACTTAGCTACCAGATTCTCCATGGTGGATAGACCTACTCATTAAGAGGCGAGTAACCTCAGCATTGCCACCAGCTTCCCCACGACGAACAGCGATTCAGGAAAATCTGCCCCCAAGGTACACACCTGGGGCACTCCCTTGGAACACACTGCCCGTGTGGGTACTCAAATTCCCGTGGGGCTCTGCGGACCCTGAGTGCCCATGGTACCTCTGACGTACTAGAGGGATGCGGGCCGGACTTGATTGGAGCCCCTCCCGGAAGGGAGTTGTCCGGAATGGGTTGGACTCGGCTTGGCAGTGAATCCGTCACTCACGGGGAATTGCGGACCTACGATGGCGGCATGTCCCAGGGGAGTGCCTAAGGCGTGTACCCTGGGGGCCGGTGCGCCGAAATCGCCGTTGTTTGTAGGGAGGGTGGTGGCTACCTTAATGCTGGGGTGACTCACCTCTTAAATACGAGTAGGTCTAAGCTAGTATGACCTATCCACCAGTGAGAATCTGGAAGCTAAGGGAACTTAGCGCCTGGGCGACGCAATCGTCTGCAGCCGAAAGGCGGGTCGGTTTAGGAAACAATGTACCGTCCTAATGCAAAAAACCACCGGGTAGCACAGACCTCTATGTTGTACCCCTGGACCCAGGGCCTAGTAGTACCCGAATCAACCAGTTCCGGGAACCACTGCCAAGCCTAGTCCAACCCAATCCGGACAACTCCCCCATCGGGAGGGGCTCGAAAAAAGTCCGGCCCGGCTCCTTCTAGTAACGTCAGAAGTACCATGGGTACTCTTCGTATCCTACGCAAAATCTATAGTCAAAGTTTCGCGAAGATAAAACCACAAGGACAACCATACCGACTAAAAAGGGAAATTCGCCAAAGCGATCGAATAGAGATCTCTTCATCTATGTAATGGAGCATATATTCAGGAAAATGAATGATGTTGTCTTATTCATCAAAACACCGAGAGCACTACAAACTCTGCTGGAACAATTATGTGAGCATAGCAAAAATGCAAATCTCTCACTGAACAAACTGAAGATGCAGTTAATTTCAAACGGACCCCAAACCCTGATAAAAATAGCTGGAACAGTCCTCACATATGTGAGCGAATATACATACCCAGGACAACAGATTTCCTTTCATGATAAAACAGAAAAAGAAATACAAAGAAGGATCTCATTAACCTGGAGAGTATCTTAGACCCTTGTTAGATCAAACGCCAACTAAGAAAATCAGATTCCAGATTCTCGAAACCTGTATATACCTTGTATTACTCTATGGGTGCCAGACATTATCAATAACAGAAAAACAAAAGAATAAAATTCAAATATGTCAAAGAAAATTGCAACGTAAGATCCTGGAAAAAAACTCTGAAGGTCAAAATACCTACAGTATTAATAAACCTGCTATCTCAGACAACAGACATCACCAGAAGCAAATTGTCACGTCGCAAGAATGCAGGACAATAGGTGGACCTACAAGATCTCCATGTGGAACCCCCGGATAGGAAAAAGGACACAAGGCAGACCTAGAAGAAGATGGACAGGCTTCTTCAAGAAACATGCAGGTCCAAGAAAAACGGTAATCTCTCGAGAAGCAACTAGCGCAGTGAGAAATGGAGAAACCAAAGAACAAATCAGTCGGAGTGTCTTAAACAGCCTAGTGTGGGATAGCTCACCACATTAGGAAAAAAGATCTCCTTCTATTTTTCAGGAGGATTTTTTTTTATTGATTTATTTATGGACGCTCTTTAACATCTCAGGTCACCAGCGTCCCATTGAACTCAGGGCATGAAACGGCCGTCAAATTTTGCTCAGAGGCCTCTCTTTCAGGCTTGAGGTTCTTTATCGTGCCGTAAATGTACGACACGGGACCCACGGCTTTACTTCCCTTCCGAAGGAAGCCATACTTTGGATTTTTAACCCCCGAAAAAATCCATCGGTCCTGGACGGGTTCGAACCCGCGATCTTGGGTATAGGAAGCAAGTATGGTAACCACTTCACCACCAGGACCGACTTTTCAACATTAGGCTATCTTTATCTTTATAAACAAGTTACATACACTGCGCCACTGCTTGTATTCACAATCTTTCCATATCAATTTTTATCAAAGAACATGACAAAAGTGTGCTTACATCTTAAAATCTTGACAAAAGCCTCACTTTCTCTTTCTGGTTTTGCCTTTAGCTTCTCCAATTCAAGCTGTCCCACAATAATCCATAACTATTACGTTGTTAAAATTATCACCCAGAAAAATGTTGCGTTGAATACAGGAACTGTATCAAGCGTCTTCTTCTATCTAGCTGTTTTACCCTTGATGCAATAATAAATTCGGACATTTTTTGTTTTGTTTTTGTTTGCTTGTTTTCCACAAGCATTCCAGGTCTATTCCATTTATGAGGACTGAGGAAAACCTGGAAAAAATCTCAGTCAAGGAGGCGGTTCTGTTGGTAATCGAACCTCAGACCTACCGCTCACGAGTCCGCGCCTTAACGACCTCGACCACCCGTGGAATGTATGCTGGGAGGATGGTAGTGTTTTGATTGACTGAAGGTAGCAAAACGTTGTTAGAATGAATACGAGAGTGGAGCGAAATCATTTCTAAAATGTTTGTATAAAGTCTACCTGCATATTCCCACGTTAAATTTAACTGTTAATAGTTTTACTTCTCTCTTCCCAGCGACTTGTATCGACTGCATCAGATCATTGCGTGATTATTCAAACCAGGTCAACGTTCAACTGTCATTCGCTTTAGACTGTGAACTATATATAACTACATGTAACTTGGATGCCTACTTTGTTTCATTTTTATTATAGCTGCATATCTTCCTCTGGTTAATTGGTTAAACGAGGGGCAGCTTAAAAGTCTGCCATGCAGGAATTTGTCAGCCAGTCGAATATGTGAACGGAAAATTGATGCCGCTGGAGCACTTTTTATTCTGTTTTCAGGCACACCTCATTCTTAATGGTCCGATTTCGCTGATTTTCAGAAACTGTTTTCTTATTTTTTTTCAATGGTATATACCGAGTTTCGTTAAGAAAAAACAAAAATTGCAGCCGCTAGAGCAATTTTTAAATTTCAGTTATACCCCTTTCTAATGGTGCAATTAATTCAGAATTTATTTTTCCTATTTTATATACCAAGTTTCGTTAAGAAAAAGTAAAATTTGGTACCGATAGTGCGCTTTTCAAATGTCGGTTTTCACGTACACCCTCCTCCTCCTAATAGTCGGGTTTCGCTGAATTTCTGGTAACATTTTTCTTAAGTTATTTAAATGGTATATATCGAGTTTCGTTGTAAAAACCAAATATTGGTGCCGCTAGAGCGATTTTTAAAGTTTGGCTTTCAGGTAAAACGCCCCTCATAATAGCCTGACTTCACTGATTTTCAGAAAAAGAAAAGTATTAATTTATTTAAATAATATATACAGAGTTTAGTTGACAAAAACAAAACTTGCATATGCTAGAGCGATTTTTAAATTTCCGTTTTCAGGTATATCTCCCTTCTAATGGTCTTATTTCACTGATTTTCAGCAACTATTTTACTTGTCTCATTTAAATTCAATACCGAGTTTAGTTGCGAAAAAAAACAAAACAAAACAAAACAAAACATACAAACAAATATTGCTGCCACTAGAGCGACTTTCAATTTTAGGTTTTAAGTAAACCTCCATTACTAAAACTCTGATTTCGCAAATTTTCAGATAATATTTTTATTCTCGTTTTATTTAAATGATACATACCGAGTTTTGTTCAGAAAAACAAAAATTTTAAATTTTCACTTTAACTTAAATCCTCACACATTAAATTTCGATTTTCAGGTAAACCCCACATTTCAAACATTCTTATTTCGCTGAATTTAAGAAACTATTTTTCTTACTTTATTTCAATGGCATTGACCGATTTCAGTTATTAATTAACAATTATATTTGTACAGTGGCATAGTTCTTTATCTGATATCTTGAAATGAAAGCTTTTTAGGGTTCCTTTTATTAAAAACTTTGGTTCATCTGCTTTTAATGACCAGCCCGTAGTTCGCTAGTTTACATTCCACTTTCCCTGATAACGTTTTTAAATCTCCTTTGTGTCCTGGAGAAATCTTTCATTCTGCTCCTCGATGCCACAACCAAGCTTTTCCGGGAAAAAGTGCAAACGAGAGTGTAGGAAATCTAGTTTGAAACGAATATTACACCCCAAAATTTCTCAAGCATATCTTCTACAATATTTTTATAATTTTGATCCTTGTAATTTCGTAGAAAATTTTTAATGATACTTTGATAATAAATTAATTTCAGTATCTTGTTATGTTTCTTTAAATAAGGTATCATAAAACAACCCCTAATCTCTGATCCAACAAATATTCCCTCTTTAACTTTAGCATTACATATTAGATATTGCAGGTGTATTTGTAGCAGCTGTCGTCCTTGTTTAAATCCTTCACGATTTGCTTCGTTAAGTTTAATTTTATATATACAGCAGGCAATAGAACATTTTTCGGGTTCGCAAGACTTTCATGAGTTACATTCTTCATTCCTGGTACTGTATTGTCTCTTTACTTTCAATATTTTCTTGTTCAGTATTCAGGTAGGGCTCTACTATCCCATTCACGTATGAAACTTGATTGTTGACCTAGCAACATGCCGATAGGTTTTAAATGTCCACACACTTGACACTTATGTTCTTCTTGTTTGACTTTTTCTAGAACTAATTTTAAGTTTTGATATGTTTCCTTGAGGTCAACTGAATGTGCAACTGGAAGTTATGCATATTTCTGTTTCCATTATACAACAGTCCACGTTTCAGACTAATTTTCGAGGAGTCTATAAAAATTCCCTAATCACGTGGAATGTATTCTGCAGCTCTCAAGGTAATTACTAAACCAGGAATACCATAACAATGTGTAAGCTTCTGTTCCTGAGAGAAATATGAAACAAATTTCTCTTCAGGGTGTCTGTCCCAAGAAAATGACATTTGCTGAGCCAGGAGTTTTTTCTGTTAACCTGGATCCCAATATTTCAGCAGAAGCCTTTGGAAGTCCATAGCCAAATCATCAAGTTCTTCTGTTTGTGTTAACTGTTGATGTTGTTGAATATCCTGTTCTTGAACTGCATCGAAGTCACTTTCACTATCTTGAGAATTCCTTTCAGAACCTAAAGATGATTCCAAATGCTTCTGACGGAGAAGGCACAGAAAGATTAGGACCATGTAGGATGAGTCTTTTTTGACAACAGATTTGGATAAGTGATTTCTTTCACTTGATGTTGTTTGTGTTCTAGTCTGTAACATAAATAACAGCAATCAACCACATGGTTTCGAGGTTCATGCCAGATCATTGGATCAGCAAAGGGCATACTAGATTTCTTTCATTCACTTCATTTTTGATCTAGGCAAGTATGACATACTTTTTTGAAGTCCATTTTTGACCAGATTTCCAAACCTCATATGAACACATTTAATGTTCTGTCTTCTCTTTCTAACTACAAAATTACCACAGAGATGGGTAAATTTATCTGGGTCATTTTTACACTTTCTGTAAGACTTGAAATACAACTGCTAATACAAAAATAGATGCTTACTACAACTATAAGTGAACTAAATTTCCAGGGATTGAAATGAAAATAAGAAAACAATTGTTGTATGTTAGATCCGTGTCATGGTTGTCAAACAATGAATTTCATAGTAGTCCATTGCTTGAAACAAGAGCTATACACACAACTACAGTGAAAACATTATAGATATAATTGCTAATTGCAAAAGATTGGTACATGGTAGAAAAAAAACGGATTGGAGTTTTAAAATCAGCTGTCATTTAGTAAATAAAAGCCAGAATTAAGCATAACAGTGTCATTGATATAACATTTTGACATTTGTTTTAGGCCAATTTTTCTTTTAAGTTCCAAATATATTGTTTATATATGTGAGCAAATAAGATCCGTTTTTGCATCGAAAATTAGACATGAGTAAGTCAACGATATGTTGCACGAGAGCATTTGTTGGAAAATCCAAGATGTGTCCTTCAATTCCTCAATTGATGCACCTGACAATTACGAAGGAGTGGCTTTCTTTTCACCGCCGATGTCACTGTCACACAACAAAAGGGAGTGAGTCAGAACTCTCGTGAAGCAGGAAATTGGTTAGTATTCCATTCAAATGCTAACTTACAGTCGTGCTGCGATCTGTCATTTGCAGTGACTCAGAAAATTACTTCTACAACAAATCGTAAATTCGCACCCATTACACTCATCTGCAGCAAATGCCCATCATTTTCGGATATGCCTACCTCATTCCATTAGGTAAGATGCATTATGCAAGTTTCGCATGCAGCCTAGCGATGGTGGGTTACAACGCATCCGAAATGGAAGTGCAAATCTATTTATGGCTTAGACAGAGCTTTATTAGCAGTACTATTAGATTAGATTAGGTAGCCGGAGTTGGATAACAGTTTTGTAGACCTCCCACACGTCAGCATATAATGAATGCTTACTGTGCATTCCCATAGGAAGAGACCTTTCAGTTTCCCAAAATCTGTTCCTTGAACAAGTTGCAGTATTTTGAGTTCCAATGTTAGCGTCCGTTCCCCAGGTAAGTCTGTTTCTTACCAGGAATGAGCAATTAAACAGGATATGCGAGGCAGTCACCTCGTCCTGTATCAACAATCTGCAAATGTGTTCATCTTTAGAGTTCCACTTTACAGAAATGTTTCCTGAAGTGACCATGTGTAACTTCTTTCCTTATTCCTCTTCTGTCCAGTTTTAGGAGAGATGAGGAGAGAGTGTTGCTAGTACCTAAGATAAGCTTCCTAGTTTGTTTTTGTCCAGAATAGAATTGAACCTTAGTTGGTGTTTTTACCGTAGTGTTAGCAGTACTTGCACTGATTCCAACCTCAGAGCCAAAAAGGGTGTATCAGTATCCTTTTTGCCAAATGCTTTCCTTTTTCATATCAATAATTGCCCCGATGCCCCGAAACCCACCGCAGTTGCCTGATGTCAGAGAATTCGTTTACCACGGTAACCTTTACCAAATCCTCGAAAAGCACAGTGCAGGATAGTAAATACTTCTGCCTGAGAAACTACGCAGTGTTTTCCAAGTCTTATGCTAAGGTTTGTCCTTGGGAATAGGGCATGTACGCCAGCACCTGATTGTGTCCCTATACGGGATCATCGGTAAACCATACAAGTTGGTCACGTTCAATGTTACGTGATCCCTTCCCTCCAATCTTCTCGAGATGGGAGAATTGCTTTAAATGGAGGAGGGAGAACAATATTGAACATTCATTAGGTTGCACCTTATGCTCAGTACAGAAATGTCCAATTAATATATAGGTATAACAACAAATATAGATAAATCAGCTGATACATGACCTACCTTTATTAACAGTAATATTAATACTAGAGGTGATCATAACTTAGAACAACGAATATAGATAAATCAGCTGATACATGACCGACCTTTATTAACAGTAATATTAATACTAGAGGTGATCATAACTTAGAACAACGAATATAGATAAATCAGCTGATACATGACCACCTTTATTAACAGTACTATTAATACTAGAGGTGGTCATGACTTAGAACAACGAATGTAGATAAATCAGCTGATACATGACCACCTTTATTAACAGTAATATTAATACTAGAGGTGGTCATGACTTAGAACAACGAATATAGATAAATCCGCTGATACATGACCATCTTTATTAACAGTAATATTAATACTAGAGGTGATCATGACTTAGAACAACGAATATAGATAAATCAGCTGATACATGGCCACCTTTATTAACAGTAATATTAATACTAGAGGTGGCCATGACTTAGAACAACGAATATAGATAAATCAGCTGATACATGACCACCTTTATTAACAGTAATATTAATACTAGAGGTGGTCATGACTTAGAACAACGAATACAGATAAATCAGCTGATACATGACCATCTTTATTAACAGTAATATTAATACTAGAGGTGGTCATGACTTAGAACAACGAATATAGATAAATCAGCTGATACATGACCACCTTTATTAACAGTAATATTAATACTAGAGGTGGTCATGACTTAGAAAAACGAATACAGATAAATCAGCTGATACATGACCATCTTTATTAACAGTAATATTAATACTAGAGGTGGTCATGACTTAGAACAACGAATATAGATAAATCAGCTGATACATGACCTACCTTTATTAACAGTAATATTAATACTAGAGGTGGTCATGACTTAGAACAACGAATATAGATAAATCAGCTGATACATGACCTACCTTTATTAACAGTTATATTAATACTAGAGGTGGTCATGACTTAGAACAACGAATATAGATAAATCAGCTGATACATGACCGACCTTTATTAACAGTAATATTAATACTAGAGGTGATCATGACTTAGAACAACGAATATAGATAAATCAGCTGATACATGACCTACCTTTATTAACAGTTATATTAATACTAGAGGTGGTCATGACTTAGAACAACGAATATAGATAAATCAGCTGATACATGACCGACCTTTATTAACAGTAATATTAATACTAGAGGTGGTCATGACTTAGAACAACGAATATAGATAAATCAGCTGATACATGACCGACCTTTATTAACAGTAATATTAATACTAGAGATAGTCATGACTTAGAACAACAAATATAGATAAATCAGCTGATACATGACCGACCTTTATTAACAGTAATATTAATACTAGAGATAGTCATGACTTAGAACAACAAATATAGATAAATCAGCTGATACATGACCACCTTTATTAACAGTAATATTAATACTAGAGGTGGAGTTGACTTAGAACAACGAATATAGATAAATTAGCTGATATATGACCACCTTTATTAACAGTACTATTAATACTAGAGGTTTACATGACTTAGAACAACGAATATAGATAAATCAGCTGATACATGGCCACCTTTATTAACAGTAATATTAATATTAGAGGTGATTATTACTTAGAAAAACGAATATAGATAAATCAGCTCATACATGACCACCTTTATTAACAGTAATATTAATACTAGAGGTGATCATGACTTAGAACAACGAATATAGATAAATCAGCTGATACATGGCCACCTTTATTAACAGTACTATTAATACTAGAGGTGGTCATGACTTAGAACAACGAATATAGATTAATCAGCTCATACATGACCATCTTTATTAACAGTAATATTAATACTAGAGGTGGCCATGACTTAGAACAACGAATATAGATAAATCAGTTGATACATGACCATCTTTATTAACGGTAATATTAATACTAGAGGTGGTCGTGACTTAGAACAACGAATATAGATAAATCAGCTGATACATGACCATCTTTATTAAGAGTATTATTAACACTAGAGGTGGCCATGACTTAGAACAACGAATATAGATAAATCAGTTGATACATGACCATCATTATTAACAGTAATATTAATACTACAGGTGGTCGTGACTTAGAACAACGAATATAGATAAATCAGCTGATACATGACCATCTTTATTAACAGTAATATTAATACCAGAGGTTATCATGACTTAGAACATAGGAATATAGATAAATCAGTGCATACAAGACCACCTTTATTAACAGTTATATTAATACTAGAGGTGGATGACTTAGAACAACGAATATAGATAAATCAGCTGATACATGGCCACCTTTATTAACAGTAATATTAATACTAGAGGTGGTCATGACTTAGAACAACGAATATAGATAAAACAGCTGATACTAGGCCACCTTTATTAACAGTAATATTCATACTAGAGGTGGTCATGACTTAGAACAACGAATATAGATAAATCAGCTGATACATGGCCACCTTTATTAACAGTAATATTAATACTAGAGGTGGTTATGACTTAGAACAATGAATATAGATAAATCAGTTGATACATGACCACCCCTATTAACAGTAATATTAATACTAGAGGTGGTCATGACTTAGAACAACGAATATAGATAAATCAGCTGATACATGGCCACCGTTATTAACAGTACTATTAATACTAGAGGTGATCATGACTTAAAACAAGGAATATAGATAAATCAGCTGATACATGATCACCTTTATTAACAGTACTATTAATACTAGAGGTGGTCGTGACTTAGAACAACGAATATAGATAAATCAGCTGATACATGGCCACCTTTATTAACAGTAATAGTAATACTAGAGGTTATCATGACTTAGAACAACGAATATAGATAAATCAGTTGATACATGACCACCTTTATTAACAGTAATATTAATACTAGAGGTTATCATGCCTTAGAACAACGAATATAGATAAATCAGCTGATACATGGCCATCTTTATTAACAGTAATATTAATACTAGAGGTGGTCATGACTTAGAACAACGAATATAGATAAATCAGCTGATACATGGTCACCTTTATTAGCAGTAATATTAATACTAGAGGTAATCATTACTTAGAAAAACGAATATAGATAAATCAGCTGATACATGGCCACCTTTATTAACAGTAATATTAATACTAGAGGTGGTCATGACTTAGAACAACGAATATAGATAAATCAGCTGATACATGACCACCTTTATTAACAGTAATATTAATACTAGAGGTGGTCATGACTTAGAACAACGAATATAGATAAATCAGCTGATACATGGCCACCTTTATTAAGAGTAATATTAATACTAGAGGTGGTCATGACTTAGAACAACGAATATAGATAAATCAGCAGATACATGGTCACCTTTATTAGCAGTAATATTAATACTAGAGGTAATCATTACTTAGAAAAACGAATATAGATGAATCAGCTGATACATGGCCACCTTTATTAACAGTACTATTAATGCTAGAGGTGATCATGACTTAGAACAACGAATGTAGATAAATCAGCTGATACATGACCACCTTTATTAACAGTAATATTCATACTAGAGGTGGTCATGACTTAGAACAACGAATATAGATAAATCAGCTGATACCTGACCGCCTTTATTAACAGTAATATTAATACTAGAGGTGATCATGACTTATAACAACGAATATAGATAAATCACTTGATACGTGATCTTCCTGTATTAACAGTACCATTAACACTAGAGGTGGTCATGACTTAGAACAATGAAATGGATAAATCAGCTGATACATGACCGACTTTTATTATCAGTGTCAGTAATACTAGAAGTGATCATGCATTAGAACAACAAATATAGATAAATCAGCTGATACATGACCACCCTTATTAACAGTAATATTAATACTAGAGGTGATCATGACTTAGAATAACGAATATAGATAAATTAGCTGATACATGACCTACCCTTATTAACAGTACTATTGATACTAGAGGTGGTCATGTCTTAGAACAAGGAATATAGATAAATCAGCTGATACCTGACCACCTTTATTAACAGTAATATTAATACTAGAGGTGGTCATGACTTAGAACAACGAATATAGATAAATCAGCTGATACATGACCACCTTTATTAACAGTAATATTAATACTAGAGGTGATCATGACTTAGAACAACGAATATATATAAATCAGCTGATACATGACCCACCTTTATTAATAGTACTATTACTAGAGATGGTCATGACTTAGAACAACAAATGTGGAAAAATCAGCTGATACATGACCGACCTTTAATAACAATTATATTAACACTAGAGGTGGTCATGACTTATAACAACGAATATACATAAATCAGCTGATACATGACCGATTTTATTAACAGTAATATTACTACAGATGGTTATGATTTAGAACACGAATGTGGAAATATCAACAGCACTATTAATATCAGAGGTGGTTATGAGTTGTAACATATATGAATAAACGAGCTGTTACACGACGAATCTTAATTAATATTGTTATTAATATTAGAAGAGATCATGAACTAGAACAACGAATATGGATAAATTAACTGGTACTATTAAATGAATGTTGAAGGGAATTTAGTTTTCTTAGTTCCTAAATTTGCCGTGCATTTATGTTCTCAACATAAAAATAATGACAAACATCCTGCCGCTGAGTGTAGTTCCGGCAGGATAGTATCCCTGCTCAAACATCCGCCGTTTCCTGCAAAATAAAACAAGTGCTCACACGCCCATGATCTCCGGATCCAACACCAATTATTGTGGGGGATGAACCCGAGACAATGTCTAACGAGCAACAGGCTGTGTAACGTAACGGCCCAAATATTCACAGTAAGAGAGCTTCTCCATAGGCAGAACAGGTATGTGGACCAACTTAACGTAAACAATGCATTCCTGGTACAGAAAGTGACCAGTGCACTGTGACGGCATCACCCGTTAAACAGCTTGGTGGAACAGACATGAGACAGCAATATTTTCCAGTCAGTACGTGTCTATTATCATAGTTTTCTCGGTGAGACTTTCAGATAGTGTTGCTAAAACCTGTTGTTTACAACTACAAAACGTATTGTTATTTTGCCTGTCAGAGTTAAGATGATGGAGCCATTTCTTACTCCCAACAAAATTATATTTTTTTGTTTATTTAAAGAAATCTTTAACACACTTAAGTTATTAGCATCCCATTCAATTCAGTGTGTGAAGCGACCGATAAATTTTGCTCAGAGGCCTCTTCTTTCAGGTTTTAGGTTCTTTTACGTGCCGTAAATGTACGACACGGGACCAATGAGTTTAAAATCCCTCCCGAAGGAAGCCATACTTAAGATTCCTACGCCCTAAAAATTATAGACTCTAGTAGGGTTGATTCAGCGACCTTGAATCTTATAAGGGCAGTATGGTTACCACTCTACCATTAGGACTGGCACAGTCATAAAATAAATGAATAGATATATATGTATGACACCTAAGCAACATTAGATGATAGGAAATAGAGTGAAAAAAACCCAACTATTATTATAATAAGGATAATTTTACTTATGAAATACCATCATATTTTCTACCAATGAAATGTAACGAAATTTTAAAATTCAAGCCATCTGAGCCAATAGGACATATATTATACTTTTTTACCGAAACAATTTTATCGCATGGACGTGAATTTGTCTTCTCAGTGATTCCAATTATTTTCCCCCAAAACCTTGAACAAGAATCGATTAATTGCAACAACCAACAATCATACCACAAAAAGAACTAACTATTCCAGATGATCGACCTTCATATTAAATGTGGCACAAGCTGGAACTATGAAAACATACTGCTATAATAATAAGAGTGTGCGTGCTGTGCATCCAACCAGTATTGTTGAATCTCTATTAAGTTTTTCTCAGTTGGCATTAGTGAGTAAATCGACTATCATCTATAACAGATTCACGATTTCTGAACAGATTTAGTATTCATAAATGCCAGTTTAAAGATTTTATGCAATTACGACGGACATTGGAAAAGTTTTACAAGTTTCACCTTAAAGTCCAAGCTAAGAACTGAATTCGACAATTTATGCCCACAAACCTTCAAAGTACTCTCCATCTCTCTCCACACACACAGTTGTAGACGGCGCAACCACTTGTCAAAAGCACTGACTGAGATATTGTCAACAGAACTAAATTTATTGCTCGAGCAAGGCCCTGCACACGTTTAAAAGATTTTCCAGCAATGTAAGATTTCACTTGAGGAAACAATCAGAAATCGCACGGTGCAAGGTCAGGGCTGTAGGGTGGATGGCCAAGCAACTGAATTTTGGCAACTATCAGTTTCCTCAAATTTGCAGCTGTTCTGTGAGGAGACACATTGTCGTGCAAAAGCAACAGACTTGAAGTTCCTGTCTTTGGACGCCGCCGCCTCAGCTCTTCAAATAAAGAATCCAAAATATAAGTCCCATACTATTCTCCATTGATTGTAATTCTTTCTGGCATATAGCCAATCACTAATGGTCATTCATAGTTGAAGAAAACGGTGAACATTCGCTTCCGAGAACGAAAATCTTGTCTGGTCTTGGCTCATTCTCGTTTACCCACACGCAGTTCTGAGTTTTATTTGGGGAGGTATAGAAATAAAACCAACTTTCATCACCAGTGCAAATATCTATCAAACATTTAGAACCATTTGGTGCAAACATGCTCAGCAGTTTCCTTGCTCATTCCTTTCTCCTCTTCTTCTCTTTATTGGTTAGGGAACGTGGAGACCCATTTTGCCACAGATTTTTTTCCGTTTTAAATGTTCATGGAGTATTTTCAATGCTGCGACTGATACCAGACTTAGCATTTCCTCCACCAAATTCCTCACTCTTTAAAATATTCTCTCGTTCACAGTTTCCCGTGGCCGGCCAGAGCGAGGGTTGTCTTTCCAAGTCTCTCGCCCTTCTTCAAATGATCGAATTCATCTTCCAATGATATCAAATGAATACACTTGATCACCATGAACAGCTACCAAGTCCAGGTGGATTTTTTCCACTCTTTCACCTGCTCATACCGTATGAAAATGTAGAACGTAAAGTTTTCTTTAGAAATATTAATGATTTTTCATTACCTATTGACACAGGACCGAACTGAACTAAACTGAAATAAACGACCGTTTATTTTGAATAGTGTTAAACGCCCGTTTTTACTACTGAGGCACCACAGGCGGCTGTACGACCGTGATTATGCAAGTTCAAATTTGCTCTTGGCATATTTTGATAGCTTATAGTTCATTGTTGCCAAGTGCGTTAGATACATCTTTGTAGACATTATTGTCCGACAATGGATAGGTTTGTTGCAAAAGTTTTTTTTTTTAATTTTTCCTCTTCAGTTTATGGAAGCCAGCAACGTTAGATTTAAAACTAACCCTACGTCAACAGTATAACTATGCACTAGCCCTTTATCAACTATCTGCTTTATTTTCGCCCTAATTTATTGAATACTTCGACCACAAACATGGCATTGTCCATAACTAATGCATCCTGATATCCAGACCTCTCCTCAGTCGGGAACACGGTATTGATTAACCGTCATCGGGAAGAGGTGAAGTGATGTCTTCATTTTTCTTCTCTTCTTCTTGCAACATTTCTGCCGTATCCATTTGTCCTAAGTACTCATCCTATTGGATTATTAACTCATCCATAACAGCTATATAATCTTCTTGTCCTCTTAACATAATTCTCATGGATCTGGTGGTTCGCATTCTTCGTGCAGGTAATCTGCTTACCTCATTATGGTTTTACGAGGGTAAGGGTAGATCCATAAGTTTCCGACCTAACCATTTTCTAGGTATGATAAAGACAAAAACTATATTTCACTTTTCAATACAGGTATCCTTAATTGCAATACACTTCTCACATCTTTGAATTAACATTTCAATCCACCCCCTCCCCCCAAAGTAGTGTCTAAAAAATGGGCATAAAAAGCATCCATCACTTCTTCGTCACACTTAAATTTCCTTCCTCGAAGGTCCTTCTTGAGTTTTGAGAAGAGGAAATAGTCAGTGGGAGCTAGATCTGGGCTGTAGGGTGGATGGTCTATCTCCTTGAAGCCACATTTCTTCACAGCTTCCTTTGCAACAAGAGCTGTGTGCACAAGCGCGTTATCGTTTAGAAGGCGCACACCACCACTCAGTTTTCCTCGCCTTTTCTCTTTGATGGAAGCACGTAGTCTGTGCAGTAGGCCAGCATAGTACTCCCCATTTACTGTGGTATTCCTTCACAGTCCCAAAAGATTGTGGCCATGATCTTCTTGGTTGACTGAATGACCTTGGCCTTTAGAGGCGGTGCTTCGCCAGGTTTACCCTGCCACTCCATTGATTCTCTTTTTGGACGAGGGATCATAGTAGAGGATCATAGTTTCATCTCCTGTAACAATGGTTAGCAGAACTTCTCTCTCGTTGCCACGTCGAAGCTCGAAAAATGGCTGACAGCACATGAATGAATAGTGTTTAACGCCCGTTTTTACTACAGAGGCACCACAGGCGATGGACACTGATGATACATGAGATGAAATGATATATTGGGAAAGGATTTATTTTTAAGGAAGGAAACGTTACAGGCCTAAGTTTAGGGTACCTCCCCGGCATTTGCCAGTTATGAGGACTGAGGAAAACCTGGAAAAAAACCTTAGTCAGGGAGGACGGTCCTGGCGGGGTTCGAGCCCCAGACCTCCCGCTCACGAGTCCGCGCTTTAACGACTTCGAGAGTAGAGTAGTGTTTAACGCCCGTTTTCACTACTGAGGCACCACAGGCGGTGGACACTGGTGATACATGAGATGAAATGATAAATTGGGAAAGGATATTTTTTTTTAAGGAAGGAAGCGTTCCAGGCCTAAGTTTAGGTACCTCCCCGGCATTTGCCAGTTATGAAGACTGAGGAAAACCTGGAAAAAACCCCAGTCAGGGAGGACGGTCCTGGCGGGATTCGAACCGCAGACCTCCCGCTCACGAGTCCGTGCCTTAACGACCTCGGCCACCCGTGGCGGTTGCAAATTACATTACTGATTATATATTTGGTTTTATGCAGATTACCTTAATAACAAGTCAGTGTTTTCTGTAGTTCCTAGACTTGTGTTTTATTGCGAATAGATGTGTTAGAGAGCAAACAAATCCAATATTCATATTCGCTGTCTATAATGGCGTGCTGTGGAGCAACTTTAATATTATTTACAGATGAGAGCGTACAAAAGGAAGACCGATAGAGGGGAAACTCCATTACCCATTAAGGAGGAAACAGCCGAGGCCTTTAAGAATGGAGTGGCAGTGAGGAAAGCAGCGAGAAGATTTGATATCTGTCATATAACTCTTCAAAGCTTCATAATTAATTCCAAGAAGAGTGAATGAGCGCTTTAACTCAGGAAGTGTTATTTTGGGAGGTTTCTATTTAATTAAACTTTTTAAATATTAAAACCCAAAATTGGAAGAAAAAAAAAAAAAGCAAGCAATTTTTGTTAACTCATGTTATAGCTTGACTTTTTACTTATAATTCGAAATATGGTTTGTCTAAAAAAAATCCAGTTACAAGTATTTAAATAATACTACCAATTAAAGTTTTTTTTTCTAAATTACTCCAAATAGGACAATACAAAAAAATCATAAATAAAATTTGCTAGAACCAGCCCCAATGTCCCCCACTTACCTTAGGCTTTCATAGAGACTTCTGGGATAGGTAAATGCTTCTTCTGAAATCATGGAATGAAGCCGGCCACTGCAGGTTGTCAAAGACTCCTGAAATGACAAAGAATAATATATAATGCTTTTTTTTCTGTAATAAAACTAATACTTATTGCCAACTAAGAGTTGTTACCACATTAGCAGCATCTTCCTTTTCTGCACCTATATAATATTTGATACACCAGATAGACAGTGAGAGAATGAAGTAATTGCCTGTTCTTTAAACGAAACCAAGAAAGTTGTTGAAAATACTGAGAAACATATTCTTGAGGGTGGATATTAAAAATGACGTGAATTTCTATGGAAACTCCGCACTTACACAGCTAATAAAGCATCGCCAAAATATGTATTAGGATTTCTTTAAATTTGGCAGCAAGAAAAAAAAATTTTAAAAATATATCAAACGTCAAATTAGAAGTGGGTAGATTGTTGCATCTTATCAAAGTGCTCTCCACCACACTTATCAAAGCACTTCTGGCACTCATTTTCCTCAAGGGTGAAAAGTTTATTTTCATATGCAGTCACGGCGTCTTCAGGACTTAAAAATAGCTTTCTTTGCGTGCGAGGTTTTTTTTTTACCACTATGAAGAAAAAATAATAGCATGGAGCCAGGTGAGGACTGTAGTGAGGATGAGTAATGAGTCTGACCTCTGTGAGCTCCAGGAACTGGATGGTGATGTGGTGAAGCAAGACCCCCCTCAGTCCTGTCTTGGACGGCGTTCTCGGAGCTTGTCACACAGACTGTGGTGTATCACTGAGCAATAACCGTCCTGTACTCCTCCAGAGGGACTGTGGCCACTTTTCTTCCTAACACTTCGACCCTCTTCACTTTCGTTGATAGATCGTCATCTTGAAAGATCCAAACTGCAGACTGTCGTTAGATCTCCGGGTCAGATTGATAAACACATGTTTCATCATCCGCGATGATATCAAAAAACACACCTTGAGCTCCCTCCGTCGAATCTCTGCAGCATTTCTTCACACAATACTACACGGGTGCGCTTTTGTGCTTCTGTCAAACTGTGGGGCACCCAACTGGAGTAAACCTCCCTGATAATAATATTATCGTGTACAATTTTTGATACTACTGGTGAAGTAATTTGGAAGGCTGCCATGATGTCCTTAAATGTTTTGGGATTGTTTTCGCGTATCATTTTTTTCCACCGCGACAATATTTTCCTCAGTCGCTGCCATTGCCGGGTGCCCACTTCTCTCCTCATCTTGCAATGAAGTTCGGCCGCTTTTAAATTCCGTAAACCAGCGGAAAACTGTTACCCTATATGGAGCAAGGTACCCAAAAGCTGTTGCAAGTGGTCAAGACTTTGGGACTCATTTGAACCACTCTTGTAATCATAGCACGAAAATGCTGTCTCTCCAGCTCCATCGTAACGATTGGCTGCCTGTGCACGGGAGGGGTTGTTTACCCTCGCACTTTAAAACGTGGTAGCGGGAAGAATCGCTATCTGGTACTGTTTTATTCGTATGGGATGGTTCTACCACATGCCACATTCTCTTTTCCTCATCTCAAAATGTTCGTAGTATCCTCGTACAAGTTTTTTATGGTTTTGTTGTTGAGGGTCTCTGATGGGGCGCGATCTGACAGATGGAAGAAATTAGTTTGTTAGAAAAAAAAATCTGCATTGGGATCTGCATTAAGGTTTGATCCAAGTTTCCTTATTCAAGTGGTGTACATCGATTCACGATCATCGTTAAGTAGGGATAAACAGCACCAGAGCGATGCAAGCCGAAATTGTATGTAAACTTGAAGGTCCTATGCATGCAAGTGATATTTGCATTGTTTGATGTCGCGGTAGATATACCAGATGTGCAAATGGTGAACATGGAATCTACCTTTACGCGACACGAGTTAGAAAACCGATTATATCTTGCAGGCGTTCGCGAAGATAAAGTGTCACACTCTCGGAAAGATCCGCCTGTCTTATATAGTTTGGCAATTATCTATTTGACACAAATTCCTTGACAGTTGGAAAAGCAAATAAGTTTCACAGGGAGCCAGAACTGGACTGTACGGTGCATGGTTCATCAGTTTCATCTCAATTCTTGAAGAACTCATATTATTTTCGCTTGACTCTTCGATTATGTTTTTGTTAGTGCTCTGAAGATCCGGGAAGCCTTTTTTTTTCCCCTGGAGTGGAATGATTGCATTATACTCTCGTCCTGGGAAGAAGAAACTGGCAACCAATTTATGGCATACCCTTAAAATTTCAGGGGAAAAGATCGAGCTCTCCGACTGCCTCTTTGATCCCAGGTCGGATAGGTAAATCCAGTTTTCGTCATTTGTGAAGACACCAGGATAAGTCATAAGTCACGGCAACTTTTTTTTTTCTCGCGAACAAGAGATAACACGAAAAATCTAAAATATACGACTGATAATGTATGAAATGTACTTTCGAATACAGCCACCAGATGGTGTATGTGAGCAGAGCTGCTTGTCTCAGCACGCCCTGAAGTTCAGTTGGAGAGCGACAGTCGTCAGAAATGGGGGTCACAAAGAATGAGCAACGTGCGTATGTGAAAATAGCATTTCTCTATGGCAAGAATGCACGAGGATGCCACACAGAGATACGGGAAGCACTGGGTGCGTGCTACCTGCCCTATCGAACAGTGTTTAGAGGTGGACAGATGCCCTCAAACGGGGCAGAATGTCGACTACCGATCTGCCGTGCAGTGGGAGTCCTCTGAATTAGAACAGCAAAAAGGAATTCCGTCAAAAACAATGCATCGCACTTTACGGAAGGACCTGAAAACATTTTTCATCAAGGAAAAAGAACGTTCTACTTCCACTGAAGTGATTGGATCATATTTAAAACAAGTTATTTCGGAAGGGCTCATATCAGTTACAACAGAACATTCACCTTTCAGGACATCATGGTAATGTTGATCATGACAAAGTAAAATAGTTTTGAATAGTTCTGGCGAATGAGCAAAAGATGCGCAGTGGTTTCTAGTCGAGTTCAATTTCTATTTATGCGTTTATAGGGGAATCAGGTTAGTATCTCTCTTACTTCCGTACCGAACACCTTGTAGGGACGTTTAATGCACAGCTGTACTGCTCTTAGCATTCTCGCTTGCAATTGTTTGTTACATTTATGCAGCTGAGAAGTTACCCCCCACCATAAATTTCCTAGTGTTGTCTAGCGGATTGATACAAAATCATTCGCCAGGACTATTCAAAACTACAGTACTTCCCTCATTCTGTCTGTTTCGTATGCTCGAGGCAACCGTACGTTCCTTTCACTAACGAAGGTTCTGCTATTTAAAGAGCTGAAGTAAATGTGTTGAGGAACATTTTTTACTGCTTGAAAAGAAATAAAGATATAATAAGATTGTGAAGGGATATTTGTATGAAGTGAACATGTAATTTAATTTTTATGAATTTTTTCACTTTGACATGTTGAATTTTTTACGTTCTTGTGTAAATATATGCAGAAAAATTCACAATGATCCAAAAAAGGGCAAAATAAAAGGCCCTATCGACTCCAAAGTACGGAAACATGTTTATTTCTATTTGACTCTTACATATATCCACTAATGATAGAAAAGGCATTTTGCCTAACTTTCGGGCTCTGGTTATCATAATATTCTCCAGTGATAGTTGTTCCAGTGGAAGATAATCGATTAGCAGTCCCTTGAAAACCAGATTTGACTTAAAATTCAGCGGGATCTCTCTGAAAAAAGGCCAAATTTTTATGAGACATTTGCAATCTGATTCGCTTTTTTTTATGAGTCTGCAGTCGAAACACCCATCTTGTCGACAATGTTTTACAAGCACACCTCTTCCCTCGTGAAATAGATGCTCCCTGATATGCCCAGAGCTTCAGCAATTTCGGGTGTCTTTAACCGGCGATTCTCCAGAAGCACATTGTGCATCTTATCGTGTCATGAGGGGTTTTGGTGGTCGAGTGCATGCATCATCTTCCAAGCTTTCACGGTTGGGTTTAAACTCCTTGGTTCACTTGTAAACGGTTAAAGGTTATGGCACAGAGTCACCTAGAGCGTTTGCCATGTTTAGATTCTGGAAGTTACAAAAACTGGCTTTGCTATCTGGGTGGACATATTTAAAAGTCAGATATGATAAATATGTTTCCGTACATTTGGGGTCAGTAGAGCCATTTTGTATTGTGTTTCCGGTTCTTATGGATTTCTTCTGTATTATTTACGTATTTTTAAAAAGCACATAAAAATTTCAACGTATCGAAGTAAAAAAGTTATAAAATTTAAATGGCATGTTCACCTCATAAAACATCTATTGAGATTCTTGTTATACATTTATTTCTTTTCAGCAGTCAAAAACTTTTCCCCAACCCATTCACTTAAGCTCTTTAAATAGCAGAACCTTCATTGATAAAAGAAACGCTCGGTTACCTCGGGCATACGAATACCAGGAAATAGAGGGGATGAGGAAAGCACTGTAGTTTTGAATAGTCCTGGAAAATGACTTTATATCGACCTGCGTGAAACAGTTCTAGGAAATTTGTGGTGGGGTAACTTCTCAGCTGTATAAATGTAACAAACAATTGCAAGCTAGAAAGATGAGAGCGGTACAGGTGTGCAATAAACCGTCCCTACAATGTGTTCAGTACGGAAGTAAGAGAGACACTAACTAGATTCCCCTATAAACGCATAAACAAAGTGAACTCGACCAGAAGCCTCTGAGAATCTTTTGCTCATTCACCAGGACTATTCAAAACTACTTTATTTTGTCTCGATATACATTTCCATGTTGTCCTGAAAGACAAATGTTCTGTTGTAACTGGCATGAGTCCTTCAGAAATAGTTTGTTTTAAATATGCTCCAATCACTTCAGTGGAAGTAGAACGTTCTTTTTCCACGATGAAAAATGTTCTCTCTGACAAGCGACTGACTATGACAGTTGATACCTTGGAAAAACATTTTGTTGTTACTTGTAACCAGGAAAAGTAAACTTAAGTACTTTAATTATGTCATAAAGAAAGCATTAAGTATCTTAAATACTTACTTTCATTAACAATGAGTGATATTACTGTGTTTTTACTTTTAATGAATGTCTATTTTAATTATATTACTGTCTATGTTCAGTGTAATAAGTGCTTTTTTTTTAATAATTTGCAGTGCATAGAGTGAGTCAACTTCTCATTGTTTTTTGACAAGAAGAATTCTACTTGCCGCTCCTGCACCACAAACGTCCTTATTAAAAATCGTCGTATACTTTCAAACACCCAGCTGGTACACCAAAGCATGTCTTATTACATCATTAAAATGACACATTGAGTTTTCACTGTTTTTTCTGTGCTATGCATAATTTATTTCTGTGTTTCCGCAGCTCTGGCTTCCTACTAAGGCCTGAGATGCTCAGCTAGAGCCTTGCATCACTTTGCGGCCGGTTCATACAGTTTTTATGAGCCAGCCAGCTTGTGCTTTCCTCAAAGTCAACATGCTTTCCTGAAATGAAAATGTTGCATATTTATGTGGCAACGGTCCTTGCTCTGACGGCCTGCACCTCCTGGCAAGAAAACGAGCGTGAAATTCTTCACATTCTCTCAATGCCAGAGAGAGAGAGAGATCTGATTCTCAGCGGGCTGATTTGAGACTCCAGGCACGGTACGTGATGCTCTAACTAACCGACGTCTGTCTAATGATGCACCTTTCTTTTTGTGTATGCTCTTTCAACAATTGTTTTTATTTTAGCTTTTAAAAGCAATATAAAAATAAACATTTAAAATTTTTGAAAAAATTTCACTGATTTCTAATATGCTAATGAAGAGGGACTAATCGATATTTATTGGTAGATATGATAAAAAAAATTAATGCTTTATAAACTATTTGCCATTTGTAGACAAAATAAAAGCAACATTGGAAATGACTTAATAATGTTTAGTGAAGTAAAAATATACAATAAGTGAAGAAAGGAATAAAGAGAGAAGCAAAAGAAAAACAAAACAAATAGAAAAGGATGAGGTGAAAAAAAGAAAGAGAAATAAAAAGAGACAACAGAAAACAGAAAAGAAAAAACGAACAAACAAAGGTAGGAAGAATAAAGAGTAGAAAGAAAACAAGGGAGAGAGAAAAATTAGAAAAATATATAAAAGACAAAGAACTAAATACACACAAAAAACGAAGGTAAAGAAAGAAAGAAGAACACAAACAAAACAGAGAGACAAATATAAAACAGAAAATAAAGAAACAAACATAGACAGAATAAAGAGAGCTGAGAGAAAGAGAAAAATAAATAAAAAGAGAGATAGAAAAATGAAAAGACAAAAAACTAATTTGAAAAAGGAAAGAGAGAAACCAAGAAATAGGTGGAAAGAGAAAAAGAAAGATAAGGATAGAAAAAGGAAAAATAATGAAAAGGAAAAATTGAGAAAAGGGAGAACATAGAGAAACAAACAAAAAGGTAACAAAGGAGATACAAGCGATCAAACAAAGATAGGAAGAAGAAGAAAAGAGAGAGAGTAGAAATAAGAGCAAAGTAACAGAAAGGGGGTAAAAAGCATAAAAAATAAAAATAGGGATTAAAGAAAGACAAAACTGAATAGGGGGGAAAAGCACAGAAAATGAAACATTAAGTAGAGAAAGTAGGAAAAGAAAAAGAAAACAAACAAAACAGATAAAAAGTAAAATACTGAAAGGGGGAAGAAGTAGAGAAAGAAACAGATAATAGAAAGAAATAATAAAACAAACATAGGAAGAAAAGAGCGGAAAGAAACGCACAATAGACAAAGAAATAGACAAGGAAGAAAGAAAGGGTAAAACAGATGGAGAGAAAAAGAAAAGGAGGTTTCACATCGCAAATGTTACTAAATATCTCACAAAAATCAACGTGACGTGCATCTCTCACCCTCCCTACTGTCCACATTTAGGTGTGAAGGGAAGAAACACTTCATGGGAGGCATTTTCCTTAACCAGAAACAGTGGTAAAGTCTGCGGAGGCGAGTTCTGAAGAACCTGTCAAAAAGTTGTATCCAGAATGTCTTTGAAGACTGTGTCCTTTGAGAAAGATAATCAAAATTATTAAAAAAAAAATAATAATTTTATTGAACAGTTCTCGTAATTAATTTAACTGCAACACACTCGTCATACAGAAAGAAAGAAAAAACAAAAAGTGATTAATGTTAATTTTAAAAGAGCTAAATTTTAAATGTTTTTCTAGAGTCATTTATAATGTACAAAGTAAGGTTTGCATCTCATCTCCTCACACTAAAAACAGTAAAGCGATTACTTCTATCATCTAAAATGAACTGAGCTTTTATTACTTTATTTTTAGCTAATTTTTAGTAAATTACACAAAACTTCAATAACTGGTAATGTAAACTGGATTGTAGTAAATGAATGGTAAATTTATATATTTAGAAAGAAAAAAAGTATACGATATATTTTGGCGTCCTCTTAAACGTCCACAGGCGATAATTTTTGATACAGCAAAACCCGCACAATACAGAACGGTTGGCAACCCGAGTTCATTAGTGGTGTTTGCTGTAACTTTGTGATTATAGAGTAAAGACCTATTTTCCATTAATGTACTGTATATTTTGTAGTTTTTCATCGTTGCGGAATGGTGGATTTAAACTTTGTGAAGCAAATATTGTTGTTTTCATTGAGTTTGAACAAATCCCTTGTGTAATGAATAATGTAGCACTGGAATTAATTTAAAGCTTTAAAACCATGATTTAAAAGAATAATTTATTTACCAAGGGAGGGGTGTAGGGAATTTAGCTCTACAATTGTATCAGGAATGTTGATTATTCATTTAAATTCCATGTATGGAAAAAAATATAACGGTAATGAAGGTTTTCACATTGCTGAATGAACCGAACTGTCATAAATCAGCACGTATTCCGTTAGTGTCAAAGGCTACCTCTAGAGGGTAAAGGAACACTTGAGGAAAACATTTACCCAGGCACTGCTCTCAAAACATGCATCTGGAGGAGAGAGAAAGAGAAAGCATCTTGACTTAAAAGCGATGATGTGTCAGTAAATAAAAACATAAACGGAGCGAGAAGTTAATGGCGATATCATGTCTGGGATACCAGAACACTTTCTGAAGACCTTAGTCCACTTGAAGGTCTGCTGCCTTCAGAACAAACACAGCAGAGTAACGATGCTATTCAAATCCCTGGTCAACGACATGTATAATGGATGGGCCTTCAGCCTCTACCCAAGAGCGCAGGTATGCCGATCAATAACAGCCACTTCCTTACGTCTGCACGCTATTCCAGTACCTGTAACTTGGCTTTGTTCAAATGTCTGCCAGGAACGAAGTTTCCGTTTATCCTGATCCTGCAGACAATTAGCAATGTCATCACTAACGCCTCGAACACTTATTTTATTCCTAAGTTCAGAAACTTAGAGACAAAATAACCAAAATCTGTTTTCAGGCCCCCAAAATAATTAAAATGCTTGAAATCGGAAGGTGGCCATATTTTTAAAACAATAAAACGGGACATTTTAATATTTGTTTCAATAAAAAATGGGCAAAAGAGAAGTAAAAGTTATTTTTTCATAAATACTCAGGTTTGGAAACAATAATAAATAAATAATTACTGTGCAACTTACGTAATGCAGTACTGAATTCGCTCCAGTCAGACAGTCCTTTAGAATTATTAGTGCAGCATTCATTGATATTTTACTGATGAATGGATCTTTAAATAAGTTCTTTTTATCACACAGCATTTGTGTGATTAAATTTCACTCTATTAATCAACATAGCTTTTAAAGTTTGTTCTTGGCCCTTGTCAACAAATCATTCATGTAAGAAAACACTCGTTCAGGGTGGACGTTAGTTCTAGAAGAAATTCCAATATTTTAAGAAAATTGGGATAAGGTACATTGTTCATATTAAATGTGGAACAATTTCTACCCAACAGTCAGTCGCTAGGTGATGTTCTTACCTTTTTTTCTCAATATTTTCGGTGTTAGGAGCCACTTGGCGAATGAAATCTTCCGTCTTTTGTTTATGCTTCCACTGAGGCACGTCTGCCTTAAGTTACCCAACTATAGTCCCGCAAACTCTCAATGAGTGCGATTAATTTATTTAAATATTCAGTTGCAAAATGTATGGACACAGTGTTTACATTTTGCAATCTCTGATGATAAACCGTAATTTTCCAATTTACCAAGAATTAATCTGACAGCTGATGTTATGAAGAAATCTTCACGCTTGGAAACTACGTTAGTTGTTAAATCATTTAATTCATAAAGTATCTCACAATCTGTTATTGTTTGACCCTCCACCCTTTGAATTACAGGGTGAAAAGTTGATGCTTGGCTGTGAAGAAAATATAGCAATGCTTGTGACAAAGGATTCTCAAAGAATGATTTGATAAGAAGTGTACAATTATTATGAAATTCAAAATATGATTTAAGAGGAACAAACATAGTCAGAAGACATTCGACCGCAGGGAGTAAGGCATGCCAGCTTGTTTTGCTATACCCTAAAACATGTTTGTACTCCTGGTCCACAGAATTCTTTAATACTTATAACCCTTACAGTATACACATAGAATATACTCTAGAAACAATGCCTTCAATATCAACAGGAAGGACATCGGCAGATATCTGGATAGTACTGTGAATTATATGAGCAGAACACCCAACCCAAGTCATGCCCTAAATTTCCTTTCAGTTTAGTGAAGACGTTGTTGACACCTCCAAAATTGCAGTTCGTATTATCTGCACAAAGAGAGATTTTTGTGTATATAAGTTAGTATTTTCCAAACACTTAACCAAAGACATAGCAATGGTTTCTGAAGTTTCTCGAAGCAAAATTTTAAGAATCCAGCATTTAAATTTGAATCCCTATTTAGGATCAAAGTACCTAACAAGCAATGGAAATATTTTACGTCCTATAGTTTGATGCATCCGTCATTACTGAAATAAAATAGTTTTATGCAAACCAGATTCTAGTTCAGAAATTGCAAATGGGGTTAAAATATTTAGTACAATCGCCTCGGCTTTACTACGGCCGCACGTAAGTTTTGGGGTCAAAAGTACATTGGATAAGTTTAGAAGTACAGTCCATGGATCTGGAAGATTGGTAATGCTGGACAGTAACAAGTGAACGCTGCTTTAACAGCTGCTAATTTCATACCTTTTACACTAAAACTTTCACTTTTACAAAAATTAATCAATACGGTGCTAGAAGATGCACCTGCGCGCACCGTTCTATTGTTTTTCACTGCTTATATGTTGGGTCTTACCCCATGGCTCATACTGAAAGTATTGCACACTTATTGCATCGAACATATGATTCAAAAATGTATTTTTAATACATGGATATTCCTTCTGTAGGTCACTATTAAAGACACATTTCCTTTTCAAGCGTTTTAGCACTCGCAGTTTACAAAAGTTTAATGTATTTTAGTGTTTCACCAATTCAGAACACAACACTGTCTTCTGCCAGAGTCACAACTGTAATGAATTTCTTTCGACTTTTTTTTTAATAGTATTCAATGCCCGATTTTAATACTGAGGCACCACAGGCGGTGAACACTGGAGATGCATGAGATGAAATGATATAACGGGAAAGGATATTTTTTTAAGGAAGGAAACGTTCAAGACCTAAGTTTAGGTTACCTCCCCGCCATTTGCCATTTATGAGGATTGAGGAAAACCTGGAAAAAACCTCAGTCAGGGAAGACGCTCCTGGCGGGATTCGAACTCCAGACCTGCCGCTTCTTTCGACTGAAGCATATGCGTTTACAATTTTCAATATTGTTGTCGACATTCACACAAAACAGAGTGATTACGGCATCATCTTACGATAGAGAGCGCAGAGCGGCGCAGTTCAATTGTCTCGCACATCACTCGCTTACTGTACTTCCCCAAGCGAAGCCCCCACATTGTTGCAGGTGTATGTCGATAATGTAAACAGCACTTTGCTTTGTCACTTGTCAGTAATCTTTAATTTTCTCTTGAAAGTAATGCTAAGTAGTACATTATGAGAACTATCATTAATGGTATTTAATGCCCGTAAGTCATTGCCACATTTTGCCAATCCCGTTTTACCTTAAAAAGAAGGGGGGTGGACTGGACAGAGACTAAAAATATAGGGACTGTTCCGGCTAATATGGGATATCTGGTCATTTTATATATTAAACACATCATGTATTTGAAATGTAATACAGGAATTGAGGACAAAAGTAGCACGTATTTTATATTTACTATCCTATAATGGAAATTTACATTTTTTTTCAACATTTATAAAGAATTTAAAACACATAACACGCGCTTATGTTGATAATAAGGATGTGTTTATTACTTTTTGTCAATTAGTATATACAATTAAGTATTTAGTCCTTAGCATGCTGTTAAAGTATGAATGTATTCTCTGTTCCATGTGTGGATGATGATACCACACTTCGATCATCATCTCAATTAGCTGAGGTTTCGTAGTAATCACTTTCTTCTTCACCAGCTGTCAAACATTCTCAGTGAAATTCATAGCCGGTGAATTTACCGGTCAGGGCAACAAAGGAAATTCTCCTCTTGCACGAAAGCTATCGCAGATTTTGCAGTGTGGCATTTGGCCCCATCTTGCATAAAAATAAACAGGTCTTCATTTGGGAAACATTCTCTTATTTGAGGCAGCTGTCTGCTGCTCAGCAGACCCTTGCACTGGTCCCTTGAACAACTTATCCAGAGCCTTTACCACTGATGACAGAACAAATCATGACTTAGGCAGGAATTTTGCAGTCAGGTGGCAAATAGAGCTGCGCTTGCCAGAATTTCAGAAGTACCTTTCACCACTAAAGAAACCTAACAAAATGCAATAATTCGGTTTGATATGTGCAGAATATTATGCAACACTTTTTCCGTGGGGGAACTTTCCAACAGAACTCTGCAACGATACAGCCCATGTCATTTAACACCTGCGACGGAATGACAAAGCACGATTTGAAGTTGGCGAAAATTACAGGTCAGTTATGGCATTCTTGGCGGTTTTTGATTGTGTACTCTAACTGGAAAGAAAACCAGGAGATACTCTGAGGCTAGGAAGGAAGAAACCATGCTCCTCTAAGCCGCGACAACCCATATCGCGTGCGGGGTATCATTGATACAGAGCCGTATTTCTAGGGGCATGTGATCAGCCTGCTGGCTGGTATCCCGCCGGTCGCTTAACACGCGATTTTCGAGATCGAAGGGCGTCTCTCTTTCAGGCAGTTTCCCAGTTTCACTCATGAAGCTGGGTGGAACCCGTTCCAGACTTTTTCTAAGTCCTAAGCAGGAGCTGGGGATCGAACCAGAGATGCCTAGCCAGCAGTTATCACTACTAGACCTAGAATCAGATTTGAAAAATTCGGGTGGACGGCCTGCATTCAAAACAGGATCTATGGTCTCCCGTGCCGACGCCCTTACCAATATCTTTCCACAAGCACGGAACCACGAATCTATATTCTGTACACCCCGGAGACCTCCTTAAGGTTTTCTCTACTGTGAAAATTTATTTCTTAAGAGGCGGCTCGGCTCGATAATTATATTACGAGAACTTTTGATCCTTTCCAACTAATATCCTAAGTGATAACCAGAGCCATGCCTTTTCTATCTGGGTGGACATATTCAATAGTCAGCAAGAAATGAACATGCTTTAGTACATTTGTGGTTCATAAGGCCGGGTTTTATTTTGCCTTTTTTGTTAATATAGGCTTATGTTGCCCATTTTAAGGTTTAAGGCCTGTTTCTTTTGCCTGTTAAGGATCACAATTGGTTTCTTCTGCTATTATTTCAATATACGGAAGTGAAAAAGTTATAAAAAATTAAACAGTACAAAATGTTAGACATTTATTTCATTTCAGGCAGTCAAAAAATGTTCCCTCAACTCATTCACTTAAACTCTTTAAATAGCAGAGTCTTCATTAGTGAAAGGAACGTGCGGTTACCTCGGGCATACGAATACCAAGAAATAGAGAGGATAAGGGAAGTACTGAAGCTTTGAATAGTCCTGGCGAATGATTTTGTATCGATCTGCGCGAGATAATTCTAGGATTGTGGTTGGGGTACCTTCACCTGCATAAATGTAACAAACAATTGCAAGCGAGAAAGATGAGAGCGGTACAGCTGTGCAATAAACCGTCCCTACAATGTGTTCAGTACGGAAGTAAGAGAGATACTAACCTGATTCCCCCTACAAACACATTAACAGAAAATGAACTCCACCAGAAACCACTGTGTATCTTTTGCTCATTTGCCAGGACTATTCAAAACTACTTTACTTTGTCTTGATAAACATTTCCATTATGTCCTGAAAGGTGAATGTTCTGTTGTAACTACTATGAATTCTTCTGAAATAGTTTGTTTTAAATATGCGCCAATTACTTCAGTGAAAGTAGAACGTTCTTTTTACATAATGAAAAATGTTCTTTCTGACAAGCAGCTGACTATGACAGTTAATACCTTGAAAAAACATCTTGTTGTTGCTTGTAACCAGAAAAAGTAAACTTATGTACTTTAATTGTGTGATAAAGAACTTATGAAGTACTATTAAATACCTATTTTCATTAATAGGCGATGTTACTCTCTGTTTGCACTTTTTAATAAATGCCTATTTTAATTATATTACTGCCTATTTTACCGCCACGGGTGGCCGAGGTCGTTAAGTCTCGGATTCGTGAGCGGGAGGTCTGGGTTCGAATACCGCCAGGACCGTCCTTCCTGACTGAGGTTTTTTCCAGGTTTTCCTCAGTCCTCATAAATGGCAAATGCCGGGGAGGTACCCTAAACTTAGGCCTGGAACGATTCCTTCCTTAAAAATAAATCCTTTCCCAATATATCATTTCAGCTCATGTATGAATGTCCATCGCCTGTGGTGCCTCTGTAGCAAAAACGGGCGTTAAACACTATTCATTCATTCATTTACTGCCTATTTTCAGTATTTTAAGTACCTTCTTGCCTGCCTGAACTTCCGGGCTCTGGTCATAAGTGATAAAAGTCTATTTCTATAGTGTTAGATTTTCATGAAACCTCGCCCTGTAATCAAAGTAAAGCTCTGAGCTTTTAATTAACAAAGATCTGATTAAATATAGAAGTGGATCTCAGCACATTTTTATTAGAATGAAACTCCCTATGTGGAGGTAGGGCTGTGCCAAGTCGTTAATGCTTGGAGGAACCGCGGGGGGGGGGGGGTTCTTTCAAAGGAAAGTTCATCCTGGAACACTAATTTCGCCTTGCACTTATATGTCCGTACTATTTGACGATAGAAGGTAAACGTTTACTCAGAGTTTAGAACTTTAGGTACGTGAAACATGCTTTATTAGTTTGATTTATTATACAAAAATACTTTCAACTCTAATTTCACTACATACATTACAAATAATAATAATAATAATAATAATAATAATAATAATAATGTTGCAAAACCAAATATGGTACTTGGAACCTAAAAGAAATATTCTCTTGAGAACGTCCAGACTGAATTGATTTACATAACTTAACTACATTTGGTTGAATTTAAGACAGCTGGAGCCGCATCAGACGAGATCCGTGTTTGTTCTAGAACCTGCATAAGCAGAGAATCCTGATTCACATAAATAAGTGGTTGCAAAGGACAAAAGGATGATTTTAGCTTTATCGCACAAAACGTTAAATTTGTCTTTTAACTGACACCAAAATTCAGATAGTAACTTCTGATTTGAAAAATTATCTTTTATCATAGAATATGTCAAAGTAATTAAGCATTCATATTGCTGCTTTGTCAGAGAGTCTGGCTTTTCTGACACAGCAGAGAATGTGTTTACGATCCAAAAGTTTTCTTTCGTTTTTTCATGGAATTCTTCCGGAAAATAACTGTTGAAACTGTCAAGCAAACTTAATAGGTGAACTTGAAACTCGTTTGAGATATCCCCAAGTATGTCTGAATCTGGTTCATATATAAATAGCTTTTACCACTGGGAAGCTGTCAAAATTGCCTTTGTTCACTGATTCTGTCTAAAACTTGATTTTCTTTTTGAACCCTTGCACTTTATCGCTGGCAAACACTGGCATTGCTTTTCTTTGAAGTGAGAGGTTTAAATTATTAACTTTCTGAAAAGTATAACCTAAGTATGACAATTTATTATCAGCTTTCGCCACACAACCTGTCTCCCAAAGCGAAGTCATTGTCAATCAGGTAGGTTCCGACTTCAGTCCTCATTTCAAACTTTTGCCTCGAGAGAGTCACCTTATTTTTGTGTGAAGAAGTGAAGATGTATGTAAACTTCCCATGTCATCACACAACACTTTGAACAGACTGGTATTTTTAGACCATGATTTAATAAAATAATTAATTTCACTCTTTCGTCAAGACCTTTCAGGAGAGGTGGCATCTTCTTCACAGCAAGGACTTGGCGGTGGAGGACGCAGTGGCTACTGCTGCACCCCTTCGCCTTTTGTTTAATTTTTGAGATAACACCAGATATCGTTCAAGTCATGGCCTTCGCTTCGTCTGTGCACATATCGACAAAATTATCCCATTGGATGACTTCCATTGTCAAGTAGGCGCCTTAATTTTTTCTACTCCATTTTACCAACATACGACTCATGGCCGCACAAAATTCAGGATTTTAAGACTTGTTCATTTCTTTATTTTTTTCGGTTTTTTCAACAAGCACTAGGAGATGTTTCGTGGACCACAGTTTGGGAACCGCTGATGTAAGGAATCATTATGAATCCGCCTAGAATTCCTGGCCGTCCGGTATGTTCTACATTTCATCCTTCCGGAGGTTCCCCTTGGTGGAGGGGGTTGGTAAGTACACTATGCCCTTTAGCGATCGCGGTGATGAACTTTGCTCCAAGGTGCAGAGAAATAGAAGTAGTAGAAGAAGAACAACAATAGCAAGGTTTTTCTGTAGTTTATCGTTACCCAGACAAAGTGATTGCTAAGTAATGCATGTGTTGGGGACTTCGAGCTTATTTACGCACTGATTTCATCAAACCTTCATTAAAGGTCTCTTTAGACGTTCGTTATGATGAAGGACGTTAAACTCTAAACAAACAAAACTTATTAAAATTCCCATATTCACAAAGTCTTACCCCGAGCGATTCCCAACTCAAAGAATATCTCGGTTGCCAGTGATGTAAAAATGACATGATATGCAGGTGACTGCATACAAGGTTTGCAAGTGTTACCTTAAAGTTCCAGCTATGGACTGAATTAGCAAATTTATCATCCCAAACCTTCAAAGTACTCTACATCTCTCTCCACATAGACAGTTGTAGACGGTGCAACCACTTGTCAAAAGTACTGCGGTACTCGGACTGAGATATTGTCAACAGAGCTGAATTTATAGCTTGAGCAAGGTCCTGCACTCGTTTAAAATATTTTCCAGCAGTTCGAGATTTCACTCGAGGAAACAAACAGAAGTCGCACGGTGCAAGGTCAGGGCTGTAGTGTGGATGGTCAAGAAAGTGGACTTTGGCAACTTCCAGTTTCCTCAAATTTGCAGCTGTTCTGTGAGGAGACACATTGTCGTGCAAAAGCAACAGACTTGAAGTTCCTGTCTTTGGACGCCGCGGCCTCAGCTCTTCAAATAAAGAATACAAAATATAAGTGTCATAGTATTCTCCATTCATTGTCATTCCTTCCGGCAACCACTAATGATCCTTAACAATTGAAGAAAACAGCGAACATTCACTTCCGAGAACGAAAATCTTGTCGAAGAACAACTGGGCTTGGGTCATTCTCATTTACCCACACGCAGTTCTGAGCTTTATTTGGGGAGGTATAGTAATAAAACCAACTTTCATCACAAGTGTATGTGTCTGTCATATGTTTAGGTGGAAACATGCTCAGCAGTTTCCTTGCACATTCCTTTCTCCTCTTCTTCTCTTCATTGGTTACGGAATATGGTATATTTTTTTGCATAGATTTTTCGCAGCAGCAAATGTTCATGAAGAATACTGTCAATGCTGCCAACACTGATACCCGCTTCTTGTTTTTGAAAGTCTCTCGCCCTTCTTCAAATCATGATATCTATCTTGCAATGGTATCAAATTAACACATTTGAACAGCTACCAAGGCCTCGTGGATATGTGTGTGTGTGCGTGTGCGCGCGCGCTCTTTCACCTGCTTATAGCGTGTGAAAATGTAAAGTTTTCTTTAGAAATATTAATGATTTTTCACCGGTTATTGACACAGGACTGAGCTCAACAGATTGTACGACAGTGAGTATGCAAGTCTAAACTTGCATATTATGCATATTTCTATTTTATTTTATTATTTTTTTTGTCCAACAATGGACAGGCTGGTTGCAAAATTTTTTGAATGTCCATCGTAAACAAGACCCGGCATGTACAGACACGGTATTGAAAAACTGGCATCACTTTCCGGAAATATTTGGATAAATGCAACTAAAATTATATAAAGAAAACACAATAGTTCAATTTTAAATAGAGAAACTTACATTTTTTAAAATTAATTTTCTGTTTATGTAAGACTGCTGCAATGGAAGACAAAGGCTACCGATGTTAACTCGCCCCATTAAAAATAAAGCAGTGTAATAGTCAAGTACTTCTCTGAAATTTACGCAGCCAATAGCGGACTAAACTTTAACGAGATCTAAGCCCAACTCTGGACATTTGGAGCTTGTTCTCGAGTTTCTAGAGGAGCGAGAGTGCACTTTTGCCCGCATTGGAAACGGAAAGTGACCGGACTGACCGCCCAGCCAATAAATTCCACCGCCGCGGCCTGTACTTGTCAACTTGGCAAAACTCTCATTACTGAGCCATTGTTATACGGCTGCCGGTAGCCAAGGGACCGCTGTAGGGCGCAGTTTCCAAGTCTGGCTCATTGTTTTGTTACCAAAATTGTTTTATGTACCTGACTGGCTGACGCGCAGGTCAAGAGAAGATACGATTTTGTTTTTCTTATTGTTAAACTTGTGAAGAACAGAATAGCGTACTAAACAATGACACGTTAATTGTTAGGTTGATGCATAATGATCAAAGTTTTTATGTGAGATATTAATTAACCAGTAATTAATGTATATTCCTCAATCATCTATGATTCTCTCCCAACGCTGGGGTAGTTTCTTGATCCCAAGTCTGAAGAAATCTGCTCGCTTGGAGCTGGGCCAAGTTTGCAAAGCATATCGAAGGAGTTGGATAGAGACGGAAAAGGTGGAAGTCTGACAGAGCAAGATTGGGAGAATATGGGGGATGTGAAAACACCTCCGTACCAAGCAAGCTCCATGATAGCGGTGTGTGGGTGGGCATTATCACATTGCAGCAGCACTTGATGCAGCCTTCTTTCTTCAATTACGGCCGCAAAGTATCTGATTTGCTGACAGTACATTTCAGCAGTTGTGGCGTATGGCGCGAGAAAACCGTGCCTCAATTTTTTTCTATTGACCTCGTAAACGACACTCTGAGCAGACCTCGCTGAGAGATAAATAAAAATCACACTCTATAGTGATAGGATGTGTACCAAACAAAAATCATGGCTCCCCTGACGGCCTGTTAATGCTTTGAATTACCGTGTTAATTAATGCTACCATTAAACAGCCGGGACTGTATAATTTACAGGCGACACAGGTGATGCGCGCTGTTTAACGACATCGCGTCTGTCATTTGTCTCCATTACAGCTGCGTGCGCACAAATTCATTTTTCACTAATATGCCATATCTTTTCCCATTATACAGGCCTTATACTATTGTGGTTTACCTTTGGGAGGTATTGACAGTTTTCTATATCGAATTCACATATTTCACGTATACATTTACTAAATGTATAAATATCTCCAACCATGATAAAAACAAAACGCTACTAAACACTGCCTAACAAAGAGTTCTTTTATCCAATAAAACTAAACCGATTATCTTCGGACGAGCGCAAGCTAGTTTCTGAATTGGCTTTAGCGATCTGAAAATATTTGTCAGGTACACTTTCAACAAGTGTCCGGCCGTTCTGTTGCCATGTTACGAAACCATTGACAGTAATGCGATTGTTGTTATCACATTTACTTTAACCGCTTTACATAAACAAGCACTTTTATCTACTACTTGTCAATTGTTTCACAGTTATTCTATAACAAAAGCAAATCTTTAAATTCGCGCAATACAAAAGGCACACAGAATGAAGAAAACAATGAAACATTGTTTGTACAAAAGTCATTTATAAAGATTTCGGATTTACCCACAGATTGCTGCAGCAATTCCGAAGCACTTCTGTTATCAAACAGAAACATTTGCGCAATTATACAGAGTAGTTTATATAGCGATAACACATTTCTTTATTTATTTCAAAACGAACAATGCCAGCCACAACTTTTTTATAACTCAAATGTAGAGAGTAAGTCTCAGAGATTATTAACTTCTATAGAAAATGTTGAAAATGTCTTTCCTTTTGCATAAGGCATAACTCAACGTGTCGTTTCATGTTACCGGCCACTTGTTGGAGGACTGTGTTGTCAGTACCATTCATTAATCTCCTGTGTAATGTCGTGTTCAGATCGTCCAATGTCTGGGGGCGTGTTGCGTGTTTTAAATAAATCCAAAGGAAGAACTCCAGTGATGTCAAATCAGATGATCTCGGTGGTCACGGGTTCTTGGAGATTATCTGGTCGTCAAGAAACTTTCAATTAGCGCCATGAAGGTTTAATCGTAGCACCACCTTGTTGAAAATATCCATGCCCCAGCTCTACATCGTCCAGTTGCTCAACAAACTCCACGAAATACCGGTCATACTCTACAGTGTCCACAGTCTAGTCAAAAAGTTGGTTTCGCTATACTCTGTGCGGATGTTGCACACCAAACCCCGACTCTAACTGCCTAATGAATGACATGTGACTTTTGGACGACCCAATAGCGTGAGTTCTGCGAGTTCACTAAGCAGTTTAAATGAAACCATGCTTCTATTGATGGACAATAGACTAGGATTTTGTGCAACGAACGCCGTGTTGTGTTATGCCTTATTTAGGAGTGAAGACATTTTCAACATTTTTACAGAGGTTATTATCACACAAAGATACTCTACATTTGAGGTGTAAAAATAAATAAAAAAGTGTTAGTTATAATCAATGTGTATATGAATTGGTCAAGAATTATAGTAGCTGTAGCTCTTTGTTGCAGCGCAGACGTGTGTGTAATTTAAAAATGACAAATATCGAGCACTGTCGGGTTATGAATTACTTGGGAAATTCATACAGATATGAGAAACCTCTAGGGCACTCTGCACCGTCATTTCCAAGTGAACCATGGAGTTTAAACGCGGCCGTGAATGTTTGGAAAATGACGCACGTAGAGGACGACCAAAACCCATCACGACACCAGAAATTATTGACAAGGTGCACAACGTGGTCCAGGAGATTCGCCGATTAAGATATCTGGAATTTCTTAAGCTCTGATCATTTCAGGAGAACACTTATTTCACATTTTGAGGTAAGAATTGTACATGAAAAAATTATCGGCAAGATGGGTGGCGCGACTGCTGACTCAGGACCAAAAGCGAATCAGACTGCAAATCACTGAGCAAAGTTCGGTTCGTTTTCATTGACTTTATGCGTAGATTTGTGTCCATGGGCGCATACTACACACCTGATACAAAACAGCAGTCTAACGACTCTTCACTGACAAAGAAGCCCAAGTGTGTGAATCAGTCGGCGACATCATGGCGCCCGTTTTCTGGAATGCTGAGGGTATACTGCTAATTATCATCTTCCCATTGGAACAGTGTCTTCAAATATCAGGGTGTCATATGGTTATGCTATTCACAGTCAATGGAACAAATCAAAAACATGAGCACACTGGAAGACGATGCCGTATTTTATCTTGCAAATTTCATTATAAACTGTCACTGAAGAGGCATTATTAAAATCAAAAAAACTCAAAAGAACACACTTTTTCACAAACACTCAAAAAATATTCGCTCTAGTTGTCTCGCTTTCGAATTAATATCCCAGATATGCTCTGGAATCAATAAAATCAGCAAGTGAAGTTACCAGGGGGTCTATTTGTTGTGTTGGTATTGCGATTTTGGAAGATAGAGACTTAATAAGTGACGTCAAATCAGAAAGCAGCTCGATGGGATCTTGATTAGAAGATTCAAAAGGTTTATTTACTCTGTATGTTTTGTTTGGCTGTAGTAATTACACGATTACGACTTGCTTTTAATTTATTTAATCAATGTAAATTAAATTAAACTCCAGAACTTTTATGGTTAAAGAGATTAGATTTACTTGTTGCAGGCTGGAGTATGGCGCCTGCTATTAGCTAATCAGTGGATCTAAAAATATCCTCCCCTCCTCTTTTCACTCTAACCGTTAACCAAACGTGATAATTGCTGTTAATAAATTTCGTTGTTACGTTAGTTACGGAGCCTATAGTACAGTAAGCTGTTAGGGATTTCGGCGAATTACATAAAACCGTAGATTTTACCCCAGGTGTTACAAAAGCCCCAGATTTTATCCCAAATGACTTGAATGCCCGAAGGGGCTTTTCAAAAAATGGAGGCCAAAGACAAAGTAAAATAGGCTGGTTCTAGCTCGAAAAGCACTAAATTGGCAACAGTGGCTGCTTGCCTCGCACGAGTTAACAATGAATCAAACAGTAACACATCTTTTGTTTTATTTACGGCCGCTCTTTAACACCTTAGTTCATCAGCGTCCCATTCGATAAGTTTTGCTCAGAGGCCTTTTCTCTAAGGTTTGAGGTTATTTTGCTAGCCATAAATCTTCTTGACCACTTCCATGGTTGGCGTTGGTGACTGCTGGCCAGGAGGCCCAGGTTCGATTCCAAGTACCTATTTTTTTCTAAGTTAGAGAGGTCTGGAACGGGTTCCATCCAGCCTCGTGAGGACAATTGGGAAGCTACTTGATAGAGAGGTGGCGTTCTTCGACCACAAAAGACTCGTGATAGGCAACGGGCGAATGTGCCGGCATGCTGATCACGTCCCCCTGCAATATTGCTCTCTATCAATGAAATCATAAGACGGAGGTAGAGAATGCAGAGATTGCCGCGGCAAGCTAAGGTCGCCCCGGGCTTTAGCGCCAGTAGAGAAGAAATCTACGACATGGGACGCATGGCTTTACTTCCCTACCGAAGATTTTTACGCCCGAAAATATCCATCGAGCCTGGCTGGGATTGAACCTATGATCTTGGGTCTACGAGGCAAGTATGGTTATCAGTAGACCACCAGGACCTACCTAAAGATGATATCAAGGTTCAGTTCATAAACATCGTTATATTTAAAAATGTTTAAAAATACCTGTACAGTATAGTTTTGTCTATCAGTGGTCATATATTTAATTAACGATATACCATTAATTTTGTAGTTTAATAATAATAATAATAATAATAATAATAATAATAACTCTAAACACGTGTTTTCTCTTTTGTGATACTTATACATTACAAGAATGTTCATTTTATTCCCCTAATACCATACAGTGATGTCATAACTTATTTCCTTAATTAGAAAGGCCTAATTTGGATTTTATATTCTTTTTTAAAGTTATTCAACTTGGTGAGGAATTCGCCTAGTTTACGCAGTTCCTGCATGACTACATGTTAATATTAAAATAGCTATAGGGCAAGTATACTTTCGTGTATGGCTGCACAAATTTAATTTAAGTGTTGAGTTATATAGTTTACTCATCCAGTAAGTGGGAGCCGCCAAGAGTGGTCGAGGTCGTTAAGGCGCGTGAGCGGGAGGTCTGCGGCTCATTTCCCACCTGGACCGATCTCCTTGACTAGGGGGGCTTTTCCAGGTTTTCCTCAGTGCTCATAAATGGCAAATTTCAGGGAGGTATTCTAAACTTAGGCCTGGAAAACTACCTTCCTTAAAAATTCTTTCCCAAATTATCATTTTATCTCATATATCACCAGTGTCCACCACCTGTGGTGCCTCCGTAGTAAAAACAGGCGCTAAACAACATTAAAAAAAAAAGAGTGAGTAGCAAATAAGGATTCCTCGTTGAGATGGGTCATTTGAAATCAGAAGGTGAGATGGTTCGATTCAGAACGGGTATTTCCTCCCAACTCCCCTGCAAATCGTACACTGCATCGCAGATACTGTTAAAATCAATTTAGTTGCACCTAAGGTTTGCAGCTCGAGCTTTCGTATTAGCAATGAACACGTTACGTTTGATGTAGGACGACGATATTACAAATGTTCAACTTGCGGGGTAGTTAGAAGTTTTTGTGGGCACTGTACAGAGAGAGACATGACACAGAGAGTGTTCTTCAACGAATTCCAAGGCACGAAGAAGCAACAACTGACACTGGAGTGCGGGTGGAAAGGGAGGGCAGGTAGACAAAGCCTAGTCACGTTTAGACAACGCCCTGACTGGTCCTCCGTGGACCTTGAGGGCGGAGGCCCCAAGCTACTAACATCTCTTTGTTGCTCTTCCATTCTCGCCTACAAATTACACAGCCGACGTGCTCTACTCGCATTTAATTAAACTTTGGCTTCAAGACGAACGAACAACTTTCGTCTCAGCCCGCAGATTTTGGTCAACTGACTGTATGCATCTTCGCTTTTACCTCTTGTCGCCCCGTTCTCAACCGTCTCGCCAGAATCAGAGAGGAAATTAACATTTTATAGGCGTAGTAATTTTTTAATTAAATATACAGGCTTTTTCTCCACCTTAACAGATGCCTACCTCTTTTAGCGAATACCAAAGAAAAGTAGCTATTGCGGTTGTACCCATGAAAAGATTTAGCGGGGGGGGGGGGGGACTTTAAATCTTTATCGATCTTAGCTTATTAAACTCCAACAATGATGAAAAATGTATATATTTAACAAAAGTATCGTCGTGAAGATAGCAAATGTGAAATATTAATCTAACATGTGTTTGAGAATTATATTTGTATGTAAGAGCGTTCTGTAATAACCTTCAGAAAACGTTTACGTTACATGTTAATAACATTTAAATTAAATTTCAAAGCCACTGAAAATCGATGTAACTTTCGATTGTTTTTATTGGCTTTGTATATTGCAATTGTTTTTAAATAGTAGCATGTTTTTGTTTTATTGAAACATATGAACATCATCTTATATACACAATGTAACTCGAAACTTTCAGTATTTCTCTCTATTTTAATGAATGTAAAAATAATTTATAAACATCGTCACATTAAAATGTTTAAAAATGCTCACACAGTGTAGCTTTATCTATCAGTGGTCATATATTTCATTTAATTAACAGTATACCATTAATTTTGTGATTTAATATAAATAATAATAATTCTAAAAATGTGATTTTTTGTAATATTTATAGACTGCACTAGCTCTAATTTCGTTCCCCTTACTTTTGAAAATTAGAATAATTTCGCTCTAGACATTTATTTTCAAGTAATTATTTAAGGGAAAAAAGATATAAACATAGTTATGTAATGTATTATATATTTATTAGTTAGCTTTGGAATTTGTCATGCTAATGCCACACAGTAGTTCTATAACTAATTTCATTAAATAATAAGGGCATTGTTGGATTTTTAACTCCTTTTTGAAGTCATTCTAATTGCTGAGGAATTCGCTTATTTTACGCAGCTCATATGTGACTTGCTTTTTTTTCCTTTTCAATATTATACACTAGAAGAATGAAATAAATGATTGAATGGTGTTTAACGCCCGTTTTGGCTACAGAGGCACCACAGGCGATGGACACTGATGATACATGAAATGAAATATTTTGGGAAAGGATTTATTTTTAAATAAGGAATTGTTCCAGGCCTAAGTTTTAGGGTACCTCCCCGGCATTTAGAATTTATAAGGACTGAGGAAAACCTGGAAAAAAACCTCAGTCAGGGAAAACGGTCTTGGCTAGATTCGAACTCCAGACCTCCCGCTCACGAGTCCGCGCCTTAACGACCTCGAACACCCGTGGCGGTATACACTAGAAGAGAAATGCAATGTCAGTACAGTAAATATCGAGTTTGACAGTAGCAAAAATCATACAAACTTTGAAAAAAGTAAATATATTTATTTTCACACAAAAAATAAAACGTTACGGATCTAAAGATACTGTATGAAGACAATGAAATCACAAAATCTACTAACATATATTTTTTTTTGCTCTTGTTATTGATCATAATATGAATTGGAAATACCATATTTATTACATCTTACCCAAAAAATATCGGTAATGTTTAGCAATCAGATCATTAATTCATTTTATAAACAAAAGCGTCATAAAAATAATGTATTATGCTCACTTCCATTCCTTAATAACTTATGTAAGAATGTTCTGATGCAATTCAGTAAATGCCAAAAAACATTTCTTATACAAAAAAGTAATAAATAATGGCCGGGGCAAAACAATCAACTTATTGTAAACTACTATTGAAAGCATTTGGAGGCTTACCACTAGCTTGCAAGTACATCGTAGCTGTACTTTTACTTGTAATAGGCAACTAAATAGTGTTCATAAAAAACTCTGACATACACAGCAAAGGAACCGGACATAGGCAGGGCTTACATAGACCAAGTAACAAGTTGCAAGCATCCCCCCTTTCTTATGGTTCGATTTCCCTGATTTTCAGACACTATTTCTCATATTTTATTTAAATGGTATATACCGAGTTTCGTTGCGAAAAAATAAACATTGGTGCACGTAGAGCGAGTTTTAGGCAAACTTCCACTCCTAATGTTTTATTTCGATTATTTTCAAAAATATTTTTCTCGTTTTATTTCAATGACATATACCGTGTCTCGCTGAGAAAAACAAAAACTGCAGCCGCTAGAGCGACTATTAAATTTTGATTTACCCCACACGCTTTAAATTTCAGCTTTCAGATATACCCACACTTCTAATCCGATTCTGATATTCAGAAACTGTTTTTCTTATTTTTTAAATGATATATACTGCGTTTCGTTTCGGAAAAACAAATTTGTTGTCGCTATAGGCGATTTTTACGTTTGGGTTTTCATCTATACCCCCTCTCCAAATGGTCTGATTTCCCTGATTTTGGGAAACTAATTTTGTTATATTATTTCAATGGCATGTACCGAGTTTTGTTAAGAAAAAATAAAAATTGCGGCTCCTACAGCGTTGACACACACACAGTTTTTTTTTTTTTTTTTTTTCCATCGTTAATTTGGTGGCAATAAGTAACATCAATAGAGATTTGAAGAAAGTTTTAAAATCGTTTCAACTGTTCAACCGAAAAGGCTTGCATTCCTCCGTAATTCGCTAAAAAACAAGAGACACACAACACTTGTATTGTCTTTAAACATCAAAAGGTAGGGTTGCTATTTGAAATTTCAAATAGGAGTTGCTGGAGTGAAGGGGTGAAATTTAAAATTAGTCAACATTGGTTTCAAAGCTTCCCATCAATATGTAAATGGATATTTCTTGTTTAAATTGCATTTATTTTAAATAGGTAATTATTCACGGTGTGAGACTATTTGAAATGTGCTTTCAAATGTTTAGATTGAATGTTAAAAAATATAAAAATTCCCCAGTCAATTTCTCCCTTAAATTAAATGGAGGAAAAGCACATTAGCATCCCAGCAGGGATAATGCACCGATTTCGTGGGGAGTTGTACAGTCCATTCTTTCGTTAATTGGAAATCTGAGAGTGTGTTACGAATGATGCAGGTAAAGAGATAAGACAATAAAAAGTAATTCTTTCCCTTTCCCATGCCGACTGTTATGATTGATGATTCCTATCTGTGGCAGATGGTCTACTCTGCGTTTCTTTATCCCCGTCTTCCATATGGTTTATAGTTCCCTCCAGGAAAATAAAACGCCAGTTTAGTTTTATGTACTTAATTAGTAAAAACGTGCTGAGGCATATTACGTTATGTTTAACAGATTTTCCTCCGCCAGAGTTTTTATTATTAAGACTATGCTGAAAATTTAACATAGAGAAAAAGGTGGTAATATGGCACCCACTTTTGTTTCTGGCTCTTTAAGGAGAACCTTTCAAAGCCATATATGCTAAGTAGTTATTCATATGTTTTATTTATAATAAACATGTGTAACTATTCTCACATGACGAAATATGCTAGAAACACTGCCCCCGCAATATATTAAGTACAATTACTGGACAGGAAAGCGAAATAAACAAAGTAAGACTAAATTGAACGAATTGAACTATATTTCTATACTTTCCAATGCAGAGGTGTATTAAAACTGCATAAAAAGATGAAAAACAGCCTTAAAAAGGAAGTCTATAGACTAATTTCACTATCATTTACAAATGTAGATCCAACATAGGCCTGTGACACCACATTTTACCCATTCTTCTCCTCAAAGTTACCATTGCAGAAAATGCGCTCTGTGTCCTTCTTGCTTGGAGACCACATGATGATCATGTGTTCATTGCTGTCAGTAACTATGGATACATGATCATCAGAAATACCGCTACGGGCGGCCGAGGTTGTGAGCGGGAGGTCGGGTTCGAATCCCGCCACGACCGTCCTCCCTAACTGAGGTTATTTCTTTCTAGGTTTTCCTCAGTCCTCATAAATGGCAAATGCCGGGGAGGTACCCTAAACTTAGGCCTGGAACGTTTCCTTCCTTTAAAGAATATCCTTTCCCAATATATAATTTGATCTCATGGATCATCAGTGTCCACCGCCTGTGGTGCCTGAGTAAAAACGGACGTTACACACTATTAAAAATCATCTTCACATTCGTCAAACGGTTTTCTTCCTTCCTAGTGCATGTTTCGTCTTATCCTGTGCATCAGAAAGTACTGTTTAAGCAGCCCTGTCTTTCTTTGCCCTGCGTTTCTTATCCCCCTCTGCTAAATTCCTTTTATATGGGGAAGCTGTAATAAATGTTGCTGTAGATATCTTCTTGAGGTCTTCTTCTTTGGCTGAGGAACAGGATATATTTGTTCCTGAGAAACATGCTCGCTCAAGCGGAAGGAACATAAGACTGACCTCAGCAAGTGTTTCATTTCGTTCAGCAAATTCGTCTTTTCTAGTGAAGCCATAACATTGACTTCCAATAACAAGCAGATACTTGACGAGTTCTTCTACAAACCCAGCAGGCAAAATTGTCTTCCTGCCTAACTTCCTACATACTACAACCTCTGGAGATGTCTCCGTTTCTGCAACCAAACGCTTTAAAGTACTCTTAGCAACTGAAAACTCCCAATCCGCTTTTTAAATCTCATGCTTTTGCCCCTGACCGCAATATCGCGTAAATTATTACTAATACTTAAAACGCTACATTTACTCATCTTTATCAAGTAAAAAGACGCTGGAACTGCCTCCCTTCATTTTCCATAAATTTTAGGTATGGGCTTATGAAATTAACCATTGCCCTCTGCAGTTTCCTCCGAGAAATAGAAGAAAATTCTTCATATGTTATAGTTCAATTCATCTAATGTGTGTGAAGGTGTCTTTGCACTTTTTCTCTAAATGCCTCAGGGCGTTATATCGTGGGACCGAGGGGGTCATATGTTGTCAGTGATGACTTTATCGTCGAAAAAGTAGCGAATAAGCGTTCTCTCACAGATGATTCATGGAAAAAGGAGGTCGGCGTAGTGGTAGCCATATTTGCCTTGTAAACCCAAGATCACGGGTTCAATCCCGGCCAGGGTCGATGAACTGTTTTTCGGACATAAAATTCCTAAGTATGACTTCCTTCGGAAGGGAAGTAAAACCGTGGGTCCCGTGTCGTATATTTACGGCATGTAAAAGAACCTCAAGCATGAAAAAAGAGACCTCTGAGCAAAATTTGTCGGCCGTTTCACGCCCTGAATTGAATGGGACGCTGATGACCTGAGATGTTAAAGAGCGTCCTTAAATAAAACAAATGAACAACTCAGAGTGTTTGTCGTGTCTGTATGAATTTCTGTTGCGTTCATACCCTTCAATTACTTAGTAACCGCACTGTTCCATATTTGCCATTGATAACAAAACTGCTTCGTATAACTTTTCATGTTTATAATTTTATAATGTTGTTTTAATCAGATTCCATTTCTTTACGGACAATTTGGCGTTTTTTATATGCAAGAAATAAAAAATTCGCCAAAGTGATGGTCATGCGAGGTGATTTTAGAATAGCCTTATTTATAAAATAAAACGTTTCAGGATGCTTTGGACATAGGAACTCAAAATAAAATTTGTGAATGTACAGAAAAATATACAGCAAATTAGGGTAGCCTCATTAGAAACACTGACCATATGCAGAAGGTTGAACACACGTGTTTAGGGAAGCGCTCCCTCCCAACAGACGTGCCGTAGAATACAGATGTGTACTTCCGGCCCTTTCCAGCTTCCTGTTGTTTACAGCTGTGGACCACTTGTTGAAACCCACCTCTCAGGGCAGTTCTTTCCCTCCCCGAACACATGTGTTTTTAGGACCCTGCTTCCTCGAGCAGGTAAGCTTCACGAAGCTCTAGCAAGATGTTTGCAAGACGTTGCAATAATATAAAGATTAGGGGAAAGTGTAGAATAACCGTACCAGTTTGCAACACACTACTTAACTGCACGATCTGGTGTCATTTTCTACACTGTATAGACAAATGAAAAAAGTACGTCACAAAAGAGCTGCGTAAACTAAACGAGTTCCTCATCAAGTAGAGTAACTTTAAAAAAAATCCAAACAATGACCTTATTAATTAATGAAATGAAACAAGAAATAGCATTACTGTGTGGTATTAGAGAACAGAATTAGAATTCTTGTAATCTATAAGTATTTCAAAACAGAAACCACATTTTAGAATATTATTATTATTATTATTATTATTATTATTATTGAGATTAAACCGCAAAAATTAATGGTATACTGTTAACTAAATAAAACGTGCAATTACTGAAATATAAAGTTATGCTAAGTGAATAAAATTAAATTTTTTAAATGTAACCATGTTTATGAATTGAGTCCTTGATATCTTTACATTCTCTAAAATGGAGAGAAATAACAGAAAGTTTCGAGTTACATTGAGTATTCAAGAAGATGATGTTCATATGTTTCAATAAAACAAAAACGTATTACTATTTAAAAACAATTGCAATATACAAAGCCAATAAAAACAATCGAAAGTTACATCGATTTTCAGTGGCTTTGAAATTTAATTTAAATATTACTGTAGTAAAAACATGTAACACAAACGTTTTCTGATGGTTATTACAGAGCGCTCTTACATACAAACATAATTCTCAAACACATTTTAGATTAATATTTCACATTTGATATCTTCACGACGATACTTTTGTTACATAGAAAACACATGCATCGTTATAAATACATATGTTGAATTAATTTGTCCTTTCATTTTAAAACAATATAGATAAAATTAATCGCAAGAGCCCTTTATAATTTTCAATTATACCTTAAAGTGTTACTCCTAATAGTCCAATTTCGCTACCTTTCAGAAACTATTTTTCTTAAATTTTTTAATGGTATATATCGAGTTTTGTCGTGAAAAAATAAACCAAATATTGGTGCTGCGAGAGCAATGTTTAAATTTTGGGGTGCAGGCAAACACTGCCCTGCTAATAGTCCGATTTCATTGATTTTAAGAAACTATTTCCCTTGTTCTGTTTAAATGGTATATTCGGAGTTTCGGTTGAAAAAAATATAATTATACTACAGCGATTTTTAAATTTCAATCCCTTACTCCTTGCTAATTGTCCAAATTCACTCATTTTCACGTACTTTTTTTTTCTTTCTTATTTTAATTCAATGGCATATATCGAATTTCTTATAAAAATTAAATTTCGGCCATAAGATCTATTATTAAATTTGGGCTTAACTCCCAGAAGTTTTTGATGATAATTTTTTTTTAAAAAAAAATGTTTTTCTTATTTGATTTAAATGCCATATGCCGAGTTTTGTTGTGAAGAAAAAACTATTGGTGCTACCAGGGTGATTTTTAAATTTTGGGTTTCAGGTAACCCTTTGATTTTTAAGAGACTATTTATCTTATTTTATTTAAATGGCATGTACGGTGTTTTATTGCGAAAAAGTCACATATTAATGCCACTAAGGCTATTTTTAATTTGTGTGCAGGCAAATCTCCCCTCCTAATGCTCAGATTTCACTTATTTTCGAAAACTTCTTTTCCTACTTTATTTCAATGGTATATATCGAGTTTCCTTTAAAAATGTTTAAAATTGCAGCAGCTAGAGCGAATTTTAAATTTCCTTCAACTCCCAAACGTTTTTCAGGTATACCCCTACTCCGAGTGGCCCGATTGTCGTGATTTTCGAAAACTACTTTTATTTTAAAGATTTTTATTGAGTTTCGTTTAGATATAGCAAAAATTGCGGCCACTAGGGCGATTGTTTATATATATATTTTTTACAAATGTTCGCTTTAGGTTAACCCATATCCCCAATGGCCCAATTTTGTTGGTTAACGAACTCGACGAATCGTTTATTAATTGATGGCTATGTGCCGAGTTTCGTTGAGAAAAACTAAAAAAATTGCGGATGCCAGAGCGATAACACACTCGCACAGGTTTTACGGATACAGCTGAAATAGCTTCATTCCTTCGGAATTAGCTAATTACTGGTAACAGAGGTGCCGAGTTTTCTAAATTCCCTCGGGGGTATTCAGGAAAACAAAATAATTTAAAGCACTTGGGATACTGTAATTAAATATTATAAGTAGCAGTTAATAAAGATTTGTTACGTTCTGGACACATTCAACGTTAATTAACGTTTTTTTTCATACTTTAATCCAATATACTTATATAACTGCGTTTGAAGGTGCATTGTTTCCTGTGGCTAAAACATAGAAACATTTGTAACACAGGAGCTGCGTAAACTAAGCGAATTCCTCAGCAAATTGAATTTGTAAAGGTTATTACAGAGCGCTAGAGCGGAGAATGTAGTAAAAAAACAAGTAACGCTAACTAAAGATATATATATATATATATAATAAAAACATAACTTTCATACTTAAAAGTATATGGTTTGTCCGTATCACTATTACTTTATTTACGTGTTATATTGTTAGCTTAACGATTACAATTGCACTTAGCTGTATAACAACTAAAACGGAATGTAATTAACATTTAAGTTACATAGTTAATTTTAGACGTACGATTGCTCGTTTTTCTGTTTTCCAAAACCGTTGTGTTCTCTCCGCCTGCATTTATTGTACACTTTACACTACCAAGGTTGATAGAGTACATACATCACCGCTTAAGATTTGTACATCGCTCCGTATCGCTCCAGTATTCTCTGGAATTCGGCTTTTCCCGCTGCCGTTGGGTAAAACGCAAGACGACCGCTGTAAAGGCAAGTTCGATTATTCCACGAGCAAGAGCGGACTATTCCCCCTATACTGTTTCACATGACACAGTATTTATAATGCTAACAATAACAATCCCCTCGATTGCCAAATCCGCCCTCCCCGGACCACCTTAATCGTCGTCCTTGGGGATTACAAAACTTTAGTTTTCAGTTATAGCCCCACTCCTACTTTCCAAATTCCCTGGTTTTCAGATACAAATGTTTTCTAATTTTATTTAAATTTCGTGGCAAAAGAATATATATTTATAATTTAAAGTTTCAGGTAAACCCCCATAAATATCATTTTTCATCGTCGTTTTTGGTGCCTATAAAGTATAATCGATGCAAATTTAAAAAAAAAAAAAAAATTAAAAAATCTTTTATAACTTCTTTCGAAGTGCACTAATAAGGAGTATGATATCGAATCAATGACGTCACAACCGGTATTATAAAGGACACATGTTCAACTTTAAGTTAACATCGTCATTTTAAGAAATTTTATATTTTAAAATTCGGAGAAATTTAAATCTCATTCTTTAAATGAACAAATTAAATTTAATTGCCAATCGCTTTTTCCACAGCAAAACCGGAAGTTATGGCGTCCAGGGACATGCGGTACCTTCACACAAGAACCTTTGTTCACTCAGGTGGTTTAACTGTATGAATAAACACAATTTGATACTGAGAATAGCGACATGTATTTTTCTCAATAATGATGACACGAATTCTTGACGAGCACGCATGTACTGGGTGGCACAGCGTCAAATGACTGACCAGCAAATTGTAAGGAAATACGAACTTAACCGCTAAACCAATACGTTAATAAACGATACTTTGTTGAATGATTAACTGAATCGTTCTCAATTTCTAATCACAATGTATTCACCTAGAGGGGTATCGGGCGGTAACGACTGGGAGTCGCATTCGGAAGGTCACGAGCTCAGTTCCCGTTAGGTCGGCCATCCTGACTAGATTTTATTTATTTATTGTGTGGTTTCCTCTGGTCACTTAGGCGAATGCTAGGATAGATATTTACATTTTAAGAATTTTCCGCTCTCCCATTAACATAATTTCATTCCCTTTGTCCTGTTAGAGGACGGAAAGTGGCAGGGCGATGTGGACTGTCGCAGTGCGATAGTAGCTTACACTTTGCACACATGTTGAGATCCCATCTGCAGTCCGTAGTGGGGTCCCCCATTGGGGTCGAAGGGGGGGGGGGCAACGCTCAAGTACCAAAAGTGTCTTCCTCCGCCCCAGGTCATCCATCCAGACATACGTGTCCTGGTGGTGTAGTGGTAACCATATTTACCTCGTAAATCCAAGATCGCGGTTTCAGTCACGGCCAGGACCGTTGGATTTTTGGACGTAAATTTTAACTATGGCTTCCTTCGGAAGGGAAGTGAAGCCGTAGGTCCCGTGTAGTACATTTACGGCACGAAAAAAACCTCAAGTCTGAAAGAAGAGGCCTCTGAGCAAAATTTGTCGACCGTTTCACGCCTTGAATAGAATGGGACGCTGATGACCTGAGATGTTAAAGAGCGTCCATAAATAAAACAAAAATCTACGATCCAAACACTTGAAATGATGCTAAATAACCTGAATCCATCCTCTGTTGGAAGCATTTATTGATTGTATTCTTGGATCACGTTCTATGCAATACTGCCCTTATCAATGAAGTCATAAGGGAAAGCACAGATCGCTGCGGCAGGCCAGGGCTCCCTTCGGTTTGCAGCACCAATGAGGAGAAGAACAAAAAGAAGAAAAATTCATTCTTCCCAAGTCAAGAAGAGTCTGTGGTCATCAAAAGGCAAAGTGAAACTGAAAAGCAAAGCAGTCGTGCGAGATGGCAAGATAAACATTGCCCACCCGCGGTCTAGTTTACTTGCAAGTCACTTTCTGTTTAGTACCAATTAAAGTAGATTAATACTTACGAGCAAATATATACAGAGAACGCCTCTGATCTTTCCAATCAGGAGTCTTTAGCGACTGTGTTGGAGTATAAAAGGAGACGATGTGTATATCGCAGCGTTTCCCAAACGTAGGGAATAAACAATTTCCGTTCGTTGATAAATAATTATTAATCACAAATTTTGCATGTACGAGAGTAGGTCCATAAGTTTCCGGCCTAGACATTTTCTAGGTATGATAAAGGCAAAAACTATATTTCACTTTTCAATTTGCATCTTTGAATTAACTTTTCAATTTCCCCGCCCCCCAAATAGTCAGAAATCTTGTCTGCAAAAGGGGCACAAACAGCATCCATCACTTCTATGTCATATTTAAATTTTCTACCTGGAAAGTTCTTCTTGAGTTATAAGCAGAGTAAATAGTCACTGGGAGCTAGATTTGAACTGTAGGGAAGATGATCGATCTCCTTGAAGCCACATTTTTTCTCAGCTTCCTTTGCAAAAAGAGCTGTGTACACAAGCGCGTTGTCGTGAAGAAGGCGCTCACCACCACTCTGCTTTCCTCGCCTTTTCTCTTTGATGGAAGCACGTAGTCTGTGCAGTAGGCCAGCATAGTACTCGCCATTTACTGGGTGTTCCTCTCCTTGAAGTCAATGAAGAGTGTTCCTTCACAGTTCCAAAAGATTGTGACCATGAAATTCTTCGTAGACTGAGTGACCTTGGCCTTTAGAGACGGTGCTTCCCAGGTTTATGCCACTCCATTGATTCTCTTTTAGACAAGGGATCACAGTAGAGGACCATAGTTTCATCTCCTGTAACAATGGTTTGCAGAACTTTTCTCTCGTTGCCACGATAATGCTCCAAAAATGCCTGTCAACAGATCACTCGTTGCTGCTTTTGGACTGAGGAAAGAAGTCTAGACACCCATCTTGCACTAACCTTATTCATGTTTAAATGTTTATGAATAATTCGAAGGATAGTTGTTTTAGAAAGGCCCAGCCTTGCTGTTTTTCTGTAATTTTGAGCGGGCGGTCTTCCATAATTTCTCCTTCCACAAGAGCGATGTTTTCAGGAGTGAGCACCTCCAAGGGCCGACCTGCACGCTCTTCGTCTTCAATGCTACGTTGCCACGATAATGCTCCAAAAATTCCTGTCAACAGATCACTCGTTGCTGCTTTTGGACTGAGGAAAAAAGTCTAGACACCCATCTTGCACTAACCTTATTTATGTTTAAATGTTTATGAATAATTCGAAGGACAGTTGTTTTAGAAAGGCCCAGCCTTGCTGTTTTTCTGTAATTTTGAGCAGGCGGTCTTCCATAATTTCTCCTTCCACAAGAGCGATGTTTTCAGGAGTGAGCACCTCCAAGGGCCGACCTGCACGCTCTTCGTCTTCAATGCTTTCTCGACTCAGTCAAAACGTTTGGCCCATTCTTTTACGGTAGCATTTGAGAGGGGTGCTTCCCCATATACACTGTCCAATCGTTGTTTAATTTCATTTGGAGTAAGTTCTTTTGTGAAGAACTTAATAACAGCTCGATACTCCATTTTTAATGTGTCACAATATTCTACACATAGCCTTCTTTATGCAACTATACTGAACAGTTACTGCTGCAATTATTTACTTAACAGATAAGGTATGACACCAGATAAGGGTTTTGTGAAGACGATAAGCTTTATCTGCTAGACCGGAAACTTATGGACCTACCCTCGTACATATCAATAATTTAACAATTAATACTAATGCTAGCGGCTAACCATTGTTGCGTTGCTATGTAACTGGTCAATACAACAACTATGAGGGGTATTCAATAAATAATAATTATTGAACACTTTTTAAATGGCAAATGTCGGAGAGGTGCCCTAAACTTAGACCTGGAACGTTTCCTTCCTTAAAATAATCCTTTCCCAATATATCATATCATCTCATGTATCATCACCGCCTGTGGTGCCTCAGTGGCAAAAATGGCCATTAAATATCATTCAAAAAAGAAAAAAAGAGAAACATTTGGAGTTTCTTTCAAAGATAATTACTGGTGATGAAACTTGGTTACATCATTTTGATCCTAAGATCAAACAGCAAAGCTCTGTGTGGAAATCCCTGTCTCTTTATGTGTGAAAGCTTCAACTGGGAAAGCTAATGTCATCTCATTTATATTCAAGGAATGGTTTACCAGCATGTCGCACCTGCACGCACAACTGTAACTGGCAACACTACAGAGATGACCTGAAAACTCTGCAAGGACAAATCACACGCAATAGCCCACATTTCAGCGTAACAAGCTTGATGCTGCACCACGATAATGCATGACCGCAAGGATTTTGCTGAATATCATAAAAATTAATGAAAAATGCGTCCTTCGCCCTCCCTATAGTGCAGATTTAGCCCAGTGTAACTTTTTCCTATTCCCAAAATTGAAGAAACACCTTCGTGGGAGGTATTTTGTCACACCAAAAGCTGGGTGAAGGCTGTGTGGGCGTTTCTGAAGGACCTGCTAATTAAAAATGGTTTCCAGCGTGTCTTTGAAGACTGGCGGAAACACGTCGCATTCAATGAGGAATACTTCGAGAAATATCAGCAAAATTATGAAGATGAGTAAAAATAGTTTGTCAAAAAAAAAAAAAAAAAAAAAAAAATCATTCTTTATTGAACAGCTCTGGCACAAAATATTAGAAAGAGTATATTTATATCAATTTAACTGAACGTGTTAAATAATGTAAGGCATTGTTCACAGTTTTAGCGAATTCCGAAGGAATTCTATTGCGATTGTACCCAGAAAACTATATTTGAAAATTATATTCAAAACTCCATCGATCCTACCTATTAGGCACCGAAAAGGACAATGAAAAGAAAAACTATATATGTATATATGTTAACGCGCGAGCCCGTTAACACTATAGCGGTCAAATTTTATGTTTTTTCTCGAAACTCGGCACATAACCGTCAATTACTAACAATTCCTCGAGTTTGTTAACCACTAATGTTGGACCATTAGGGTTGGGGGTAATCTTAAACGAAACTGTTAAACATTTTTTGGAACATCGTTCTAGCGAATGCTATTTTTTTTCCCAATGAAGCTTGGTATATTTCTTTAAAATAAATTGATAAAAGTAGTTTTCAAAAATCAGATCAATCGGGCCATTAGAAGTGGGAGTATACCTGAAAAACGAACAGGGGTAAAAGCGGAAATTAAAAATAGCTCTAGCGGCCGCAATTTCAAGATTCTTTTTTTTTCTTCTTCTTTGAAACTCTGTATATGCTATTAAAATAAAACAGTTTCTGAAAATTAGTGAAATCGACTATTAGGAGTTACCTAAAGCCTAAAATTGTCCCTTTAGCAGCCCACATATTTGTTTTTTCACAACAAAACTCGGCATATACCATTTAAATCAAATAAGAAAAATAATTTCTGAAAATCAGTGAAACCAGGAGGAGTGGCGTTTTATCTGAAACCCAAAATTAAAAAAAATACTCTAGTGGCTAATTTTTTTTTTCACAAATGTAACTCCGTATATACGCTTTAAATAAAATAAGAAAAAAATGGTTGCTGAAAATCAGGTAAGTCACAATATATTTGAAAACCAAAATTTAAAACTCACTCTAGCGGCACTAAAGTTATTTCTTTATAACAAAATTCCATATATACCATTTAAATAAAATAATAAGAATAGTTATCAATAATTTAGGAAACTGGACTATTAGGGGCAGGGTTATACCGGCAAACCGAAATTTAAAAAGAGCTCTTGCCATTAATTTTCTTTGTACTGTTTAAAATAAAAGGGCAAATTAATTCAGCATATAAACTGTATTTTTAACGTTACATGTGTTTTATATTTAATAAAAGTATCGTCGTGAAGATAGTAAATGTGAAATATTAATGTAATATGTGTATGAGAATTATATTTGTATGTAAGAGCGCTCTGTAATAACCTTCAGAAAACGTTTACGTTACACGTTAATAACATTTAAATTAAATTTCAAAGCCACTGAAAATCAATGAAACTTTCGATTGTTTTATTTGTTTAATACATTGTAATTGTTTTTAAATAGTGACATGTTTTTGTTTTATTGAAACATATGAACATCATCTTAAATGCACAATGTAACTTGAAACTTTCTGTTATTTCTTTCTATTTCAGTGAATGTAAAGATGATATCAAGGGATCAGTTCATAAAGATGGTTACATTTAAAAATGTTTAAAAATACCTACACAGTATAGCTTTGTCTATCAGGGGTCATATGTTTCATTTAATTAATAGTATAAAGCTTATTTGTGTGGTTTAATGTCAATAACAACAATAATAATTCTAAAAATGTGGTTACTCTACTAGATGAGGAATTCGCTTAGTTTACACAGCTCCTGCGCGATGGGCTTTATATATTTTGTGAGATACGAACCAGAAGGTTCAATAATTCCGTTTTGGAAGGCTCTAACTGGTGACATTAGTTGCAAGTGTTTGTATGACTTTCTTGAAGTTTTGAGATTGAATGGAAAACTATTGTATGTATGTAGTAATGATGCAGAAATCTTAACTCGTAAAAACAGTTGTTGTTAAAGAGCTGCAGTCCGGTTTCATTGTTTCCTCTGCGGTAGGAAAACAAATGCACATCGATTACTAGAAGCGTTTAACGTTGCTATTAAACCTGACCGTTTGCCTTACTCTGTGTAAAAATGGGAGCATTGCACAAAAGGACCCCTGTTGCATACACAAGTCCGTTGGCTTTCACTCGGCAAGTGTTAACCGGTCTCTTTGAGCTTAGATTTGAAGTCCTCTTGTGTTTTGAATCTGCCATTTATGAGTTCGTCAAACTTTTAAAATTCCTTTCTTGGTTGTCACAATTAGCCTACTTGTCTATTTACTCATTTCAAGGAGCTAAATGCTAACAATACACAGACGGAACAAGGATATCCTCAAGATAACGGCAATGCCTTCACTAAAATATGGATTAATGGTATGGAAACATAGATTTTTATATCTTTCCATCATTATCTGAGTTTATTGATTTAATATCAGAATTTGTTGATGAAGCTGCAAATTTATGCGCAAAGTTACAGGAAAAATATTTGAGCTTTGTACAGATTAAAATTTAAAACTGACTTTCAGAAATATGTGGTTAATTCTAGCTAGGCAGTAGAACAGAATACTCCAATTTGGTGCCTGCTGCAATGGAAGTACTTCCGTTCTGCACCTCAACTATCCGTCCTGGTGGTGAAATGGTAACCATACTTGCCTTCTAAACCCCGGAACGATGAATTTTTTCGGGCGTAAAAATCCTAAGTATGGCTTCCTTCGGAAGGGAAGTAAAGCCGTGGGTCCCGTGTCGTACATTTACGGCACGAAAAAGAACCTCAAGCCTGAAAGAAGAGGCCTCTGAGGAAAATTTGTCGGCCGTTCTACGCCCTGAATTGAATGGAACGCTGACGACCTGAGATGTTAAAGAGCATCCGTAAATAAAACAAATCAACGAAAAAATGCACTTCACCTCTGCGAAATTAGAATTTTGTAAACATTAAGGACCGGTTCGGTTTACAGAACGTAAGATATTTATTACATTATACGATAGTCATTTGAAAAGTTCTCGGAATGAAGCACTAAATTACGTCATATCTTTTTGAAATTATTCTTATTTTTCAAAATAGTCTATCCTGACACTAATGCACTTTGTACAGCGATGCTCCACACGCCATTACCCCATCACAAATGTCAGATTCCTCCAGGGTTGCAAAATACGCCTCAACTGACGATTTAAGCTCTTCAATGGACGAACATTTTCTTTCCATCAAGGACATGTTTCAATTAGGGAACAGATAGAAGTCCGATGGAGTCAAATCAGGGGAATCTGGCGGATGTGGCAGCAAATCATACCCCAATCATGGCTTTTCGTCGTTGTAACGATACATGTTTGAGGTCGAGCATTGTCTTGATGCAAGATGACTTTTTTTTTTATAAACTCGGCCTTATCTCACGTATTTCTGTCTTCATTAGGCCCAAAACGTTAGCACAATACGCTTCAGCGATAGACGCTGGAAGATAATCGATTAGCAGTGCACCCTTGACATCCCAGAAAACCAATGTCATGGTTTTCCTGGCCGATTTCACCCAGTTCACCTTCTTTGGCGGTGGAGAGTCGTGATGCTTCCATTGTTTAGACTGTGTTTTGTTTCAGGTGTGTAGCAATGCACCCATTTTTCATCATTAGTCATAAATTGACCGAAACATCCCCGGCCTAAGACATTTCCTGCTGTTCCATCTGTAGGCAAGCAGATGATTACCGTCTTTTGGGACACTTCAGGCATACTGCTAATGGACTGGCTTCCCTAAGGAACGTCTGTCAACAGCGAGACCCTTGCACGGCTTAGAAACAGAATTTAGCAACGGTCGAGTGCAGCCTTCCTCCAACATGATAATGCGCGGCCCTATACCAGCAACACTGCGGCCGCAAAGTTGACACCGCTGGGTTTCTATAATGTGGCGGATCTCGCTCCGTCTGGTTATGTCTTATTCGTTAACATGGGACTCGCTGCGAGGTAAAAAATTCGGCAACAAAGAGGAAATTCAGGCAGCTTCCACAAGTTGTGGTGTAGTACTGCCAAACAATGAAGTTACCAGGAAGGTGGTAACCGTACATTGACGTTGGTGAGGAGTATCTTGACAGATCCCATGTATTCTATACTAAATAAGGTACAGCTATTGCAAATCATTTCCGACCCTACCTGACAAGTATCTAAAATGTATACCGTCATTCAATTTAAAATTCTGAAGTTTACCCCGAAGGCCCATAAGCGTTTGGCTTTATTGGTCCATTTAAAAAATATTTGTCTAGTAACATTTTATATGGGCCACTCTCTATACATACATAATGAAAAAATAAAAAGGATATCGCAATTATGTACACTATTTTATTTTCCGTAAGAAAGAAAGATTTTAAGCAGGGAAAGAAGAAATGTTTTTCATTGCAGAAAACTCGTCATCAAGGCCATGCCTCTGGGAATAACATGTTTCATCATTACATTCTAAGCCAAACAATCATCATATTTTTCTCCGCATGTAGGAAGGACTCTCCACCACAACCCTTCTCTTGCAATTTCCTCCTCATCTTATCACAATTCTGCACGTAGCTCTGTCCCACACGCCCCCCCCCCCCCTTCCATTTTCAACTAATTTCTCTATAAACTTTCATCAGCGTTTTAACTCCGTGTATATATATCACAGTGCGTTACCATGGCAATGGGCAGCCGGTGCAAGGAAACAGCTGCCTGGGGAAGGAATCTGCGCCCGCCACCTGCAAGTTGTTTGTTACTTTCCACTACATAGAGCAGTCAGCCTTCGTTTTAACGCCAAGATATGGCCCGGTTTTCCTCTTGCCAGAGTTACAGTTGTTTTCTTTTTGAAGTTTCTTTGTTCGGTAACTTATCAGAAAGCATCAGGGTACCCAAAGGGTTGTAGGTGAAGAAGGAGAGAAAACCTAGAGGAATATAATAGAAAGTAAACAAGTAGAAGATGGAGACTATGATAAATTGAACTTAAAAAAACATAGGTGATGAAGAAAGCTGATGCATGTAAGGACGGTTTTTTTATAGTGTTTAACGTCCGTTTTAACTAGTGAGGCCATTACAGGCGGTGGACACTGATAATACATGAAATGTTGAGAAAGATTTTTTTAGTAAGAATATGTTCCAGGCTTAAGTTTAGGGCACTTATCGGCATTTGCCATTTATGAGGACTGAGGAAAATCTGAAAAAAAAAACTCAGTCAGGGAGGAAGGTCCTGGATGGAATCGAACCCCAGACCTCCCGCTTACGAGTCCGCGCTAAGGGGAAATGAAATGAAGATGATGCTGTCACAATTTTCGCCCAAGTAATTCAGCTGTTTGCTTGCAAAGTACCGGATCAAGATTCGATTTTTTGTTGGGGAGCGTACATCGTAAAGAAAAAGTTTCACCAAAAGGACAAGAGTAGAAAATTAATTAGCATAAAGAGATTGCAAAAATTATAAGGAAATGACAAATATTGAGAAATGGAAGAAAATAAAAGATGAAGAGAGAGAGAGAGAGAGAGAGAGAGAGAGAGAGAGAAAGATTAAGATGAGAGACAAGGGAAAAAAAAAAAGAAGAAGAAATGAGCCGGAAATAAGAGGGTAAATAAGAGAGCAAGATTAAGATAAAAATATATAAAAAAAAAAAACAGGAAGTAAACAAGCAAAGGAAAGAAGAAGAAATAAAAGGACAAAAAGAAAAGGAATAAATGGAAAAAAGGTGAAATATTTATAGATAGAAGTGAAATTATAAAGGAAGATAAAAAGAGAGAAAGGTAAAGACTAACAGCAAAATGAGAAAGGAAAAATTAAAAAAGTAAAAAATTAGAACAAATGAGAAGAAAAGAAGTAAAAAAGGAGGGAGGAAAACCTTAAGAAAGAGATAAAACAAGAAAAATAAAGAAGTAATAATAGAAAAAGTATTAAGAAAGGGGAAAAATTAAGAAACACAAAAGAGAAAGAACAAAAGGAAAATAAGAGGAAAAAGCTTATTTGTTAAGAAAGGAGAAGAAATAAAAACAATTAACAGACGATAAAGAATAAAAGGAAAATAAGCCCAGAGCGAGTAAAAAGGAGAAAAAATAAGCGGAGGATAGAAAGGTAGAGAACAAAAAGGGGAGAAAAAAGGAGAAATATTTAAAAAGCGAAAAATGCAAAAGAATGGGGTTAATAAAAAAAAAAAAAAAACAAAGCGCAAGGCAAGACCTAAATGGAAAAGCGGAAATGCCAATAAATAACAATAAAATTTAAAAAAATGGAGAAACAAGAAGAGAGAAAGGGAAAGAATAAAAGGAAAACGAGAAGGGAAGTATTAAAAAAAAAAACAAACAAACAAACAAAACAAAAGAGAACAAATGGGAAGAAAATAAGTAAAAAAAAAAAATTACAAAGGAAAGCATTAAGAAAGAAGATGAAACAAGAAAACCAAATACAGGTAATGAACAAGAAGGAAAAAAGAAGAAATATCTAAAAAGAGAAAAAATAGCAAAAGAAGGGAGTGATAAATAAAAGAAAAATACAAAGGAAAAGATTAAGAAAGGAAATGAAATAAAAAAGTAAAGTAGAAGAGAAGGAATAAATGCATAGGGGAAATATTAATAAACGGAAATAAAAATAAGAAAAAGGGAGAAATAAAAAGAGAGAAACGAAAAAAATAAATGAAAAATGGAGAATAGAGAATAGAATTATTAAAAAAGAATAAAATTAGAAGAGGACAGATGGGAAGCAAATAGGCAAAAAACAAATAAATAAATAATTACGAAGGAAATGTTGAAAAAGAAGTAACAATAGGAAATCTACCAATAAAGAGAAATGATTAAGAAACACAAAAGAGGAAGTACAGACTAAAAAAATAAGATTAAGAAGAATAAACGAGGTAGTGAAGAAAAGGTGACCGGAAGAAGCAGATAACTAAATATTGCTGTTGGGTCATGAAACAGATAAGTGGCGAAAGTTATGAACAACCTTTCAGTAGCAGAGTCCGCTGACCCTGGTATAACAATTAGCGAGCGGTGAAAGCGCTACTTTGCGACCTCTGCGGGCGTCCCTCGGTGTTTCCTGATCGATGAATATTCTGAATACCAGAGTAGCTGGTATCAGACATCAAAGGAGGCAGTCGTTGCAGGTCAAGGCGATGATCGGTACCCAAGCAGAAAATGGCACTGTCCCTAACGGTTTCGTCACGTGCCTGTCGAACAATGAGACCCCTTACTGCCATGTTTAGCAAATATGTGAGATGCTTGAAAACTCCTCTAATTGAGCATTGTCCTCATAACGGAAGAGTTTCGTCTCGGACTTTTCGCTTAAAAATTTATAGACATTTTAACCTCTGAACGGTTATGGAAACCATCCATGCAACACTTTGTTTGGCTGACGGAGATTAATGCACTTCTATGAAGAATATTTATAAAAAAAAATAGGAATAACATGTAGTAAACCTGGACTATAGAGAAGGTGAGAGACATACTTAATATGAAATATTCAGCAACGACATTTACGATGTGGGGCCATGCATTATCGTGGTACAGCATCTACGAGGGTAGGTCCATAAGTTTCCGGCCTGGCCATTTTCTAGGTAATTATGTTTCACTTTTAAATATAGCTACCCTTTATTGCAATACACTTCTCACATCTTTGAATTAACATTTCAATCCCCCCCCCCGAAAATAGTCAGAAGTCTTGTCTGCAAAATGGGCATAAACAGCATCCATCACTTCTTCGTCACAACTTAATCCTTCTTGAGTTTAGAGAAGAGGAAATAGTCATTGGGAGCTAGATCTGGACTGTAGGATGGATGATCGATCTCCTTGAAGCCACATTTCTTCACAGCTTGCTTTGCAACAAGAGCTGTGTGCACTGGCGCGTTGTCGTGAAGAAGGCGCACACTACCACTCAGCTTTCCTCACCTTTTCTCTTTGATGGAAGCACGTAGTCTGTGCAGTAGGCCAGCATAGTAGTATGCAATTACTGTGGTTTCCCTTTCCTTTAAGTCAATGAAGAGTATTTCCTCACAGTCCCAAAAGATTGTGGCCATGATCTTTCTGGTTGACTGAGTGACCTTGACTTTTAGCGGCGGTGCTTCGCCAGGTTTACGCCACTCCATTGATTCTCTTTTGGACAAGGAATCATAGTATAGGACCATTGTTTCATTTCCTGTAACAATGGTTTGCAGAACTTCTCTCTCGTGGCCACGGCAGAGCTCCAAAAATACCTGACAACAGATGACTCGTTGTTGCTTTTGGACTGAGGAAAGAAGTCTAGGCACCCATCTTGTACTAACCTTATTCATGTTTAAATATCCATGAATATTTCGAAGGACTGTTGTTTTAGAAAGGCCCAACCTTGCAGCTATTTCTGTGACTTTGAGCCGCCGGTCTTCCATAATTTCTCCTTCCACAAGAGCGAGCGATTTTTTCAGGTGTAAGCACCTCCAAGGGCCGGCCTGCACGCTCTTCGTCTTCAATGCTTTCTCGACCCATTCGAAAAAGTTTGGCCCACTCTTTTACGGTAGAATATGAGGGGGATGCTTCCCCATATGCACAGTCCAATCGCTGTTTAATTTCATTTGGAGTAAGTCCTTCTTTTGTGAAGAACTTAATAACAGCTTGATGCTTCCATTTTGAACATGTCACAATCTTCTACACACAGCCTTCTTTATGCAACTATATCTGAACAACTTAACAGATAATGTATGAGATCAGATAAGGATTTTGTGAGGGTGATAATCCTTATCGGCGAGGCCGGAAACTTATGGACTTACCCTCCTATTTGTTGTACGGAAATGTGATCCTTTTCAAGTGTGTGATATGTTTTGCAGAGTTTTCAGGACATCGCTGTACTATTGTACAGTTACAATTGTATATGCAGGTACGACATGGTTTTTTTTTTTTTTTTTTGAGTAGTGTTTAACGCCCGTTTTTACTACTGAGGCACCACAGGCGGTGGACACTGGTGATACATGAGATGAAATGATAAATTGGGAAAGGATATTATTTTTAAGGTAGGAAGCGTTCCAGGCCTAAGTTTTTAGGTACCTCCCCGGCATTTGCCAGTTATGAAGAATGAGGAAAACCTGGAAAAAACCCCAGTCAGGGAGGACGGTCCTGGCGGGATTCGAACCGCAGACCTCCCGCTCACGAGTCCGTGCCTTAACGACCTCGGCCACCCGTGGCGGTCTTACGACATGGTGATAAAGTATTCCTTGAATATCGAAATATGAGATGACTATAACTTTCCCAGTATATGTCATCACTTTTGCTTTTTCTGGTTTTGGTGATGATGAAGATTTCCACACAGATCCTTTGCTGTTTGCTCTGAGTATCAAAATGATGTAGCAATCGCATCCTCTTGCAACACCATCAGCAATCAGCAATCTTGGAACCCACTGTGCACAAACACCTCTCATATGCAACTTTTCAGTTACTAACATGTGATGGAACCCAGTGAAATTTTCAGAATTTTGAAAGCACTGTTATTAATATTATTCGACGTTGCTGTCTCATAATGAAGCAGGGGCGTTAATTTTATCAGCAGCTAATTTCTACTACTTTGTCCCCATATTAGTTTGTATATTTTTTCCATGTAAACTTTCCTGATTCCTCATCTCGAACTGCTTCTCTAATTTACTGGAACTATTGGGATGTAGTTCATTTACACTCGATGTGTTTATTTCGGTGTTTAGGCTACAAATTATAATATCTACTTTGGTATCAGGAAGCCGCGCTCTGCGCTAAAAGAAACTTAATAACTGATAACGGCCGTGGAAGCCTTCGATTGAATATACAGAGAGTGCCAAAATGTACACACACTTCAAGTAAAGAAAAAACTGTGTTAACATAACAAAATTGAATTCACACAAACAGAAAATGATGAGCACTAATCATCTTAGACTTTTACAGTTACAACAGTTGCTCAAAATGTCCACCATGGGCGTCCATACACTTCTCATCCTCTTGCACCATGTTCCGAAACTACTCGCAGTGTTGCATTCTCCGATCAGGGTCATCTTTATTTAATGCATGCAAAAGTCTTGCGATGAAAACTTTCAACTTTGCTGTTTTAATAATACGACGTACGCTGGTTCTGCTAATCCCATCTCAAGTGCACATTGCTTTGTAGATTTCTACGGTGAGTGCTCAAAACGTCTCAAAACCATAGCCGAGGACGCGGGGCTTGTTGCTGTGCGAGGTCTCCCAGATCTGCCCTGGTGAACATCGCATACGGTATCAGGAGTCTCATTGTCTCGAATGCGTGCAATTGTTACTCGCGTTGGCGGTTCTGTACATAAGTCTCCATGGCCTTTGAATTTCTACAACATTTACGGTTTTCCAATACCACTGCACCGCCACGGGTGGCCGAGGTCGTTAAGGCATGGACTCGTGAGCGGGAGGTCTGCGGTTCGAATCCCGCCAGGACCGTCCCCCCTGACTGGGGTTTTTTCCAGGTTTTCCTCAGTCTTCATAACTGGCAAATGCCGGGGAGGTACCTAAACTTAGGCCTGGAACGCTTCCTTCCTTAAAAAAAAAAAAATCCTTTCCTAATATATCATTTCATTTCATGTATCATCAGTGTCCACCGCCTGTGGTGCCTCAGTAGTAAAAACGGGCGTTAAACACAACTCAAAAAAACAACTCAATACCACTGCAAATCTGCTTTCCGCTGTTCAAACGATACTCTTGGCTTTAATTTGTTGTAGCAAGGCTAGCATAACGTAATGTGAGTCACATCTGTTTACAGAACATCATACGATTAACTTGACTTCATTCGTTCATTGTTGATTTACCTGTCACGTAGCAAAGCTATCACAATGTGAGTCACATCTGTTTACAGAACATCATACTACACATTACTGTTGTTTTTCGGCCCAACTTTGAAATATATTAAATAGATATCTACTGTGAAATTGTATATACATCTTTTGGCACCGTCTGTACTTACAATTATGTCAATTTTAACGCTATTTGGTGTAATGCGGTTGACAATCTGGAATTTCACATGGACACGAAAAAAATCAGCTTTTGTTTTCCGTTTCGGTAGGATGTTTGTTTAATAATGGAAATATTACAGTTATCATTATTGAGACTTTAGCTTCAGTATTTATTTCGTTCGACTAGCAGAAAAACTTGTGCACGGGTGCTTTTGGAAGAACAGGCCTTGTGTGGGCGTTAAGCATTAATCAAAAAAGAACAAAACAATTAATGGGGGGGGGACTGTGATTTTTGCTTGTATAGAAATATCCCGGGAGAAAATATTAGTTTTTAAGAAGCTATATAGACAATTTCACAGTGGCAAAGCATGGGGTTTTCTATATAGAGTAGGTTGAGACATGGAATATCAAAATGAACGGAAAACCTACTTTATCATGAAAGTTATAACACACTTTGCTATGTTAAAAATTATGATATTTTAATTATAATAATGTATGTGATGACAGAGACGCGTATTTTTCTAAATTCCCTCCGGGATACATATGAAAAAAAATTTTTTTTCCATTCATATGGGACATAATGTACTTAAATATTATCTTTTTCACTAGTAGTTAATAAACATGTATTACTTGTGGACACATTAAACCATAATTAATACGTTTTTACACTTTAATCTAATGTATTTACACATATACATCTGCATGTGGATTGTTTCCTGTGTCTGTAATCAAAAAGGATAAAAAAAAAAAAAAAAAGTCGGTCACGCAGGAGGTGCGCAAACTAAGCGAATTCCTCACCAAGTCAAATTTATGAAGGGTATTGCAGAGCGCTAGAGCAGAGAAATTTTGGTTTTAAAGTATATATATACTACTAATAATCAGATTTCGCATATTTTCAGTAACTATTTTTCTTATTTTATTTAAATAATATATACAGAGTTTCGCTACGAAAAAAAATGTTGGTATCAGTAAAGCGATGTTTAAATTTGGATTTCAGGAAAAACCCCCCCTACTCCTAATAGTCTAATTTCGCTGATTTACAGAAACTATTTTTCATATTTTATTTCAATGCAATATACCCAGTAATGCTGAGAAAAAACAAAAATTGCGCTCGCTAGAGCGATTTTTAAATTTTGTTTTAGGTTAACCCCCACTCTTTTCGGTTTTCATGTATACCCCCCATTACTACTGGCCTGTATTTTCTGATTTTCAGAAACTAATTTTCTTATTTTATTTAAATGATATATACAGAGTTTCCTTGCAAAAATGTTTTCGTTTCAGATAAACCCCCACTCCTAATAGACCTAATACCATTTGTATTTTGAAGCCTATTGGATGGTACGATATAATACGAACGCCGTCTTGAAATTACGTGTAACGTATGATTCCAACATGAAGGTGCCCCTGCACAATTTTCACTTGCAGGTCGAAATCACCTAAACAGATGGGTGGGGTGCGGTGGACCAATTCAGTGATCTCCATGGTATATTAAGTACGCGCAAGTAATGTTTAGTTTATCATTATGTATCAGTGCCCATTGGTTGAAACAATGTGTACACACTTGTCGTGCGAATAACATTTTATCTTGTCTGGCAAATGAAGATTTTTTTCTTTAAATTTACGGACGCTCTTTAACATTTCAGGTCACCAACGTCCCATTCAAATCAGGGCGTGAAACGACAAACAAATTTTGCTCCGACGTATCTTTTTTCAGGCTAAAAGTTCTTTTTCGTGCCGTAAATGTACGACACGGGACCCAGGTTTTACTTCCCTTCCGAAGGGAGCCGTACTTAGGAGTTTTGCGCCCGAAATCCCAAGATCGCGGGTTCGAAACCGGCCAGCATCGATGGATTTTTTCGGGGCGTACAAATCCTAAGTATGGTTTCCTTCGGAAGGGAAGTAAAGCCGTGGGTCCCGTGTCGTATATTTACGGCACGAAAATGAACCTCAAGCCTAAAAGAAGAGACCTCTGAGCAAAATTTGTCGGCCGTTTCACGCCCTGAGTTGAATGGGACGCTGATGACCTGAGATGTGAAAGAGCGTTAATAAACCAATCAATCAATCAATCAATCAAATCTCTCTCTCTCTCCCTCTCTCCACACACACACACACACACACTGAATTTTTTGCAGATTGTATTATAACAAACGAAACCGTCACTTGTAAAATGTTCAATGTCTTGTTTGATATCGTCGCCTATCGTAATAACTTTGCTACAAGATACAACAAGAACCTCAAGCCTGAAATAGGGAGGCCTCTCAGCAAAATTTGTCGACCGCTTCACGCACTGAATTAAAAGGGACGATGATGACCTGAAATGTTAAAGAGTTCTATAAATTAAAAAAATAAAAAAAAACCAATACAACCAAGACTGTAATATGAAATTATCACTTGATGTAAAGAGTTCCTTTAGCTGTAAGAATCTTAAAAAAATTACAATTTACCTTAGCCAAGAAATTTCCCTCCACTTCCTGGGGAGTACAACCCCTCTTGGTTCCCTGTGTAATCGACGCCTGTGCGTAAAAATTAAGTTAAATTTCTTTCAATTAAAAATTTTCATTACTCACCCTTAAATTTTCCCAGTCCTCGGGTTCATTTTCTGTACACACTAGCAACACACTTGAGACGAATTCTTGACATTTAACTGAATTTTTAGGTCTCTTTATCTATAATCATTTTAAGATACCGGCCGATCCACTGCAGTTAACAAAAACCTAGAAAAAAGGGAGAACAGTTATAAATCAACATTTACCAACATATATATCCGCGGTCCCACGTAAACTAAAATATGTTATTGAGGGAATTTGAGAATGAGTTATAAAAATAATGTCATAATAAATAAACAATTTTATATTTTACCATAATACAAATAAAAATAAAGAAATAATATATATTAGTCTGAATGTTGGGTTTCAGTTCTGCAAACCGCCACGTGGCCGAGGTCGCTAAGGAACGGACTCGTGAGCGGGAGGTCTGGGGTTATAATCCCTCCAGGACCGTCCTCCCTGATTGAGGTTTTTTCCAGCTTTTCCTCAGTCCTCATAAATGGCAAATGTCGGGGAGAAACCCTAAACGTTTGCTTTCTTAAAACAATTTTTACCCAATTTATCATTTCATCACATATATCGTCCTTGTCCGCCGCCAATGGTGCTTCAGTAGTAAAACGGGCGTTAAACACCATTCCAAAAAAAGTTCTACAAAATCTCAAAAGAAGGTAGGGTAAACAACTGCTCCAGCCCAGACTAGCCTACACAGTAATGAAAGAACGCCTTCCACCTCTCCCTGACATTTACTATTACGCTGACCCTTTAACTGCATTATCGACTATTATATCATTGATATCGCGTAGTTCAAATTCCTTTCTTAAAACACAGCATACAATTGTTGGGTAGGTAAAGCCTTCCAGCCTCACCCCTGCTACTTAGAACATGTTACAATGTAACGGGAGCGTATTATTCTTCATTATCAACTAAGCCTGGGGGAACGGGTGGAGGCGTTTTCCAACAGGTGCTTTTCTTGCAAGAGGTGTAACTGCTCATAGCTCAATGATTGTGCGCAGAAAGTTGATGAAGAAGCCTATGAACTATCTCTGTGTGTTAAATTATCTGATATTTCGGAAACTTGAATAATAATACAAGTATATAGCAATATTTCTGGTAACTTATGTGCTTACATAAAATTATCTCATATATTTTTTTTATTCACACATGAATAACTTTTTTAAAACTGTGTTAACATGTGTTCATTTAAATAGTGTAACATTTATCAATAGTCGTTAATGCGTTGAGAATTATTTTCGTGCTTTAAAATTTAAATCTTCATTTCAGATTTGATTATAATTTATCGTAACGTACTGTTGTTGATTTGATTTATTTACGGACGCTCTTTAACATCGCAGGTGATCAGCGTCCCATTCAATTCAGAGTGTGAAACGGCCGATAAATTTCTCTCAGAGGCCTCTTCTTTCAGGTTTGAGGTTCTTTTACGTGCCGTAAATGTACGACACGGGACCCACTGCTTTACTTCACTTCCGAAGGAAGTCATACTTGGGATTTTTACACTAGAAATAATCCATCGACCATGGCCGTGATTGAGCCCGCGATCTTGGGTCTTCGAGGTAAGTATAGGTAGCACTAGACCACCAGGACCGACTCGTTACGTACTGTAATAACAATACTTTAATTATTACTTCTGTATTACTTCAGTCCAGTGGGGATACTGTAGAGCACTAATACACATTGTTCGGTGCTTTCAGAGATGCACTCTCCTGCGAGGTTTTTCCTATGAGCTGTGCCATGAAGGGGGTAGCTTGCTTAATTGTTCACTTCCCTGGCTGTCGCAGTCGTAGCGCAGCTATTCCCAGGTGTGTGTTGTACTGTTTATTTCTTAATTCGACAGTATGCATAAAGTGTATAATGCCACGTATGTTTACAGCAGAACGACGTGTATTTATGAACAATTTATATGTCAGTGGTGAAAGAATCATAGGACCATTTTTTTTTGTAGAATACAGTTGATTCTGTTGCTTACGTGAATAACATACTAACCACTTTTTTTTTTCAGAGAATTAACCGACAGGGAACGTGATCATACATTTTCCCAACAGGACTCTGCTACTGCTCACACTGCAAATAATTTCATGAGAGCAATTCACAATGTGTTTCCACAACACAGAGTTATTAGTAGGGTTTTATGGCCCCCTCGGTCTCCCGGTTTAACAGCCTGCGATTATTATCTCTGGGGTAAATTAAAAAATGCTGTATACAAGACGAACTGCACACCATAAGATAACTTTCTTTAGGAAATTGTTTGGATTTCTCAAAATGAATTACAGTGAGTGATGAATAATTTCCTAAAGAGATGCCAAAAATGTGTGGCGAATGAAGCCAGGAAGTCTCAACACCTCATTTGTTAGTTTGATAAGTAATGATGCTTTTTAAATTGGTTTGTGTATTGTTATATGGTTGATTTGTTTTATTGTTTTACCCTTCCGCTAATCACCGAGAACCGGCTGGTCGGTTAGCCGTCTAACAAGTGGCGCGCTCGCCCATAAGCAAAACACTCCGGAGGAAAGCAAAACTGACCGCACGGTACATCTGCATTAAGATTTGTATTTGTATCACAAAATGTATTGTTAACTATCAAGATGGCTCCAAAAAGGGATTGGTGACTGAAATGAAGACAGTGAAACTTCGAGAGGAAAGCTACACATCAAATGAAATTACAGGAAAGCTTGGTGTTGGTCCTACAGAGTCTGGGGTTTAAAAATTATGCCAGAGCTGCAAATCTACAACATTTCTGCAAGTTTCGTTTGGTAGTTGATTTTCGCTACACCCCCAAATATTTCAGCGCTTAACTTCCTATATTCCAGGTCGTCAGCGTTCCATTAAACTCAGGGCGCGAAACGGCCGATAAATTTTGCTCAGAGGTCTCTTCTTTCAGGCTTGAGGTTGTTTTACCTGCCGTAAATCTATGGCAAGGGACCCAGGACTTTACTTCCTACACACACACGCATATATATGAGACCTCTGAGCAAAATTTATCGGCCGTTTCACGCTCTGAATTGGATGGAACGCTGATGACGTGGAATACAGGAAGTTAAGCGCTGAAATATTTGGGGGTGTAGCGAAAATCAACTACCTTCTAGAGGGGCCGCCCCGCCTCCCCACTTTTTTTTCATGCATTATTTAGTTTCAGTACATGTCCAATAGCGCCCTTCAAACGAAACTTGCAGAAATGTTGTAGATTTGCAGCTCTGGCATAATTTTTAAACCCCAGACTCTGTAGGACCACCACCAAGCTTTCCTGTAATTTCATTTAATGTGTAGCTTTTCTCTCGAAGTTTGACTATCTTCATTTCAGTCACCAATCCCTTTTTGGAGCCATCTTGATAGTTAACAATACATTTTGTGACACAAATACAGATCTTAATGCAGATGTACCGTGCGATCAATTTCGTTTTCCCCCGGGTGTGTTTTGCTTATGGGCGAGCACGCCACTTGTTAGACGGCTAACCGACCAGCCGGTTCTCGGTGATTAGCGGAAGGGTAAAACAATAAAACAAATCAACCATACAACAATACACAAACCAATTTAAAAAGCATCATTACTTATCAAACTATCAAATGAGGTGTTGAGACTTCCTGGCTTCATTCTCCACACATTTTCGGCATCTCTCTCTCTCTCTCTCTCTCTCTCTCTCTCTCTCTCTCTCTCTCTTGTCTAATGAATTTCTAAGCTTAAAAATATAAAATAATAATAATAATAATAATAATAATAATAATAAACAACCCGTCTTACACCTTGCGACCCTTGCTTATATTTGCAGTTATTATCTGTAGGGGACTCGGCTTGTAGTGACGGTGCCTCTTGCCGGTAAAAGTAATTATCTGTAAGCAACACTTGAAACGTCACGTGCGTACCCCGGAAAATTTGCCTCGAGTTCCATACGACTAATTATTGTTGCGTTACAAAGTCGAATAAAATATTTCAGAGAGCATTAGATAATTGTAGCGAATGAGCATATTAATGGTAACACTATCACAAATATTAAATAGAAAGCTTGCAGCTACTTCAGTAACACAGAACATTACATTCTTTCTCAAAGCGCCTGTCCCAGTGTCAGTCTTCAAAGACATGCCGGAAATAATTTTTGGACAGGTCATTCAGAATCGCCTCCGCAGCCTTCACCACTGCCTCCCAAGGTGTTCTTATTATGAACCCCCCCCCAAAAAAAAACAAAAAACGGGGTTAAATCTGGACTGTAGGGAGGGTAGGCGACACACATTTACTTCATTTCTGTGAGACATTTGTGTTCGCGGTTCAGTATTTAGCTTATTGCAGTTTTCAGGACATCACCGTAGTAATGTGACCGCCACGGTAACCGCGGTCGTTAAGACTCGTAAGTGGGAGCTCTGAGGACCGTCCTCCCTGACTGAGGTTTTTTCCAGGTTTTCCTCAGTCCGCATAAATGACAAATGCCGGGGAGGTACCTTAAACTAAGACCTGGAACTTTTCCTTCCTTTTAAAAAAAATGGTTTTTTCCAATTTATTATTTCATCTCATGTATTATAAGTGTCCACCTGTGGTGTCAAAAATGGGCGTTAACCACTATTAAAAAAATTGTAGTATTGTCCAGTTAAAATTGTGTTCAGGTATGACATGCTGATAAATCATTCCAAAAATGAGATGACCATAAGTACCCTAGCAGAAGTGTTACCGTACATTGTTTGCTCTCAGAATCGAAATGTAGCCAAGTTTCATCAGCAGTGATTAACTGTGGAGAGTGGGGAAACTATGCATTTTCCCGTTTCATCATCTTCAACTACATGCGAACGTCCTTTTGTTCGCGAATCAGCTGTCTTGAGACCCACCGTGCACAAACACCTCTCATGTCGAACTTTTCATTTTGTAGTAGTTGTAGAAGTGTATTTATTATAGTGGAACCAATACAGTAAAAAAACAACCTCAACACGCGCACAGGTCCAAAGGTACGTGTTTTTTAATAATACACTTAGAATGTTCTAAATATTACATTAGATATTCACATTAAGATATTAAACAACATACAGAGGGTGCCAAAAATGTATACACACTTCAAGCAAAGAAGAAACTGTGTTAACATAACAAAATTGAATTCACACAAACAGAAAATGATGAGCACTAATCAGCTTAGACTTTTACAGTTACAAAATAGTTTTTGAAAATGCCCACCATCGGCGTCGATACACTTCTGAGTACGTTGAACTACATGGGGAGCATGTGATCAGCTCGCATCTCGCTGACCACTTTATCGCGGCTTACTAGATAGAAGATCGCCACCTCTCCATCAGGCAGCTTCCCAATTGTCCTCACGAGACTGGTGGACCCCGTTCCAGACCTCTCTAACTTATAAAATTCCTAAGTAGGTACCGGGAATCGAACCCGGGTCTGCCGGCTCGCAGTCAGCAACGCTAACCATTAGATAAAGGAAGTGGACGTCAAAATATATATGCTTATTGTTATTATAATTGTAGTTGCAACTGAGAGTGCTTCAATCATTTGCACTTCGCCGGAAGTTGCAGCTATAACTACCGACCTGCCAGCTGTAGTGAAACGGGCGACAAAACTATGAAAGACCCAGTATTTAGTAAATCAGAGTGTAATGAAATATATTCTTTTATTCAAACTAATATCCTGTAACTCAAAAGGACATTGTTTTGCTTGCATTGTTTTCATTCCCACCTCCTTTGCAACATTTTAAAAAACACTTTCATTCATTTGGAAGGATAACAACAGTTCATAAAGGACGATACATGATTGGTGTAGTACAAATAAATGTTCAGGGACCTACAACTTTAAAACTGCTCTCTGGGCCCAGGAAGAGTTACCGTAAGAATTCAAACATCTACGGCACAATAAACTTTACCTCTTGCTGATTTTTACTACGGTGGGTTATGTTCACACCGCTTGCCGGCAAGGCTGTCATCTCGGCTTTCTCCTTTAAAGAAAGAATGCACGTTTTATGGCATCTTTTGCCCGGAACGTGTCTATGAAAAGGAACACACTACTTTTCCAGATCCCATTTTCCATTCACAAGGTCACGTATCTGCAATACTTTGGAGGACAGATTCCGTCCGGTTCCCATCTGCTGTTCCTTGGGTTCTAAGGGTGTGCAAAGTGGCGCTGGGCTAACAACATTGAAGGTTTTTCTATTCTTTTTAGGGACATTATGTTTGTAATGGAAGATCTGAGGCGATAATAATAAATTGTTTGCCTAATAAGGAAAACCTACTTACCTCCCTCTCTCTAATGCCTTTTGACTCTATACACTTAACAAATAGCCCTTCCAGATTACTTAGCAATTAAAGTAAAGGACATTAAGGTATTGCTTCAGGATCAACGGGTTAGAGGAAGAGAATATTTTGAGACAATGTTTAATTTTGCAAGAAATGATCAAACAAAGAGATACCTGGGTCAGTACGATTAACCTTTACGATTACTAAGAGGGGTATAACTGAAATATGTATTTCCTCTTATTTTCAACAAGAAATTCAACTTAATTAGAACAAAACTGAACACTTTAAAGCATTTTATTGCACAGTCATTTAAGACCACGTTAACAGGACTTGCATATTGGGACAGAATATTTCTTCCAAACAAAACACGAACATTTATGACATTTCTTTTTGGATTTCTTGTCACTTTTTCTTACACATAGTTCGCACCTTCTAATGGTACGACTAGCTTGCATTTATTTCTCAGCTTCTTCCACCAGCAGTCAGTAAGTCCTTCATTGAAGCAACAGTTCGTGATGATCAACCATTGGATTTCATCAGTCTGACTTTAGCGTAGGGTTTTATGAGCTCGTGTTCCAATTCAAGGAGAAACTTCCTTCGACTGTCAGGTGAGTTAATTTAATTTTTTAAATTTTATTCTGCAATACTTATATCTTGATTCTATATCAGGACATGATATTCCAGATTCATTTTTATTTATTCCTCTTACATTTAATAATATAATTTAAATTTCAAAGTACTAATATTATAACTAAACAAAACTAAAACTTCAAAGAACTAAACCGGCACTGGAATCCAGCACTACGGCTGTTTAAATATAACTTTTAATTAAACCAACAATTGTAAGTGGGTACTCAGTAGCAATAATTACATTAACAATTAATTAATTTACAATTTTTATAAATTTAATATCCAAAATCTTCATTTCCGCTGATGCTCGATATCCGGCCCGGAATTTCTCATCAGGACATGGGCATCAATGGAGTTGCTGCCGGTCTCAAGCAGCCCATGGTGTGTTGACAGTGCAGTTTCCTTTTCTTCTCTTTTTCCCTCATCTTCTTCTATTATTCTCTCAACTGCTTCCTTTTCGCCCGAAAACTCCATTATTCTCTTTTTCTGTTAATTCTGCTCCCTTCTTCTGTTACAATTTTGGTGTTATCTTCTTCATTTTTTGTTCTTGAACTGACTCTACCTGTAAATATCTTTCTTGCCTTTCTGTTTTTGAGTACTGTTTAACGCCCGTTTTTACTACTGAGGCACCACAGGCGGTGGACACTGATGATACATGAAATGAAAAGCTTTATTGGGAAAGGATATTTTTTTTTAAGGAAGGAAATGTTCCAGACCTAAGTTTAGGGTACCTCCCCGGCATTTGCCAGCTATGAAGACTGAGGAAAAGCTGGAAAAAACCTCAGTCAAGGAGGACGATCCTGACGGGATTCGAACCGCAGACCTCCCGCTCACGAGTCCGCGCCTTAACGACCTCGGCCACCCGTGACGGTCTTTACCTTTCTCTGATTTTGTGTGTTCTTCTAGGGGAATGTACGGTTTTTGACAGTTGAATTTTCTCTCTTATTTGATTTTTGTTGTTTATATACTATTCTGCCATTTTACACGTTATTTTATTTGTTAAATCGTTCAATGCCTTAAAATCATCTTGATCTCTCATGATGTTCCAGATGCGTTTCCCTGCAAGTAGTCGTCTTTCTTCTGCTACAGTTGACTGGTATTTAGGGCATATGAATGAAACATGTTCCGGTGTATCGATCACGTTACAATCCGTACACGTATTGCTTGCTTGTAATAAATCATTGCAAATATGAGCAATATGAACTGTTACATAATGTACTAGACCCTTACTGGGTTGAATATGTATGAATTGTAAGCTTTCCTTTATGGATGGGAAGATTTCATACACTCTTCTACCTTCCTTTATTTCATCCCATTTTTATTGCCGTATTTAATAAAGAATCTTTGATTTGTCAGGTGATTTAACATTCCAATCAGAATTTTTTGCTTTCCAGATAAAGAATGCATTAACCCCTACAATGTGCATAATGTTCTGGATAGCAAGAATGACCACTGGTTGGTTGTTCTCTTGGAGGAACATTCACCCACCATTTTGTCCATTAAGTCTGCAGTTCAAGTGTTATTATAATGTAGAATTATATCTGGCTTATATGCATTGAAAGCAAACATTAGACGAAAACGGTTTCATTGCAGGTTTAGGTCGAAGTTCTAGTGAAAGTTCAGTTTTATTCTTTCTTCCTGTCCACGATTCAGAAGCTCTTGAGCCAGAAGAAAACTGGTAAAAATACTGTCGATATTGCTTTCATGACCTGATTTCAAAGAAATTCGTAAGATCTAAGACCACTCGGCAACCTTGAATCTTTTCCTGTGTAAACCTGCATTTTGACAGCACTGGTTGTAGCAACACCTGATTTGATTGCTTATAGATGCGTAATGGACATCTCCCGCAAAAATTAAACAAGCCAGATGAGAATTTGGATAATAATATTTTTTTCACACTGTGAACAGAATACTGTAACTACATCTCTGAAAGCATACAATTTGTCTCTCTTCTTTCGTTCAACATGCACTTGAGTAGTTCAGCAAAACGATGCTGGATAAATCTTCATTTCAAACATTGGATCTCTTCTCGCTTTGGCTTTAGCATATCCATAATCAGAAGTATATCTACAAATGCATACATTTCAGCAATTAGTGAGAAGCCATATACTTCTTTTACCAATATCAGATAAATTAGAGACTAATAAATCAAAGCATATGACAATGTAAAGTTCATAGAGTAAGCTCCAGCTCCAGCGTTTTTAATGGTTCGTTCAGCCGAACAGTCAGTATGGATGGACATGGAGAGCCAAGAATCAACCGGCAAACGTTCATGAATAGTAGCCAAGGCCGTACATTTCAATTCAAAGTTAAGAGAAAATTTCCTGCTAACGTCAGAGACACGGTTTAAACAACCTTCGGCAAGTTTAAACTTTTCCAATGGACACCAGAGATCTGGAAAGGGAAAACCAAAGGTATCATATTGTTCTTTCATACAAGAAAGAGTTGTTCTCAGCGTTTTCAACCTCCCTTCAGCCGTCCAGTAGTGGCTCAGAAAATGATCCCCTCTTCTCAAGATTGTTTCAGCAAGATTCAAAGTCATCACACAAGGGCTTCACACCATTTTAATGTCCATTCCTGTGGATGGGACTATTACAAATAATAATACTGTGGGAAACATCATCGAGGACTTCATAGACTCTAATCGAGTGTATTTATTGATAACATGAATAACGGTCTCACCTTTTTGTCGCAGGGAGGAAAAACATCTCACCCAGATTTGCTACTCTCCCACCCTGCTTTAGAAAAAGGACATCAATCATGAATTAAAGAATTCCTCTGGAGAACCGGGCCATCAAATTCTGTTAATAACCTTCAGTAGAACTCGTGCAATACGTTGCGTGCCCTGCCGGAACCTAAAACAGGTAAACTGGACTACTTTTGATTTGTATAATTGACAATAACTTTTTATTACGTTTGAATCAAGAAATAGCATAAATGTCTCAGCAACTTTACTTTTAGTTTTGCTTTGCCGTCTATAAGTCGCTTTCCACGCCATCTCACTTTAGATGTGTAGATGGGTCTACAAGTATCATTGATGGCAAATTTACACGTTCGCTGTTTCCATCGTCATCCAGCTCCATAACGTCTTCAAACTCCTCCAGTTCTTCACCACATTCTTCGGTTTCAGATGCAACAGCAACAGGACCACACTATCATTATACAACATGTTCATCAGTTCATTAAAATCATTCCCTTCCTCAAGGTTATACTTTCTTTTGCACAAGTTTACACGCAAGAGGGGGAAAAAAAAAAAAACTATTACGAATTACTAATTCAGTAGATACTGCTACAAAACCAATGTGAATCTAAAGTATTAAAAGACTTATCATTGTTGTCCTAGATAAAACATTTTCCATTGTTGACACAAGAAAAACTCATTAATGAAATAAATTGCATTCAAATGTTCACATACTTTACCAAGCGGGGTACAGTACAATAATAAGATAAGCTTGTTTGTTGCAATCATATTGCCGATGACTCGTTCGCTTAGAAGAGCAATAATTAAGTGTAGTCTGCATAGCGGGAAGTTTTCGTATCGTAATTAGAGGGCCGGTGACCCAAAAGCGAGGACAGTGCAGTCATAAGATCAAAGTCAGATTCTAATTACCATCTCTGTCGCAAAGCAACGTTACGAACATCGGATGTAGATCAAGGTCATTTTCAGAAACACCTGACAACGTTACGATCAATAGTGTAAAATGTTACATCGTGTAATTATTGTTAACGAAAAGTTTTCTCTCCTAGTTCTGTTGAGTGGGGCACAACAAATCAGTGAAAATTACCGTGAGATTCTATTGTCTTGAAGTGTAAGCAACAGACCGAGGCAATCAATAAATTATCTAACCGGCCACTTTAACTCGTGGGGCCGCTTCATGTTGTGACAGACAACATCCAAGGGACAAATGTTGCTGCAAGTTTTTCTGCCAGGATTTCATCCCACAGAAACTTTACACTCTTCGGCAATTTCTCGAATAGTCAGGCGTCGATTTTCATGGAGCTCATTATTTCTGGTCGCATGAGCGTCGTGAGCTGATGCTGGTGAGGTCTGCGAGCTCCCAACCATTCAGCAATGAGTAAAGTTTAAACAATTATTTCCATAAACGCTTCTTTCGTGTCTTGGTAAAGCAAGTTTCACGCAAAAATTACATAATGCTGCGAGGTAAACGTAGACTCTTAACAAAAAGGTTAGAGTTAATCCGCTCTTTGCTCTGACACTTCTTTGGCGCACTATTTTGAAAGTTGGGATATATTTTTGTTGATCGGATCTCGTATGTGTTTATGCATGAGCAAGTATGAAAACTGAACATAAACTTTTGGGACAAGGGACTTTTATTGCCTTACGAGGTTTGTTATTTTGAGCAGGCAGTATTGCGTTTAGAAGAAGGAATGCGCTTGCCATTGGTAATTGCCTAAAACTGGCAGGTGTGTAAAACATTTGTGTCACATATTTTAAAGTATTATTAATTCTCAAGTATCCAGACAAATTAGAAAGGAGCGGCATTGTCATATTTTTAAGATTCTTGGCTCTAAGCTTCTTGGTGCCCGTAAAATAGAAAGTATTATGAGAGGCTGGATGAATTGGCTCTGGAAACTCATCCTACCCAGCCGTCTTTATGCTCCTGTTTTCATGTCCCTTTTAAAGGAGATTTTATTGCACACACCTGTTCTTTCCTCGGCCACGAGCAACAGCGGCATAGGTCCATATACGTTCTTTCTTCTTTTATGTCATTTACTTTTCTTGTTTTATATCTTCTTTATTGTTAGTTTCATTTTATATCGTTCTTCTTCTTTATTTTGTTACTTCTTCACTTAATTCCTTCTCTCTTCCTTTTCACTATACTCCACTCCTGACCCATTTTTATTTTCTGACACAAGAATGCCTGAAATACAGCTGCTGAAATGATAAGAGTGCTGTTTAAAAATGCAGCAAGTAAAATACCTGCAACATATCAAATGAAAATACGAGAGCTGTTCGATAAAGAATAATAATACTTTTTTTATAGACATACTTTTTGAAGCTAAAATTTAAGGTGCGCTGGAATTGGGTTTTTGGCCAAAATCGGTCAAAAAATCGAAAATATATTTTTGCAGCAAATGGTTCTTTGAACCTTTGGGTATTCACAGACAGTCAATATTTGCATACTCTCCGTTCCCTTCGGGCTTTACAGCCATTTAAAGAGCTCCGTGTGTCCTTTTAAATCACACTGTTTCCCAGCATACTATTTTTTTCTAAACAGCGTTTTCTCAAAACTTCATTTTCACACATTCAAAATGTCACACGCATAACAGTTTTTGTTTAAATTCAATGCAGCTTTCCTAAAACGTACAGAAGTATCCGTTGTAATATTCTACAGGACAAAATATCAGTAATAATTTCAAAATCTAATTCTATAAAATTTATTGATTTTAAAGATTAAAATTGCTTACAAATTAATAAAATTATCACAGTTCACTCATCAAATTTAATTAAACTTTTTTCTATAAAATGTTTGTATGTAGTTCGAAGCTGCAATTGCTAAAATGCCCAAAATCCTCTTAACTCATGAGCTATATGGGATATTTTGATTATGCGACATATTTACTTAATAAACTTTAGAAAATAATTTATAACTAGCGAAGTATTTAATTAATTTGAATGAAATTAAATAAATGTAATCGCAGTAAAGGTTTTAGCAAAATTCATACAAAAACATGGAGCTTTGAAAATTCACTCCCAGTGTCCCTTAAATGGACAATATTTTTAGCCTTGTGCGTAATGTATGCTTGGTCTCTTTTGTCTCTTCCAGTGCAAGTCGAGACATGGTCAGTTCAACAAATCTTCAGTTGAGGGCTATGCGATGTTACAGGAGGCTTAGGAAGTGTTTGCTCTTCCCTACAGAACAGCTCAAGGATAGTTTAAAATGTTTAAAGGGAGGTAGAATCAAAATTTCACTGGACATCACCCACAAGTTGCCCATGAATGTGTTTATGCTCAGTGTGTTCCAAACTGCTGCGACGTTACAGGAAGATGGTGAGTTTTTTTCAAAGGTATTCACTGCTGATGAAACTTAGCTACAGTAAAGTTCCGACCATCAGCAATACCAATAAAAGCAAAAGCGGTTGCTTCTGCTGGGACAGTTATGGTCATCTCATTGTTCGACATTCGGAAATGATTTACCAGCAAATTTTATCTGCACTGGGCAATAACACAAGACGTTCTCAAAACTCTGCAAGGTCATATCACACGCAAAAGCCACATTTCAGAGCAACAAGCTAAATGATGCACCATGATAATGCACAGCCGCACATTGCTATTCAATGGGAAGTGTGTCCTTCACCCTTCACTATAGTCCAGATTTAGCCCCGTGTGACATTTTCCTTTTCCCCAAAATGCAGAAACACGCTTTCCATCATCAGAAACAGTGGTTAAGGCCGGGGAGGCGATTCTGAGGGACCTGTCAAAAAAGAGTTTGCATCATGTCTTTGATGACTGACAGACACGTGCATCCAACGCAGCCTCCTTTGAGAAATATTATCAAAATTATGAACAGAGTAGTGGTATGTTGTCAAAAGCAATTATAATTATTCACTGAACAACTCTATATCTTCTGAAATACGTCAGGAAGTTTGGTGGGAAGTACTGCGTCTTTTGTTGTAGTAAAAAAACGAGGTAGAGTAATAGTTTCCTATATGTATTGCTTTATGTGATTTTATGTGTAAAAATAACAATATCTCATGAATTTCCTTTGCTGTTTTCTCTTCCAGAAAAACCAATTTAATCACTACACGAATTTCCATAGTATCCATTTTTCTCTGTCACTGGAAATGCTTGTGTTTAAAACCGCCAAAAATGAATTAACATCAAAATGACTAGTGCACACAGAACATTTAATACTTTATGATCACTATGTAGATGTTACCTTTATTATGGGTACCAAATTACTTGTCAAACCACCCTTGCACAAATAAAGAAAGGATAAAGTAAATGCAGAATCTCAACAAATAATATAAATTTATGAAATTCAAGAAAAATAAACACAAAACATATTAAATATAAGCATTACCTTTTTTTTCGACTCAATGTGATTAAATTTTTACAAAAATTTTGTGGGAATCGTTCGTTGCATTACAGTTAGGAGTGATATTTGAAACACATGTATATTCGGAGACTATTGTCAAGACCAACCCCGACAATACGATGAATTACCTCTTTTAGCCAATAGTTTCAAATATTATAGGTATTTTGTGTCATTAGCATTTCTAAGTATTGTTTTAATTTCGTTATTTAGGTTTTTATGAATATTTGGAGTGGAAGGAGCTAAATCTTCTTTGTTGCCAACATTTTTTATCCTGTATTTTCAACCACTGTAGCTTATCGAATCATCCTCAATGTATAAATGTATACTTTCCCTGAATTATTATTGCCCATTGCTTTAGCATGTAATGCTGTTACGACGTCTCCTTTACTGCAAGGACGAATAAAAGATACGGCGCCACAAGCCCCATCTGAGAGTAGTTTGCATAAACAGCACAAGACATCTCTACTAGGATGAGTACTGTAGAAACTATTGGGCTTACCTTGTTCGGGACTTTGGTATATATACAGAGGTTGCCAATAAATGTTCACACACTTCAAGCAAACAAAAAACTGTGTTAACATAACAAAACTGAATTCACACAAACAGAAAATGATGAGCACTAATCATCTTAGACTTTTACAGTTACAACAGTTGCTCAAAATGTCTACCATCGGCATCGATACACTTCTGAGTACGTTGAACTACTGATTGAGCAACGTTTGCGAAAGTGTCCTCAGCGATTGCAGCACAAGTCGTTTCAATTTCTTCCCGAAGTGCTGTCAGTGTAGCTGGTTTTCTACGGTATACAACATCCTTAAGAATTCCCCATAGGTAGAAGTCCAACGGCGGTTCTGCTCTGTACACACGTCTCCATTGCCTTTGAACTTCAACAACATTCTCGGTTTTCCAATACCACTTCAAAATTCCTTTCCGCTGTTCAAACGATAATCTTGGCTCCATTTTGTTGTAGCAACGCTAGCATAACGAAATGTGAGTCACATGTGTTTACGTAACATCATACGATAACCTTGACTTCATTTGTTGATTGTTGATTTACCTGTCACGTAGCAACGCTATCATAATGTATGTGAGTCACATCTGTTTACAGAACATCATACTACACATTACTGTTGTTTTTCGGTTCAACTTTGAGATATATTAAATAGATATCTACTGTGAAGGTGTGTATGCATTTTGGCACCCTCGGCATATTAATGAAAAATAAAATAAAATAACACTACGAACAATGTAACTAAAATAACAATAGGGAGAGATAATCTGTGTCTATGTAACAAAAGGATTTTATCCTTTTTCTGCTTCTTTAGCTACACACACACACACTATACGAGATAGATGTCGTAGTCTTACGTCACAATCACAAATATTCAACTATCACAAACGCAGTCAAAGCAACCCAATGGCCTATGCAACCGGGTTATCCATTCATCGGCACTACATTTACAACTCTTCATTAGGACACGCTGCCGTAGATAAACTTCGATATGTGCCGCGAAAATATTGTTTCTCTGTGAACCATATCATAAAATTAACAATCTGAATTAAGTATCTGACTCGAAAATTGGTTTTGCGATAACGTTTTGTTACCCTCTCCGCCCTCAAGCATGTTACCTGCCGCTCACTATGACGCAACTGTAACAAAGCAACTGCAAAACAATTCCACTAAGTGCGTGTGATACGTGAAACGCTTTGTTTATGTTAGTGGAAGGAACAGATGTTTGTGTTTTTGAACGTACATACCCTGCGGCTTCATCCCTCAGAAAACTGACGACAAAATAATTTGCTTAAAGGACCGCCTTTCACTATGTACTAGAATAGAATGTGTGGACGTAAGAAAAAAGTGCACAAGTGTGGGAAAATTTTGTTATAACTCAGATAAATTCTCTGGTCAGTAGTGCAAAACCGTTATTTACTACGTCATTCAGGAAAAAAACTTCTCAGAATCCCAAAGCAAGTTTCTATCGTCATGCCTACAGCACGTTCTAAGCACTTGAAATCCATTCTGGAAACAGACACATAGCATTAGATTCTTCTTCATAGTCTTCCGGGCTGAAGAATTGGTGTCCATACACCTTACTAACCTCAGTTTAGGAATCAAAATCCAGAATAAATTAGTATAGTGTTATACTACACACATAAAGAACGGCTGTTGGGAAATGTGACGTCGGCTACAACAACAAGACTGCAGTCCAATAGGAAACATGCACGAAAGAGGAGGAGCCAGTAATAAAACCCTTTTTGGGTAGTGAGTACCAGAAACCAACAGTTATTCATCGAAGAATAAAGAGACAATATGGAGATTCCCACTGTGTCCCTTCAGCAAGTCTATGAGTGGCACAGAAAGTTTAAAAGTGGACTGTCAACTGTCAGGGATGCAAGTCGCTCTGGCCGATCATGTCAGACACTATCACTGTAGTAGAAGAAGGGATGCGAGACAGTCGATGAGGTGGCTGAAGAGTAGAGCACACCCCATTCTGCAGTACAGCTAGGTTAACTGCAAGAACGACGTATGAATGTTTGTGAAACACTGTTACTCATAAAGCCAAAGCGTTGGGCCCACTACTTCCAGCCAGAAACCAAACGAACCAGCAAAGCGTGACGGCATTCATCTGGTAAAGTGAGCTCACACTCTCCTGGTACTCTAAAGGCCCAATCATGGAACATTACATGCCCAGAAAACTCAATGTTAACAGCGAGTCATATTGTGATCTGCTTGAGAACTATTTGAAACTTGCAATCAGGTCGAAACGTCGAGATTTGCTCACAACTGATGCACTCTTATAGCATGGCCGGACGAGTGTAGCGCTCAAAGAGAGAGCAGGAAGCCCTTCTACCTCCACCACAGACAACAAGAGCTCGAGAGGCGCGTTAACACCGAGAGGTAGCATCTTCCTTGATCACCTGTCATGTTCCTGCCCGTCAACGACGAGCTCGACTACCGTAAAGTCTGTGCGTGAGACACAAGCTCAAACGTGTTGACATCTGCCAATGCTTACTTGATCGCTTCAACAAGGAAGGTGACATATTTTTCAGTAGGATAGTCACCGGTGATGAAACGTGGGTTCATCACTATGAGCCAGAATCGAAACACCAGAGTATGAAGCGGAAACACCCGGCATCTCCGACGAACAATAAATTCAAGACTGAGCCATGCGAGAAAGAGCATGCTAACAGCTTTTTGGGACGCAAAAGGGCCTGTACTGGGCCACTAGATGGTAAAGGGGACTACCATCAGCAATGCGAGTTGCAGTTATTAGGTGGGTAAGAAGATGAAGCCTGCAATTCTCAAAAAAACGACGTGGTAAATTGTCGCAGGAGGTGGTGTCGTTGCATGACAACGCCAGCTCGCACACGGCTCACCACACCGACAAGTTGGGGTTTTGAGGTACTGGAACACCCTCTGTATAGCCCATATCTCGCTCCCTCCGACTTTCTCCTGTTTAGAACGCACAAGGATACTTTGCGCGACTGTCGTTTTACCACAAACTTAGCCGTGCAAGAAGAGGTGCAAAAGTGGCTTCCCGACCATCCGACAACCTTCTTCTAGAAAGGAATACGCAAGTTTGTAGACCGTTGGAGGGAGAAGAATATAAAATGATGTACATATTCAACCCCTACATTTGCTAAATAAAATGTAGAACTCAAGACCTCCCGCTATCTTTACTGCCATGGGAGGCTGAGGCCTTTAAGACGCAAACTCGTGAGCGAGAGGTCTTGAGTTCGATTCCCGCCACAACGTTACATTCCTTTAAAAAAAAAAAAAAAAAAAAAAAAAACCTTCTCTACTAAACGAAAAGTATAGATAATTTTTTACTCACATCGTAATTGATGAAATGTAAGGTGAATCCATAGCAGAGAACTAGAACAAAATTTAACGAGGACTTGCAGGAAGAACCCTTATCTCAACCAAAAACAGAGGTAAAAGCGTGTGGAATGGGCTTTAGCATACAGGGATTGGACGCAAGAAAACTGAGGTAAAGTTATTTCGACCGATGAAACAAAGATCAACTTCTTTGGAATGTTTGTGCGTCGCCAAACAGGTGAGAACATGTTACATGAGTACACACCGTCTGAAGAATCATGTCAGCGTCATGGTATGGGGAAGCAGGCAAGGCATGGTGTCGTGACTTAGAAGTGTTAGAGGACAACATTAATGTGAAAATACCAAGAAGCGGTCTTGGACTTAAAACTGCTAAGTATTCGTGATTTGTTTGGGGATGACAGTCAGCGATGCATCTTCCAGCAGACTGGCGCAAAGTGACATACAGCTCGAATCAATCAGAAATGGTTCAAGAGCCACCATGTTACTGTCCTCCTAGGTAAGGGAACAGATCTGACCTCAACTCTATTAAAAAATTGCGGTCAAGGGTGAACGTTTTGGTGTCACATCGGAATCCCAGTAACAAGAGAGAGAACTGCTAGAGGTCATCATCCAATCATGTTTTAGAGTGATAACACCAGAAGATCTCCAATGTTTGGTGGACTCAGCGCCATGAAGAATTGAGCAGTAATCAAATCAAAAAGGATATCCAACAGAAGATTAACACAAGTAGTTGCAACAATCCATATGAATGTGTCCAAAATGTACCATTTACGGTAATTGTAATTAGCATTACTCATTTTTGAAACATTAAAACATGTTCATCCTGTTTTCCTGAAAATTTCACATAAAAAAAGTACGAATTTCAATTAAAATCAAAACTTTAATCTAATATTTAACTAAATTCTCTAAAATGGCCAGAAGAAATGCCACTACTGTACATGTATTATTGCATGAGCCGTCCTGCTCGGTAAATGTCATTTACGGGAAACCATAATTTATGAAGAAGATGTCCACTCTGTACTACGACATGGGAACTTGCATTTATTGAATCAAACGAAGGAGAAAGCGTTTTCTCCAGAGCTTTGCTAGGTAACTTAGACCCTTGCTGACCTAAAGAGAGGCAAGTCCCGTCTTAGAGGCAAGCCTGAAGTTGAGTTTTGTTCTTAGCGGGCCGGTTGGGATCTTCTTATTATTATATTTCACTTCTAATACCTTCCATTAATCTTTTTTGCTCGAGCCGCAGGTTGTCACCAGCTGAGCCGCCCCCCACCACGCCGTGCAGTTCGATATATCCCCTGCTGAGGTTAGCCGTGCACGTTACGCCTTTCCCAAATTTCATTGTTAGGACCTTGGGGCCTGCGATCCGTGATTCAAATCTCAACCCGTGGGCTCAAAATCTGGGAATAGAGTTGTAGGTTCACTCCTACAAAATAACGAGAAAATTATGAAACTAAAATGAAATGAATTCAAATGAACGGACATTCGACCAGAATATGAAGCTCATATAAGCAATGACATTCAAGTAGATATATTATGCACATATTATACACATATAGTTATAGAAATGGTGAAATAAGCAGTAAGACATCTTAAAAGCAGGAAAGTCAGTGGAACTGGAGGAATTTCTGCAGGAAAAAGTTAAGAGAAGTAATTGAAAGATGATAAACATATACAATGGAAAATGGGATATATATATATATATATATATATATATATATATCCAGAGTATATAAAATGATAAAATAAAAAGGAATGCTATGAAGGATTGACTGTTACAAGTACTAATCTATACTAATAGCCGTATATAAGGCCGAATATTAAAATAATTATTAGATGAGGAGGGTTTAAAGCAGGGATATCAACTACTTTCTTTAAATCAGATCATTGAAAAAGCTGTACTTTATATTCAGGAAGTACGAGGGTAGGTCCATAAATTTCTGGCCTTGCAGATAAGGATTATCGCCTTCATAAAACTCTTATCTGATGTCATACCTTATCTGTTAAGCAAATAATTGCAGCTGTAACTTCCGCTCTGTTCTGTTCAGTTGTTCAGAATAGTTGCATAAAGAAGGCTATGTGTAGAAGATTGTGACATGTTCAAAATGGAGTTTCGAGCTGTTATTAAGTTCTTCACAAAAGAAGAAATTGAAATTAAATTAAACAGCGATTGGACGGTGTATATGGGGAAGCATCCCCCTCATAAAGAATGAGCCAAACTTTTCTGAATGAGTCGAGAAAGCATTGAGGACAAAGAGCGTGCAGATCGGCCCTTGGAGGTGCTCACTCCTGAAAACATCGCTCTTGTGGAAGGAGAAATTATGCAAGACCGACCGGCGGCTCAAATTTATTGAAATAGCAGCAAGGTTGGGCCTTTCTAAAACAACAGTCCTTCAAATTATTCATCAATATTTAAACATGAATAAGGTTAGTGCCTAGACTTATTTCCTCAGTCCAAAAGCAACAGCGAGTCATCTGTTGTCAGGCATTTTTGGAACTCTGCCGTGGCAACGAGAGAGAGAGAAGTTCTGCAAGCCATTACCACTATGATCCGTCGGTCCTGATGATGTAGTGGTAACCATACTTGCCTCCTAAACCCAAGGTCGCGGGTTCTAACTCGGTCAGGATCGATGGATTTTTTTTTCGGGCGTAAAAATTCTAAGTATGGCTTCCTTCGGAAGGGAAGTAAAGCCGTGGGTCCCGTGTCATACATTTACGGCACGAAAAAGAACCTTAGGCCTGAAAGAAGAGGTCTATGAGCAACATTTGTCGGCCGTTTCACACCCGGAATTGAATCGGACGCTGATGACCTCAGATGTTAAAGAGCGTCCATAAATAAAACGAATCAAAAAAAAAATACTATGATCCCTTGTCCATAAGAGAATCAATAGAGTGACAGGCATAAACCTGGCGAAGCACCGCCTCTAAAGGCCAAGGAAACTCAGATAACCAAGAAGATCATGGCCACAATGTTTTGGGACTGTGAAGGAATACTCTTCATTGACTTCAAGGAGAGGAACACCACAGTAAATGGAGAGTACTGTGCTGGTCTACTGTACAGACTGTGTGCTCCCATCAAAGAGAAAGGCAAGGAAAACTGGTGGTGGTGTGCGCCTTCTTCACGACAACGGAGCTGTGCACACAGCTCTTGTTGCAAAGGAAGTTGTGAAGAAATGTGACTTCCAGGAGATTGACTATCCACCCTACAGCCCAGATCTAGCTCCCAGTGACTATTTCCTCTTCTCAAAACTCAAGAAGGACCTTCGAAACGGGAAATTTAATTGTGAAGAAAAATTGTGGATGCTGTTTATGTCCATTTTGCAGACAAGATTTCTGACTATTTTCGGGGAGAGGGGATTGAAATGTCAATTCAAAGATGTGAGAAGTGTATTGCAATAAAGGATAGTTATATTGAAAAGTGAAATATAGTTTTTGTCTTTATCATACCTAGAAATTGTTAGGCCGGAAACTTCCAGACCTACCCGCGTATGTATATATTATTGATTTAGGAAGGAAAAAAAAAAAAAAACTTAAGATATAGTTCCGCGAGCTATGATTTGGAGAACATTTACAAAACTTCGGCATTTTAAAATATTTAACCAAAGCTATACAAAATTTATGTGAAAAGTCTATGGCAAAGATTAAAATACAAAATACATTGTCACCAGAATTCCATGTTACCAAAGACTTGCGTCAGGGATGTTGTTTATCTCTAACGTTGTTCAAAATATATCTTGAAGAGGCTTTAAATGTCTGGAAAAAGAAATGTGGGAGTATGGGAGTCCAGGTTGATGACAGGAGTATTCACACTTTGCAGATGATTAAATAATATTGACTGAAGAATACGATGATTTAGAATACATGAGTAGAAAGCTCATTGAAGAATAGAAAAGGCGAGCCTAAAGTTTAATTCTGGAAAATGTAAGAATATGGTAATAGGGGAAAAACAAAACAAAATATAAATCCTGAAAATAAAGGAGTAACTAAATATAATGACAAATATAAATATAACTTTTAGGTTCTATAATTACTGATGATGGAAAAAATGATAAAATAAATGACAGAAAGAAAGGAAAATTTGCAATATGGACTCTTAATTCTTAATAAGGCCATAATCTAAATGCATTACTGACAGGTCTAAATAAGTAAGATGAAATGTATTTAATGTTTAAATAGCATCAAAACTCAAATCTCAACTATATAGAGACAACAATATAAAGCAATTTCATATTACAGTGCGCGAAAACCTTGCGTAAATCAAAACAGCCGTAATTAACAATAAGTTATAATTCAAAATGGTGAAAAGTACAAACATGTGTTTGCCTTTGATAATTTCATGCTCCTAATTTATTTCAAAATTTTATCTTCTACACAAAAAATAAGTACTACTTAATGTGTCATAAAGGAGAAAAGCGGAAAAAAGTGCTGGAAAAGAACAATAGATTCTGTTAAGTGAACGAGCGTTTTCGAAGAGCATTTTCCGTTACAGGATTTTTAAGTGCCTAAGTTGGCATGGAGGGGAGTGTTTTCATGTTTTGAAATTTCTTTGTAGATGTGGGAAATTTTACGTTAGAGAATCTGTGATCTGTGATCCTCTTTGCTGCACTATTGAAAAGCAGAACCTTCCACAACAGTTAATTTCTGGTGTTTTAATGAGAGTATTAGGAAAATGTGCAGTTTAATATGTGTATTAATAATTATAAACTTTAAGTCAAAACTGATAACTTTAATACAGTCCACAAAAATATTTTATTGGTTTCTTAGCAAAGCTGGACTTTAAACCCTGTCAACAATTAACTGCGCAACAAATGAAAGGGAAAGCGGAAACGAATTGTTGCGGAGAGTTAGACTGTAAACAGTGTTGCCACCATCGGCGGTTTCCCTCTGAATCTGGTCCTTCGGAGCAAAAAAACATTTCGATGGGTGGTCAGAGATATTTTCAGAGGCAATACAGAGGTTGCTTTTTATTTTTGTCTCTCTGATTGTAGCGCTGAACTAAAAACTCGACAATTGCTGACAATACTTGCACTTCTGTATTAACAATGTCAGTAGTTTTGACTGGTGATAAGGATTACAGTAATTGATGTTTAGAAATGGGAAAACAAAGTCCCCGTGATTCAGAAACTTAGGAAAGAATGGCTGGAAAACACAAATTTAAAACACTGGCTTTTTAGAAGCTGCTGAGGATTCTTAATGTAATAGGATGTCAATTTTGTTCCTTGCCATAAAGGCGAAATTTAATGCTTTAATTGATCATTCAAAGATAAATAAACATAAAATGGCACCCGTTTCATCTCGTCATAACTGAAAAATTCTCTCGTCGATAAAGTTAATGTGAATAATGTTGCAAGTAAAGGTGTACTGACCTTATTTACAGCACGTCATAATGTTTACCATCTTGCAAGTCTGTTCTATAAATACTTCAAGGAAATGAAAGAAAACTTCATCGTACATAATAAAGTAGGGTGATTAAAAAAATGTGTTGGTTTCTTATTTTCAAAATGTACTTAAAAGTGACAAATATAGTCACTTAATAGACGAATCTCGTAAACCAAAGAACGCGGGTTCAAACCCGGCAAGGATCCATTCATTTTTCGAGCGTAAAAATACAATGGTGGCTTCCTTCGGAAGGAAAATAAGGCCGTGAGTCCCGTGTCATAGATTTACTGCAACCTCAAAACTAAAAAAAGAGGAAACAGCCAAATTTATCGGTCGTTTCACGCCCTGAAATGAATGATATGCTGATAACCTGAGATGTTAAAGAGCGGTCCGTAAATAAATCAAATATATACAAATAAACGAACAGACCAATCTACTGATATAAAAATAACAAAACAGGAAAATGTAGTGTCTATTTTTCAAACAATAAGTGCAGAATGATTTCAACATACTTAGGAATACTTTGCGTTGCCTGCACCTAATGTTCAATCAATTGTTGATGTTCTTAAGACTGCTATAAAAACACGGTTAGATATTAACAAAATGTTAGGTTTAGGCACAGTTTTTTTTTTTGGCTACATTTAGCTGTTTTGTAATGCCCCGGTAGGGGAATTAGGCAAAGAATAGTTTACAACACTGACTGTAAAGCTGGTAGGCTCAATTTTTTCCTAGTGTTATAATCTGTTCATCGTAACTTTATAGTAAAATATTACTCCGCGTGTCCCGCTTTATTGCTATTGGCTCTAGAATTTACCGCCACACTGAAACACCGGTAAACTCAGCCGTTATTTTTACGATTTCATCGTCTCTTGTGTTCGTATTCTTTCATAAAAACGTTAGTTCTTGACCGAAATGCAAACCAAAATATCTGATATATAATAAACTTATTCCTGCATGCTATGAGTAACAAATAGAAATAGAAAGGCGTTCAAATAACTTATTTTATTTATTTAATAAGCAGTAATACTTCGCGAACTAATTTGAGATCTAACCAAATCATTTTCGCCACATGTTTTATTGACATTCACTATTAGCTTATGATGACCAGCCCATAGCCTGTATTCACGGAAGAGCGGCTTTTTGAATAGTCTTTAATGCCCGTTTTTACTACTGAGGCTTCACAGGCGGTGGAAACTGAAGATATAAGGGATGAAATGATAAACTTAGAAAGGATTTTTTTTTTTAATTTTAAAGGAAGGAAGCGTTACAGGCCTAAATTTTTGGGTACTTCCCCGGCATTTGACAGCGGTCGAACATGAGCACCTTGAATATGATTAAAAGAGCTTGTGTGCTCTATGAGCTATTCCTAAATTTCCTACATGCACGACTCCCTTTTCGAGACTGAAATTATAAGCGACACCTCCATGCACTTCGCTGCTTAATTATAATTCATTTGCAAGTTTGCGCGCACTTCAACAATTTGACTTCTATTCACTGATAATAACCATTGTTACGCTGCTGTATCATCAAAATGCAACAATTAGTTAAACATTCTTAATAAAACAGACGTGATAATAGATAAGCTCTTAAATACTAAAAGGAATGGCAGCTCGCGCTAAAAGGGCACAAGGACACGTGCCCCTTCCTTTAAATTTAAACCATAAATATCTTCAAATAATTTCTAAATATATTGTTAACTTCAAAAAGATTATAGAATTCCATAGACGCACGCCCTGAATGTTTCAGCAACTGCACTGAAGTATACAAGAGAGGCGCGCGGCCTAAACGCCCTGTGCGGATGAAGATAGCTTGGTATGTGTATGTGTGAAGAGAACGGGCTAAGGCACATTCTCTTTGTGTCCAGGCTTAGCAGGACAGAAAGCTTTGGTTTAGAAAAAGTTGTTATGGAACTGGTGGGCATGAGAGGGGGTGCAATAGTGAAGCTTCACGAAGGGCACACATAATCTGTGGACTTTCCACGCTCACGCGCACTGGGCCCGTATCGTAGCACCAGCAAGAGGAGCTTCCTTAAGCGATTTGTCATGAGGTTAACGTTGTTACTTCCCATCAGCTGTTTGCTCTTTCGCTTATGAGGCATCTAAACTGCAAGAAACTCTTCCACTATAAATACACCTCAAATAACATTACGTTTTAAAAATAACCGGCATTATCATAAATAAGAGTAAACTTGAATGATTAGTGAATGGAGGCGTATAGTCATGAGATTAATTTGACTGTTTTGGCACATCTGCCTCTAGCCGATTTGTTGAACATCTTAATACACTATCAAAAGGGGGGGGGGAACGAAAAAAAAAACAAATAAACAAGTGACATCGCGGACAGTTATTTAAATACACTGCTTCATCCTATGTATTTATATTTATTGCTGACATTAATTATTTCAAAGCGAAACTATTAACAAAGGTGTGAAACTTAAGTGAAGATGAATTATTTATTTTAGTAAACGCATAGTAAATATTTTGCGTCAAATAAAAATTGAATACGGGTACATAAAATTACTTTCGATTATATTTACGAGAAACATTTTTTTATACTGGTAATATATTTCTGCAAATCAATGTGATAAATTCATGCTCTTGGATTATATGCAATGTTATTTTTTTGTGCCCCACCAACTAAAATGTGCACGAGCCGACACTGACTTTAAGTACTTTCCCCATATCCACCGGGACGCCCCAAATAGAACCGCTGCTCTGTACATTTAAACTGGGGAACAACGCAACGACTGCTGCGCGGAAAATATGTCAGGCCTTCGATACTAAACGACGTGCACAAAGATTGACGAAGTCCAGAAAGGCAAGGAAACCCTCGAATATGACCAACAATGATGCATAACGAGGTTCTCTTAGCATTATTGTGTGGAACAAAAGTTGTACTTGTGAGTACTGGTACGGCAATTCAACGTTAGAGCAGAAACTATACACCTCCATCTCCATTAGCTAGGAAAAAATATATAAATTTCGTCGCTGGATTCCACACGAGGCAGGCGAAACGAACACTGAAACTGTTTTACATTGTTACGTCAGCAGAAGGAGTCTTTTCTTGATAGGCGGCTGATATGCGAGAATGAATACTCTACACCACTATCTGGCAGTCTATGAAACAACCGAAACGACCACTATAACAAAAGAAGGTTATGCTTTATGTTAGGTTGACTGTGCATTGTAAACTGCCGCCACTGTACGTGAAAAGCTGAAAACTAAGTAACCTGCACTCGTGAATGGCAAAGGTGTTATTCTTTCGCACAATAATGCAGAACCACATACAAACCAGTTGACACCTGAAACAATCATCCGTCTTGATTGGGAGACTAGTGCATCTGCCATATACTCCAGAGATAGCACCATCAGACAATAATCTTTTCGTATCTTTGAATAATCCAATGACAGCAGTTTCGAACTCTTGGCGATCACATTGGCAGAATGTCCTCAATAGCGATTATGCCTACATTTAATACTAAAACAGTGTTCTGTTTCGGATGTGCTATTTTGAAATGACTGGTCTGTGACAGACAGAACATTTTGATCGTCTTACTAGGGATGTTTAAAAAGTTCTGGCTTGTTTTAAGTCATTAAGATTGCCAAATTATTATGATAGTTGTTACGTATCACCCTTAAGATGGCGATTTGTAAAGTTTCACACGCGTAAGTGTAGCCACTTGTTTGTGATGATCGTGTAAACAACTAGTGGTAATTTTTCTACAAAGTGGATAAAAATTGAGATACGAGCTGTGATAAGCATTTCCTTTTGAAGTATTTAACCCCAATAGAAATACAAAAGGAGTTGAACTGAACATTAAAACTTTCTTCTCCTTCGTGTTCGGCGGTTAAAAGGGAGTTACTGAATTTAAGCAAGGTCAAGACGATAAGGGTTCAGGACGTCCCAAAACTGCTACGATCGACGATATTGTGACAAAAATTCACAATGCCGTACTCATTGATCGCCGATTGAAGATACGCTAGTAGGCTGACATTGCAGAGACCTAGATAAGCGTGTGCACTACATTTTACATGAAGTTTTGAGTATGAGAAAGATTTCTGCTTAATGCATGCATGGCTCGTTTGTTTACAATGGACCAAAAACGCATTCTAATGAGCAATTCACAAGACTATTTAGGTTTGTTTAAACCAATTCCTGTGAGTTTCTCCGAAGTTTCATAGCAGTAGATGAAACATGGATTCGCCAGAGACAAAGGAGCAGTCCTAACAGTGGGTGGCATCAGGTGAAAGTGCACCAAAGAAAGCAAAAACGGTTCCATCTTCAGGAAAAGTTACAGCTAAGGTTTTCTGGAATTTCCATGATTCCTCGTAGACTACCTTAAGAAGGACAGAACCATCACCGGGGAGTAAAACGCTTCATTATTCAACCAACTGAAGGATGCTATTCAGACTAAACGTACACATTTTGCGAAAAAGAAAGTTCTCTTTAAATGCTACATTGCACCTTCACACATGTCTGAGATTTTTGCTGCAAAACTGCATGACCTTCGCTTCCAAGTGCTTCTACATACACCATATTCGCCGGATTTGGCTCCCAGGGATCATTTTTTGTTCCCAAACGTGAAGAAATGGCTGGGTGGACCAAGATTCACATCAAATGATGAGCTTGAAGCGGAGACAGACGTTTATTTTTCACAGCTGGACAAATCTTATTTTACTGAAGGTATTAAAAATTTGGAAAGATATTGGACTAAATGTATTGACCTACAAGATGAGCATGCTGAAAAAAAATCGCTTATTATCTTGTGTTTTCTTGAGCAGGTCGAGAACTTTTAGAACACCCCTCGTATAGATCTTGCGGAAATAGGTAATGTAAGGTGAATCATTTTTACAAATTTTATCTTTATTTTTGGAAATTTACGGTTATTGTTCGTTGATTTTTCGGTCATCAATTAGCAAGCATCATTATTGTTGTGGCTATTATTATTTATATTACATACTACTCTCAAAAGCGGCCTGATACCACAAGCTAACTAAGCTAATATTGACTTTGCGGTAGAGAGGTGGTGGGAATAGCATTATCTCCAAGGCAACCACATAGGAAGACGACCTTTTTCCAGGAAGGTTTTTTGAAAGTCAATAACACTGTTTATGAGGTACACCCTTTACGACCTTGTCATTTGGGCTGAAACAGCGTAACAACGCCCGTCTTTATGACACACTGACGCCCATCACAGAACAATGTGTTCTACCCGGCTTCTTGCTCCATTGTGTGGCTGTTGGAGCACGGCCTGATCTTGTCATTCGTGCATTTATTCTTAGCTGTTTAGCATCCCACGCAGATTTAGAAGTGACTTGAGGCGGCTATTGACGGGCACAGATAGTCAAGTTATCAGGAGCAGGGAATAAACTCCAAAAACTTGCAAATCAGCCTTAAACTCGAGCTTATTTTGTGGGAAGTAGATACTCTTTACTATTTGATGATACAGTTTATAGTTATAGCTAGAGATTGGATAAACATGAAATGTAATACTTTACACCATTAATTGCAGACTACAAGAAAGCATAATTTTTATGTTTTAGCATTTGTAGATTTCAATAAATGCATTTTGTTTATATATATATATATATATATATATATATATATATATATATATAAAATTTCATGCAATTTTTCACAGTTTTGAACAAATATTTGCAGTAGGCCGTTTAAACAGATGCTATGCCGTAATGCACAACGTATAAACATGAAACCGTATACCTGGTGTATATATTTAAGACCTTCTTGTGCTATGTAAATAAAACTCTTACATAAACTAAAGCTTTAAGGGGTGGAACATAGTGACCAACCCTCGTATATATTGCAAACCAAAGTAACTGTACCACGACCGTCTCCAATCCTACAACATAATGCCAGGTATCGATAGTACACACAATGGCGGCGATCGAGGTTCAAGCATGCGTTGCTATTAAGCACGTGGGTTTGTTTATTTTGTTCGTTGGAGTACGTGATTTATTACAGTGGTTTATTGTTAGAAGTAAAGCAACAGTAGTATGTTAGTTCTTTTTTTTTTTTATTAAATTAATGTTAATTCGATGAAATTACATCAGAAACTTGTGCAACAGAAAGTGTTCATTACAATATGGGTCGCTCTTGTTGTGTGCCCGGTTGAACCTCTAATTATTTTAGTGCACCGCACACTACCATTACATTCCCTAAAGAGAGCTCATTACAGGAGACGTGGATAAAGAGAATATATTTTTCCTGTGCAAAATGGTGAACTATATTGTTTTCCTAGAACATTTTCAAAATTAACTACTGATGCTTATCCTGCAATGTTCCCTTACCATCATATGTGATAGTATGACCACCTCCTTGATCTAGTGGTTAGCGTTGCTAACTGTTGGCCGGGAGGCTCGGGTTCGATTCCCAGTACCTGCTTAGAAATTTTTTTTAAGTTACGGAGGTCTAGAACGGGTTCCACCCAGTCTCGTAAGGACAATTGGGAAGCTACTTTATGGAGAGGTGGTGATCTTCGATCTAGTAAGCCGCGATATAGCGACCGGCGGGACGCGATGTGCTGATCACATGCCCCCTACAATACTGCACTCTACCAATGATATCACGTGATGGAGGTAGAAGACGCAGCGGTCGTCGCGGTAAACCGAAGGCCCACATTGGGGTATGGGAAACCAGGCTTAGAAGAATAAGAAGATGTGATAGTGAGGTTTAGCAATGAAAGGAAAGATTCGAAAGAACGTATGAAGCGAGATGAAGACAGTTTCAATTAATGGTGTGAGCAGGATGTTATAACATGTTTCGACTCCTTTGCAAGTGAGGTTAAGAAAATACAGGTACTGCGGTTTATAAATATTGGTAAGGAAGACTATGTCTTCCGGCATTTGCCATTTATGAGGACTGGGGAAAACCTGTAAAAAACCTCAGTCAGGAAGGACGGTACTGGCGGTATTCGAACCCAGACCTCCCGCTCACCAGTCCGCGTCTTAACGTCCTCGGCCACCCGTGGCGGTCCAGATGATGATAACTATCATGCTGTCCCATCTATATCGATTAGTTTTAAGGTGTCCAGTACTTTGGGAGTTACTGTATTTTTTTAAAGATATGTGCTTGCATGTGAAGAAGTTCATTTCAATCTTGGAGTGCAGAGGAAGTAAGAAGTTAAAATGTAACAGATAGAGCAAAGTGGATAATTTGAATGAGATGCTTTGCTAATAATAATAATAATAATAATAATAATAATAATAATAATAATAATAATAATAATAATAATAATAATAATAATAACTCGCTCATTGGCGAAGTGGCTTCATTAATAAGCGTTGTCAAGGAAAGTTTACCACTTGATCATGGTTTGGATATACAGAAAGATGGTAAAATAAATTTTCTATTAACAATTGAAGCTTTCTTATGCAAATGAAATTAATATTCAGTAGAGCTCTTGATATGGGCTGCAAATTTTTCTTACACATTTATAAGGTAAATTGTATTGTACATTATATTTTCTTTTCTCGTAATTTTATTAAAATTGTCGCTCCTACTTGTAGAGGACATTGTACTTACATATAAATGGCTAACCATTTTATGTTTGTAAGGCTTTACAAAAGCCAAAAGTCAAGTCTGTATATAGATGTAAATGTGTTTAAATTATTCATTAATTTGGAATGATGCAAACTGGCTTAAAATAATTTTTATATGCAAGTTATACTAACGAAAAATACTTGATTAAATTTTATGCATGCAGCTGATATTATAATTATTGTTCTTATTATTTCATTACTTGTTGCACTGACTAAACGGTAACTGGCAGCGGTTGATTAACCATTTTTGTACATGATTTTTTGTAAGTCGAAATAATATTATATGTTACGTTTATATATAAGAAACAACGTTTTTAAACAATTTCAGATTCTATTTTTAATAATAAATAATATCATCTTGCAAACATAATACTTAGTAAAAGTTTCGTGTTTGCCGTTGGTAATAGTACAGCGACGTCGGCAGACATCCCCCCCCCCCCTGCATTGGGGGACTGGGTAATGGAGTCGGTCTTGCCTTTACCAATGCACTTTATATGGAAATGTTGCTTCCTGGGATCTTTTGCGAAGATTATGACTAGCGAAACTTGGTTTGCGGGAAGAATTGAGAAGTTATATAAAATAGTAAAGAAGAGGTATAATAAAATTCATAGAAGGTACATGGAATGGTTATTTGAGTACAAAAGACAGGGTATTGCAGCTCTATCGGCTGACAAAACAATAGAACGATCCGGAAATATTATTGGTGTAGCCAGATTAGAGATACGAAGCTAAAACCTGGTAGAGTTTTGTAACTTTTTAATATTAGCTACAGCTTTTAACACTTAAAGCCAAATTTACTTTCATAAAATTCTTCCTGGTTCATTGTAAGAGGGGCGTTCGGAAATAATTGACAATGTTTTATGAATACTGCGCTATTTATGGACAAATGCATTCGCAGGGCACCATGCTGACGCTAGATGTCGGTTATAAGCAGAATGTATAGCTAAAGGACAGTGTTCGTTTGTTGTCCAGTAGAGGAAGACGCGTCGGTCCTGGTGGTGTAGTGGTAACGATACATGCCTTCTAAACCCAAGATCGTAGGTAGTCCCGGCCAAGGTTGATGAACTTTTTTGGGCGTAAAAATCCTAAGTATGGCTTCCTTCGGAAGGGAAATAAAGCCTTGGGTACCGTGTTGTAGATTTACGGCATGTAAAAGAAACTCAAGCGTAAAAGAAGAGGTCTCTGAGCAAAATTTGTCGGTCGTTTCACGCCCTGAGTTGAATGGGACGCTGATGACCTGAGATGTTAAAGAATGTCCGTAAATAAATAGATAAAAAAAAAAAAAAGAGGAAAGACTTGGAGAAGATGGAAGGCGACTATCATGAACAAAGATTGTGTTTATGCTAAGAAGACGTCAAAACTGCAGAAATCTCACATACAGAATTAACTGCGGTATGTGGTCAAGATGTTCCTGTACAACTGGGTTAATGGGTGCGTACAGGTCGTTTGTCAACATTGCGGTCTCCCATGAACATTGAGGTTGTGTCTGAATTGATTACGGCTGATAGACGTATAGCCTTTGATGAACTGAAATATCAGACAGGCAACGGCCCCTCAACCCTGCACCATTATTTACGACGATTTGAATATGAAATAGGTGTGCGCACATTGGGCTGAAGTCTGTCGTCCGCTACTGGTGATTGGTGATGAGTCATGGTGTCACTACTACACACAAGAGAAGAAAGTTCAATCCGTGCAATGGAAACATTCAGGGAGGACCTGGCCTGTTCCGGACAAGCTGATGAGCACAGTTTTGGTGACACTTCAGGCATACTGCTAATAGACTGGTTTCCTCAAAGAACGACTGTCAACAGCGAGGTGTACTGAGAGACCCTTACACCGTTTGGACGCAGGATTCAGCAACGGCGAAAGCGGAGGTGGTCGACAGGAGTGTTCCTCCAATATGATAATGCGCGGTCCCACATGAAACAATGAAGGTCACTGGATGCGTCCGTAATATAGCGTTGTTTTGCATATTTAAAGATGCGATGTAACAAAAAAGGATGTCATAACTTTGGGGAAACCTCACATATACAGAGTGTGTGTAATATGAACATTCAGAGCCCTTTTCTACACCTGTACCATATATCAGAATATTCAAAAACAGAATTTTGGGAAACAGAAGGTCAAATTAAATACTCGAAATGTCCTCCGTCAGCACGGAGACATCCATCAAATCGGAAGCAACTAAACTCTGTTATTTTAAATGCAATACCCGATCTTTTTATTATTATTATTATTATTATTATTATTATTATTATTATTATTATTATTATTATTATTATTATTATTATTATTATTATTATTATTATTTTCCGTTTTCGAATAATGCTCTATAAGATCTTTTCAAGAATCACCCGCATTAGGTACGTCTGAACAAATTGTTGCTAAATCAAGAGAACAAAAAAGTGTAATGAATAATAAATTGCTTCTTTTGTTCAATGCTTTTTTATATAAGATATAATATAAATACTGTCTCCTTATAGACGTGGAATTGTGTTTATTGATAGAGAAACATTTTATTTAAGGTATAAATATGACCTCTATTGTGTTAAATACTTTTATCTGATATTGAGCGAAAGGGAAAGAATTCTAATTTTAATTATGGTTGCCTATGGAGAAACACAACAATCTTATCCAAAGGCGACCGCCAGGTCGTTAAGGCGCGTAAGCGGGCGGTCTGGAGTTTGAGTCCCGCGAGGACCGTCCTCCCTGACTGAGAGTTTTTCCAGGTTTTCCTCTGTCCTCATAAATGGCAAATGCCGGGGAGGTACCCTAATATTAGGCCTGGAACGCTTCCTTCCTTAAAAAAAAACATTTCCCAATATATGATTTCATCTCATGTATCATCAGTGTTCAGAGGCCTGTGGTGGCTCAGTATTAAAAACGGGCGTTAAACACTATTAAAAAAATCGAGAGATGGTGAATTTATTTAATGATATGCTTTCGGATCGCAATCTAATTCCACGTACAACAGTGACAAGGATCGTAAAGAAATTCACTCAAACTGGAAACGTAAAGGCCTTGCTAAGATCAGGTCGCCTGAAAAGTTCAACTGATGAGAATATTTCATCAGTTCTTCTTCAGTTCTTCTTCAGGTGCAAGAAAATGCAAAAGTTTTTGCTACAAATTTGTCGTCAGAACCAAATGTAAGTAAAAGTTCCGTGATGAAAATCCTTAACAAGTATCAAGCAACATCCTTACAAAACTACAACCTTTGCAGCAACTTTCAGAGGACAATTCGGATAGAAGAATTCAACTTTGTGGATTAGTGATGGCGCACATTAATAACAACCCAGTTTTTCTGATACAAATTGTATTCTCAAATGAAGTCACATTCTGCCTGATTGGATTTGTCAACAGACACAACTGTCTATTCTAGTCAGACGTAAATCCACAATAGATGAAGGAGAATCACACGCAGGATTCATAAAAGCTTAATATTTGGGCTGATATTGTTGGTGATCATATACGAGTATTTGGCCCTTTCTTCTTTAGACAAACAACAAACGCTTCAAATCACGTGGCACCGACTGTCGCAAATTTGTTTCCACATAAAGTCAACCACAGAGATGACATCTAATTCCAAAAATATGGAATTCCAGCTCAATTGAACAGAATGTTCGTCAGCACTTTAGATCAGGTTTATCCAAAATGATGGTTTGGTAGAAGAGGTCACATAGAATGGCCAGCAATATTCCCAATTTTGTCCGCTTTGGACTTCTTTTTGTGCATTCATTTGAAGTCAATAATATATCGAGAAAGACTCAAAAACTCAGAGAACTAAAATGTCGAATTATTAAGTCATTCTTTAAATTGTTTCTCTGATTTAAAAGCAGCTGAGAACTACCAGTTTGAACAAAGAATTTAGACGTTGAGCTTTGTTTTGTTTTTGTTAACGAAGGAGTATTTTATTATTCGTTACACTTTGTTTTAATTCTTGATTTAGCAACAATAAAGCTGTACAGAAGTACCTAGTGCGGGTACCTTTTGCAAAGCTCTTAATAAACACTATTAAAAAATAAGGTAAAAATAAATTGGATATTGCATTCAAAATGAGAGAGTTTAACCGGAAATAGAAAAAAGTCAGTAATATTTTTGAGTTCTCAGTATACGGCACAAGAGAGTTTTATATCACTGAATCTCAGGCTTCATATTTAGATACTGCGGGACATTTTAACTACGATAACACGGTAGTAAAATTATAGGGCAGTTCGAAACTCTGAAAAGTGTGGAGGAACTAGCGAATGTGATGCAAAGAGCCGCCCTGTTGGTGGAAAATGGAATATGTACACCTTTTGACCAAAAAAAAAAAAAAAAAAAATTAATCTCTTGTTTCTTTTAAGTCCTACTCGTTACAGCGCGCAGTTCACAGGGTAACCAGCAAGGCTGTATAGCCACGGCAGCAGTTGTGTTATATAGCATGTACTAAAGACATTATCTCGAGTGTGTTCCGTTAGCTCTGTGGCAGAGTGTGCAGTGATGTGATGGTTAAGAGCGCAGATCCGCGTCCTGGTATGAAGCACTTGTTTTTTTAAATAAACCTTTATAACACATTGCGACCAATTAGTCTCATAATATTGTTTCCTATATATAACAAACTTTAACGTTAACGCATTATTCATGCTATAAGAGTTTTTGTTTTGTTTGAGTAGTGTTTAACGCCCGTTTTTACTACTGAGGCACCACAGGCGGTGGACACTGAAGTGATATATGAGATGAAATGACATATTGGGAAAGGATTTTTTTTTTAAGGAAGGAAGCGTTCCAGGCCTAAGTTTTAGGTACCTCCCCGGCATTTGCCAGTTATGAAGACTGAGGAAAACCTGGAAAAAACCCCAGTCAGGGAGGACGGTCCTGGCGGGATTCGAACCGCAGACCTCCCGTTCACGAGTCCGTGCCTTAACGACCTCGGCCACCCGTGGCGGTATGCTATAAGAGTATTTTAATATTTCCTTAAGTATTTGTTCTATGTAAATACAATGTGCTACACATGCACGAAGGACAAAAGATGGCTTATGTGCACAAATTCAAGAAACCTGGGATATTGTAGCCTCTCGTCCACACTACTGTAGAAACCTTGATAATTATGCCCCGAAGATTGAGAGCAGTTATACATGCTGAGAGTTCATGCACCGGATATTAATTTGCATTTATTTCTGTGTTTTTACTTTAGAAGATAATAATGTGTGTTTATTGTTTAGTTATGTAAAGAACATGTTAGATTATGATTACGTTTTTAAGTGTGCATAGGTAATACCATAAAACTGAAATGATACCTGAAAATATAATATGATATTAAGGCAACATGATGTTCTACATATACACTTAAAAAATTACGTTCTCTTTCCAGATTGAACATTACGTTTAGAGGCAAAAATCAGGGCGTGAAATGATCGATAAATTTTGCTCAGAGGCCTCTTTTTTCACGCTTGAGGTACTTCATCGTGCCGTAAATGTACCCACGGCTTTACTTCGCTTTCGAAGGAAGTCATACTTAGGCTTTTTATGTCCGAAAAAAAATCAACGATTCAGGCTGGAATTGAATTCACAATCTTGGGTTTAGGAAACAAGCATGGTTACCACCAGGACTGACTCAAAAAGACAACCAGTACTATATATAGGTTATAGCACGTACTGCAGAAAAAAAATACAATAAATTAGTTACATTAGCAGAAGATAAAGAACGTGTATCAAGCAAGATACGCACAAGGTCATATGCAGTATAAGATGACTTGTTTGAAGTTAGGACATTTCCAATATATATAAAGAACTTTGCTATAGTGCTCAATACCATTAATTAATAACTTTTTTTGTATAGTTATTGTGTATTGAGTAGGTGAAATTATTTTAGATGCTTTAAACTGTATTTTTATGTTTAAATTGTATTTGGTGTGTGTGTGTTGATAATTTTAAGGCCTTTTTAATCGCCTAAATTTTGGTTTTTAAGAGCGTAAAAATCCAATCTAATGATGAAAAAGCGCTCTAAAAGTATACCAAATAACTAGGGTATGTTTCTATGAAAACGCTAGCAATGTACAGAGACATAGTAACACTACGCACGGTTCATGGAATAATTTTTCCACATTGAATGTAAATCTCAAAATTTTCAACAAGACTCTGCTACGGCGCACGCAGCTAATGTCTCTTTAGCTTTAATTGAGAGAAGTTTTTGAAGACAGGGTCATTAGTACGGGATTACTGCCCCGCGCTATTCCCAGAGATTTCTTTATGATATATTTATCTACACGGGAACTTGGAAAATAAAGTATATGTGAATAATACGCTCACATTGGAAGAACCGAAAGAGAGAATATAAAGAACGAAATTGCAGCGATTTTATAACTAAAGCGTGTGAATACCCGTAGCTTATCGAAGATAAGAAAATGTGTGACGATACCAATTTTTATTCTGTATGTGCTTAGTTGATTATTTTAACTGTAACTGTGATATATTTAATTTAAAATAAGTTAGGTACTTGGTTTGAGAAATTACGTTATGAGGCAAGCTCCTAAGTTCCCGCCATAAGTCGAGGCGCAATAATCGGTAAACCTTTTGGGCGGGAAATAGCCTTCCTTATCTCTACTTCTTTCATTCAACAATCGCGCCTAGGGCTCGGAATTTTAGGTATTTTAAATTTCAAGGTCTTTTATTTATTTATTTATTTATTTATTTTTTTAAGTTTCTCCTTAGTAAAATACATACACATTGAAATAAATGCATAAAAATGTCTTTACTTAATGGCCCAGAGCCACAACAGAAGAACATTTTTGTTAAATTTCAAATGTTTATACAACATAATATAAAACTCCCCTTGTAATTTCCAATACTTTATAATGTCAGGGCAGTGAACACTGAACAACTGTCTACGGTTATCTACTTAAAGCCACATGTTATAGTCGCATAGTTTTATTCTATGAAATTGGCATACAATAAAAATTTATCATACTTTTTACAGGCATAATTTCTCGCGCTAAAAGTTAATTCCACGATATTTTGTTAACTCAGTGGCTAATGTACATGTGATACTAGTTTCATTGTTGTCATTTCCGGTGATAAAAGTATTTCGTGACCCCTGGACTTGCAATTTTATCACAAGTAATATCGAGAGGGTTGAGATTGCCGATAAATTCATGAACGTGAATGAGAGAATTTATCTGGAAAGTTCAGACCCTTAAGTGATATTTAATAGGACTATTTCAATATTTAAATAATAATTTAAATATAATACCTCTAATCTTGGCTTACAAAATTGTAATAGTGTATATTTGTACTTAACCTTTTCAAGCAATCTTGCGACAGAATGCCAATTGTCAGTAGTGCCAATAGAGAACAGCAAAATACGGATTAGGACTATTTCATGAATAGAATAAGAATAAAAATGATATATATTTGAAATTCGCGCACAAAATTTTAACACTTATATAAAATGTTATACTTATGAATAAATCGTGAGACTGAAATGGACAAAAGTCGACTATTACAATCGCTACCGTTCGATTGTCTAATATCTACCGAGGAAAACAAAAATTGAAATCCCTAATGATAAGATCAATTTCACATTTGACCCATCACCAAAACGCTTTGAAGAATCCTCCATTTTGCGTTATGATTGTCCATGCTTTTGTTACTATCAATAGCTCCCCACCGCCTCCAGCAAAAGTGGTCAATGATGCGTGATCAGGAATAATGGAGGTATACAGCTGGCTACACTGACCACAAGACAAATGCACATCGCGTGATAAAGCGGATTTGATAACTTTGTTCCGTTAATTTCACGGCTGTGATTGTCAAAATTCCAAATTATGTTTTGTTTCATTTGGTCGATTTTAAGATGATGTCACATGGGTGAAAATTTTTCTTATAGTACCGCCTTAACTGGAAGGGGAATCGAAATTTCGAAATTATAATCTTGCATGAAACATACCATGTCATTTTTGGTAGACCTAGTAAATATTCTCTAAAATTACATGGCTTCCAAAATAAGTCCTTACCAATCGCAAGGGTTTTTGTGTCTCGAGAGCTGGATATGCCACAGCCGATCGCGTCTATTATTTCGATTTCGCTTCTTAAAAGTGTATAAAAGCTTACATTATAGCAAATGCTGAAAATATCATCTCTCAGCTAAACGGACATTGCACCGGTAGATACATTTCGATTTATACGACTTAGCTCGATCATTGAATTGTTTCTGATTTAATTTCGTATGATTTCCCTGAGTTCTGCGAAAATATGGGGATTTGTTTAGTACTTGTCCTTCAAGCTACCCTAAAACTCACAGACTGCCATATACGGAGAGCGAATTAATTAATGAATAGTGTTTAACGCCCGTTTTTGCTACAGAGGCACCACAGGCGATGGCGATGGACACTGATGATACATGAAATGAAATGATATATTGGGAAAGGATTTATTTTTAAGGAAGGAATCGTTTCAGGCCTAAGTTTAGGGTACCTCCCCGGCATTTGCCATTTATGAGGACTGAGGAAAACCTGGAAAAAACCTCAGTCAGGAAGGACGGTCCTGGCGGTATTCGAACCCAGACCTCCCGCTCACGAGTCCGAGACTTAACGACCTCGGCCACCCGTGGCGGTTCGGAGAGCGAGAGGACTATACATCAGCACTCTCGTCTTCAAACACTTCCTTAATTTTACCCATGAACTCCGCTGCTGTGGTAGAATCTTGTTGAAACCACCCAAATGATTTCTGTTTTTCCGTGAACTGATTAAAAAATGGGATCTTTATATTATTTCGGTACCTCTCTCCATTTGCTGCCTGCTCGTAAAAAATCGGACCGATTATGCACCTTGCGCTAATGGCTCATCAAATTCCAGTTTTCCTATCAGAAAGAGAGATTTCTTGCAACAATTGAGGTTTTCAGAACCCAGATGTAAGTGTTATGAGTGTTCACACGCCCATATGTCTCGTCTGAAAAGAAAACAAACTGTGAATAGATAAACCCTTCAGTCACTGATGAAAGAAACCACTTACAATAATGCACACCTGCTACGGGATCACCATGTCGCAGATAATAATGGACACGTTTACACTTGCAAGGTTTGGTTTTTAACAATGTTGTTGCTGTATGTGCAGAAGACAATGAAACACTTAGTGATTTTGTTGGAGAACGTTCAAGATTTGCGCCAATTTCGTCTAAACTGTTTTCTGTTAAAACGGCACGGCACGGCACGTCTTCGCATATTTCTTAATTTGCACGGAACCAATAATATCAAATCTATTCACAAGATCGTGAAATGCATCCTTGAGTCTGTGTGGAGGACAGAGTGAAAGTGTATTAACAGTGGGTGGTTTTTCCTTCGAGGGATCTCCCCACGTGCGCCGAGCTCTGCAGCTGTCGTTTCGTTCCAACTCTTGAAAGCCGGATGCGGAGCCGGTGGGGAGGTCAGTTCGAGTTTAACTCTAGGAACGTGCAGGTGCTTACAGAATCTTTTCGTGATGTATCGAGATTGTTTAAAAAATGATTCCTTGATATTCAACTCCAAGTCAAAATTCGATTCATAGAGTGGTAAATGAAGTATTCTTGATAAAAAGCGTACACTGCCACATACAGCACTCACAGAAGAAACATTAGATAACATTGCATAAGCTCGGAATGTTCCCTCAGGCCTAAAAATCGCTTCGCCGTCTTTCTCAGCAAACGGAAATTTCCTATTCCTCTGTTCAATCAGCTACAAAGCCACTGGAGTTAAAACCCTATAAAATTACTGTAGTGTAAGAATTTAAACCGGGTGACCCTGCAGTAAATTTGTGAATGAATTTTGAATAGTGTGCTTGGCCTAATTTTCTTTATGGACAAGTCTTGGTTCCACCTAAGTGGGTATGTTACTTCATAAAACTACCCTGCTTCACCAGGTACCCCTGCATGATCAAAAGATAGGAGTGTGGTACGCCATTAGCGGCTATAGAATAATAGGTACTATAGTGATTGCTATGTGCCGAATATTTTGCAACCTTTTTTGTTAATTAAGTGTGAAGGAAACTTAGGTTCGTCATTTGCCAATACGATTCTGCAACGGCACATACAACCCATGTCTTCTAGCATGCACTTCATGAAATATTCGGCGATATATGGCGCCCTAAGTCCCCCGATTTAACTCCCTGAGATTTTTTTATCTCTGGTGGCGTTAAAGGAAAATGTTTACAAGACAAATCCACACACATTGGATGAACTGAAACAATAACATTCGTGAAGTAAGTTCTTGCATTTCTCAGAGGAAACCGCAAATATTAATTTCATAAGCAGATGCCAGAAATTTATGGAAAGTGAAGAGAGACAGTTCCAGCATCTTCTTGCTTGATAATAGTGTGTAAATGTATTTTTTAAGTGTTTACGCGACAGTCATGCGACTTTCTGACTCCCGTTCATCGCGGTCTTTAATCGACCGACCAACCGGACGTTACGCGTGACCGCTTCAAGAAGGAAAAATGACCCATTAGAAAGGGTGTGTGTAAAGTACATTAAAACACATATAACAATGTTAATACAACAAATTGGTATTCCAGTGTAAATATGATACATTCTAAAGTTGAACATCATATATGTGATTCAAAATGTTTGCTGCGTAACTATGCGTTTTGACCTTGCAGCAAAACTCTCTCACGTTATTTACAAAACAACTTCAAAAATTTCATTTCTATTATCGCCGATGAATCGTGACGCCTTCATTTCCGGTCTGCTGGTGTAGAGCATACCTTCAGGTAGGGAGGAAAAAAAGGCACCAACTTGGCTAAGAGGCCATTAGCTCGGATTAGAGGAGCTGGCGTCAGTGGGGCAGACATGTTTATCAGAACACTCAGTCGACAATCTGCTGGGGAAGGCTTTAGAAGCCCCTTGCTTGGCTACTTCAAGAGTGAATCAGGCCCATCCGCTAGAGTGCAATAAACAGAATGGTTAAAATAAACTGGCATTCAGCTTTGCAGTGCATGTAGCATAAAACATTTGAGCATCACATTAACTCATGCATAAACGAATAAATAAAACTGAAAATCGAATTCTCTCTTTCTCTGTGCGTCCCTCATTGAAAACATTTGAAAAGGTCAACTATAGCGTCACCCACGCGCTTTTCAAAATTTTTGCTACCGCTTTACTGCTAGATAGGGAATTTGAAAGAGAGAATATATGGTCACGAAGCAAAATAAAAGATGGTAATGGTAATAAAGCAGTGCATATTAGGTGTTGATAAATCAGTTTTAAAGCGAAACAGGGTAAAAGCCTTAGAATGTATTCAAATTTGTTTCGCGAACTACCAAATATCGATTTTCTATAAATAAAAAAATTAAACTGTTGGAAATTACTTTGTTATGATTAGAGAGTAGAAAAATATGATAATATTTCACCGCAAAGGGCGGCTGAGGTCATGGCATGGACACGTGAGCGGGAGATCTGGGGATGCCAGCCATGACCGCCCTCCCTGACTGACTTTTATTTTTTCTTTTCACATTTTCTTCAGTTCTTATAAATGGCAAATGCCGGGGAAATACCCTAAACAATTGAGGAAAGCTTCCTTCCTCAAAAATAAATAAATAAATAAATAAATAAATAAACAAATTCCTTTCCCAATTTATCATTTCATTTCATGTATCATCAGTGTCCACAGCTCGTGGTGTCTTAATTGTAAAAACCGGCGTTATACTTATGTAAAAATATAACATTTTAACAAAATATGAAAATACGGACTCTTTTTGAAAGACTAAAATTAAGATGTAATATACCTTATCATAAACATTAATATGTAATGATATACGAGGGTACGTCATTAAGTAAGTCACAAATGACTACAGGGCATAACAATTTAGAGTACTTGATTTGAGAAATACTTTTATTTCTGGACAATATCTCCCAGTACTTGAGGCACTTGTCCCTGAAATCCAGCAGCTCTCAGAACCAGGTGGTGACTTCCCTTTCTACAACTTCATTGTTGAGAAAATGCTCACCGAAAGATGTTTCAATGGAAGTCTCTTGGAGCAAGATCTGGGCTATACGAAGGTGCTGGAGAACTCCCTACTTGAAATTGCCAGTATGAGGACGGGCATTGTCATGCAAAAGCAACACGCCTTTTTAAGCAGTTTGAGTGATGATAGAAGCATCACTGACAATATATGGCCTCCTTGGCCTCCTCGTTTATCGCCCTGAGATTTTTATCTCAAGGGGGCATTGAAGTGTGTAAAACAAACCCACACGTCTTTCATGAAATGAAAAAGAACATTCGTGGAGAAATTCTTCCATTTCAGAGAAGAAATTGCAGAGGGTGATGGATAATTTAATAAGTAGATGCCAGAAATGTATGGAAAATGCAGTTCCAGCATCTTCTTGCTTGATAATGGTGAGCAAATGTACTTCTCTAGAACACCATGAAATACAGCTTCACTAGTACTTTCCTTCCCATATTACCAACACATTTGAGGAAGTGACGAATGGTTTTGAGCGGTTAAAAATAGGATGAAAATAAATGGTTCTAAGAAAAAGGCAATAACATTCTGTAAAAACCAAGCAGAATTTCCTTAATTATAAAACCGATTAAAAAAAGACTAGTTTAAAATGGAAGAAGATAGCTTATTTATGATTAGTTCGCTCCTAATGGAGTATAGAGCTGCTGGTTGGAGCCCATATAGCATATATCAAATAAGTATCCTAGAAAAAATCCGCGTACAGCGTCGTAACAAGAAAATGTCGGATATCATTAGCGGAGAGACTTAAAAAAGAGAGGAAAACGTCATTATACAATGAGTATACAGAACAAAATGTATGTACAGATATCACAACCAGGTTAGAAAAACAAACATGCTATGGTAGGAACGAGCATAGTTTTAAAATCAATTGTAGGCAACAGGGAGCGAACGTGCGTAAATTTTCTTTCATAAATAACTGAAATGAGTTACTTGCAGTTGTCTTTCGGGGTTGTCCTTGTTTGACAAGATCTAAAAGTAGCCTAAAATTATATGTGTAGAAATATTTAATTGATATATGTAGATATGAATGTTTTTGGTGTCAAATTTAACTTTAACCCGGACTAATTGAAACGTTGTTTAACTTATTAATTGGCTAGCTTCGCTTAACTTGTTTATATTATTATTCAAAATGACAAATGTCTAGGCTTAAATACGCTCAATTATATCTGATAAAACTAATAATTTTATAAATATATTTAATTAAGTTCATATGTGTAAAATTATGTAGACATGTATTTAATTAGTTTAACATATCTAATTACATTGATGATATTTAACTATACTGACATGTTTATTCGGGTGAAATGTATTTAATTAAGTTACTGTGTGTAAAATTAAGTTGACTGGTATTTAATTAGATTTTTTTTTTTTAATAGACGCTCTTTAACAGCTCAGGTCATCAGCGTCCCATTCAACTCAGGGCGTGGAACGGCCGACAAATTTTGCTCAGAGGCCTCTTCTTTCAGGCTTGAGGTTCTTTTTCGTGCCGTAAATGTACGACACGAGACCCACGGTTTTACTTACCTTCCGAAGGAAGCCATACTTAGGATTTTTACGTCCGAAAAAATCCATCGGTCCTGGCAGGGTTCGAACCCGCGATCTTGGGAATAGGAAATTTAATTAGTTTGACATATTTAACTATGTTGATATATATTTAACTATTATGACATTATTTTAGTTAGGAGAAATGTATTTAATTAATTTAATATGTCTAAAATTTGTATTTAATTATTTCGCGTATTTAACTAGCTTGATGTGTAAAATTTATCATTAACTGGTTGACATATTTAACTAGGTTGATGTGTATTTAACTAGATGGCATATTTTAATTAGGTGAAATGCATTTAATTCATTTAATACGTGTAAAATTTGTATTTAATTAGCCGACATATTTAACTAGATTAATGTACATTTAACTAGATGACATGTTTTATTGGGTGAAATATATTCAGTAAGTTTATTATGTATAAAATGTGAATTTTTTTTAGTTTTACACATTTAACCAGATTAATATGTATCTATTTAGTTTGACATGTTTTATTAGATAGGTGAAAATTATTTAATTAAGTTAAATGGCATGTAAATATATGTAAAACTTATTCACATATAGCTAAATTAGATTTACTTATTTAATTCCAGATTGGCATGTATTTAATAAATTTTTAATAGTGTTTAACGCCCGTTTTTACTACAGAGGCACCATAGGCGGTGAACACTGATGATACATGAGATGAAATATATCGTAAAGGTCCTTTGTAAATATAAATGATTTTAATAGTTGCTATTAAAGCTAGTAGTAAATATGATGGTAGTATAATAGTTAAATTGTTAATTGGCTGATTATATATTTTTAATAAGAATCTATTTTTATTGCAGTTTATACATATTGGGAAAGGATTTTTTTTTAAGGAAGGAAACGTTCCAGGTCTAAGTTTAAGATACCTTCCCGGCATTTGCCATTTATGAGCACTGAAGAAAACCCGGAAAAAAACCTCTGTCAGGTAGAGCGAGCCTGGCGGGATTCGAACCCGAGACCTTCCACTCACTAGTCCGCACTTTAACAACCTCGGCCACCCGTGGCGGTATACTCAATTAAGTTCATGGTTTATTTTTTAAGTTTTACTGTCAACAATCATTATAGTTTTTACTACTGAAGCACCACAGGCGGTGGACACTGATGACATGAGATGAAATGATAAATTGGGGAAGGATTTTTTTTAAAGGAAGGAAACGTTCCAGGCCTAACTTTAGGGTACCTCCCCGGCATTTGCCATTTATGAGGACTGAGGAAAACCTGGAAAAAACCTCGGTTAAGGAGGACGGTCCTGACGGGATTCGAACCCTAGATCTCCCGCTCACAAGTCCGCGCCTTAACGACATCGGCCACCCTTGGCAGTGTCGCGATTGTGGCTAGTACGGCCATCGAAATAAACTCCTTGTTACAATACTGTATGAAATGCTGTAGTAATTAATAAATGCAAATATTTTTAACCCTTTAAATTTTTAAACATTTGCTAAAACTGTATCTATTGTATTTGCAAAGTTTTTTTTTGTACGTAAGAATATTGTAATTGTAACTGTGTTGTTGTTTCAATAACAATGTTGTTTTATAATTTTCCATGGCGAAGAAGAAAATACCTAACAGTATTATTGGAAAATATTTAAACACTGGAAGTTCTGATTCTCCATAATTAAATGTTGTTTGCAAACCCTGTACATTTAGAATATAGTAGATATCACAAAGAACATCAGTTTCCCGAAGTGGATTTTGATTGGAGCAGAAATACAGCTGATTTCCTCTTTGTCATTAGAGAACCACCTTTACACTTTCCCATATAGTCAATACACAAGCTCAGTAAGGAGGCGCCTCACAGAGAATGTCTCTGAAAAGTTTTAACTCCAGAAGGCACTTTCACGAAAACTTTTTCACAGATGAAAAGGAGCATTAACTTTTGAAAAAGTGGAGACGTATTTCTTCTGCTATTCTGTGCCATGCGTGGGCCAAACAGGTTACATACACAAAACTGGGAGAGACAGTTTCTAAGCCTCAGCTGCCATATCGTATCCGTTAGTACGAGTCAGTACAAAAGTTTGTCGTTTCTTTCTTCTGACGTTTTTCGATACACATGGCGTTCATGAAGCCCCTCTCAATAAACATTCAAGTACTTTTACAATTAATCACGTTCTAATGCTCCTCAACAAATAAAGACATTTCGTAAATGCAGCGCCACAAGTGACTCCTGATATTTGATACAGAATATATGTATCATGTTGCTAGAATATACGAGAACTATTCGATAAAATCATCATCATCATCATCATCATCATCATCATCATTTTGACAACATTCCTTTACTCATCCTCATAATTTTGATATTTCTCGTAGTCCCGCACCTGTCCCATCGTTTCTGTCTGTCTTAGAGAACATGCTGGAAGCAATTTTTTCACAGGTCCTTCAAAAATCGTCAAAAAATCACATGATCAAATATAGACTATTGGAAGGGTCAGGTACATCTTCTCGTTGATTTTGATCAGTTTTTAAGACATCTCTGTAATATCGTCCAGTTACAATTGTGTATTACAGGTTTGACATGCTGGTGAAATCTTCCTTGAATATCAAAAATGAAATGATCATAACTTTGCCAGCAGAAGCAACCACTTTACTTTACTTTTCTTTTGTTAATTAGCAGTGGGTTTTCACATTTGAACCAAACTGTGACATCATCTTCTACTGCATGCGAACGTTCTTTTGTTAGAGAATCAGAAGTTTGGAGCCCATCGTGAACAAAAACCCACTAAAACTTTCAGAATTTTTGCAAATGTTCATTACGTTATTTGACCATCCTCTTATCACAATGGCAGCAACGATGTTAATGTTTAAACATTTTAAACCATCTTCGAGTTCTGCTTTAAGGAAGAACAAACTCTCTCCTGTTACATTGCACAGGCCTCAGTTGAGGATTTGTTGAGACCAAATCAGAATTTCAGAGGAGTATATACCTCTTTGCGTGACACCCCCATTTCGCTGTGGGCGGAACTGAACATTTCTCAACTTGCAAACCTCTCACAGGCGGGAACCGGTAGTCATGACAACTAAATACGCGTACATTACGCATTAAGCTAGTAAAATATTGCTAAGTTAATATCATAAACAGTAGTGACATTAATTCTGGACACTTTGCTTATAATTTTTATGCTTTTTAAATCTTACAAGATATACATAGCTTGTGTTGTGCTAAATCAACAGATGGTATTTAGTCTATGAGGTTTCTATACAATTTAAGAAAGGTGAAATGTGCTACGTTCTGTATAGATATCAGAAACAAGTTTAATTAACAATATTCGATAACATCAATAATTCCATCTTAGTACAGCAGCAACATAATTGTTGTGTAATTATAGTGTTTTCAACCAAATTGTTGTGTTACATTGTTGTACTCTACCAGTACCTAAGTGTCAACAACAATGATGTATAGAGTTGGCAACTAACTGTTGTAAAGTGAACATTTTCAGAGTGAGTTGAAAAGTCTTCACGTAATTTCAAATAATGGCCCCTAAGACAAAACGCGCTGACTGTTCACCAAGTAAAAGGAGTAAGACAGCAACACTTCATGAAGAAGACTATTCCTATGAAGAAATAACGAAAAATTTGGATGGTGGTGCTCTAAAGTCAGGCACTAAGAAAGTTTACAAGTGGTACAAAGTAACTGGGAGCACAAGAACGTCTCCAAGAAGTGGCAGAAAGTCAAAATCATATGCTCAAGAATGCCGCAGAATCTGCCGCCTTTCTCTACAACATCGCCGACATACGTCAAAAGATATAAATATCATCTTAAAGACTTCTGGGCTACATGTCTCTGACTGAATAACCAGACAAAGACTGTGAGAAAATGTTCAACGAGCGAGGACGATCTCAACCAAAGGCGTGTGGTGTGGAATTGGACGCCAAATGACCGGGGTCAAGTCATTTGGAGCGATGAAACGAAGATCAACATCTTTGCAAGTTTGTGCGTCGTCAAAGAGGTGGGGTCATGTTACCGAGTGCACCACCGCCACTATGAAACATCCTGTCAGCGTCATGGTATGGGAAAGCATGGCAAGGCATGGTGTCAGGACTTTGCAGTGTTAGAGAGCAACATTAATGTAAAAAATACCGAAAAGAGGTCTTAGACTTAAAAAGTGCTGGCTACTATACGTGAATTATTTCGGGATGACAATCAGCGATGCATCTTCCAACAGGCTGGCGCAAAGTGTCATCCGCTCGAATCAATCAGAAACGGTTCAGGGACCATCATGTTACTGTCCTCTCTTGGCCAGGGAACAGTCCTGACCTCAACACAATGGAAAACTTGTGGTCGAGGCGGAAAGTTTGGGTGTCGCGTCGGAATTCCAGTAACGAGACGGAACTGCTAGAGGCCATCGTCCAATCGTGGTTTAGAGTGATAACAACAGTAGATCTCCAATGTTTGATGTACTAAATGTTACAACTGAATCAAAAAGATTATCCAATATGTATATGTATATGTACAAATGTACATTTAGTACATCAAACATTGGAGATCTATATATATATATATATATATATATATATATATATATATATATAGATTATCCATTAATGCTGTATATTTAAAGAGGAAAGGCAACCTCTTGGGTGGTTCAATGTTTTCCCTATGCCACACAAAAACCGCTGTATCACTAGGACCAAATATTACAGTCTCGGCGCAAACACAGTAGCCCTGTCTACACCATAGTAGTCATTTACTGTGCATTATTGAAATCTCTTCCTCATTTGCGTGTCTTTTGAAAAATGTATACACTCTAAAAATAATATTGCCAGCCTGGTTTCGAAATATCTTCCTTTTTGAGTCATTGTTTTCACCACGGTTAAATTCACCACTTACACTTGCCTTACCTAAAGCCATTGCATAACCTTCTGTTCAGGGGTGAATTTAGAGGGGGGGGCCATCCTGCCCCCCTTAATCTGACTAAAATTTGTATTTTTCTGTTTTTAGAAATTCTGTAACTCGTTCGGTAAAGAGACTTTTCGATGTTGAGTAATAAACAGTAACTGTACATTTTAATATGCTTTGTTCCTGTTAGACAGGTAGCTCAGAACACTTCTATTGTAAATATTTTAGCAAAAGATATAGGGGACTTTAAAATTTAATTATAACGGTATTTTTATTGCTGTCACACCCTTCTGCTGAAAATATTATAACCAGCTTTCTTTAGTAAGGGTACCTCATATTTACAATGTAAATGTCCGTATTTTATTGCTGTTACTCAGGCACTTCTCCTATTGTAAATACGCAGCAAATTTTTCTCTGGCAAACCCTGCTTTAATGAAGGTTAATTGACCTGCCATGTATTGTTGTCCATTGGGATCTTATACAATAAAGACGGCGGCGGCGCGAGGGCTTTGCAGAGAGGCTGTCCAATTTATTACTTTGTTAGCAAATACCGGTATGCAGCAACAGCAAGTGGATTAAGCAGAGATCTTTACAGAGTGCAAACATTGCGAAGTGTTCTAATCTGGTTCTAAGAATGCCGAAATTAAATTAGTTTCTTCATAGCGCTAGTCATAACAGAACAGTGACAGTGTTAGCAGTGTTAATGATCAAACAAGTGCAGGAAGGGATAAAAATGTGGATCTACAGGTATTAGATTAACCATTAATAAGGTATACCTTTCAGTTAATCCTGAACTAAATATAGAAACGATCAGACAAATTCTGATAGGCTGAAATGTCAGTTATTGTGTAACCCTTGGATACCTGATTCAAAATATGAAACATAACAATGGGCATAATAGAAAGTTTCAGTTGAAATGGATGAAGGATTTCGCTTGGATAACTTACAGTGCTAAAGATAATGGTGCATACTGCTGATCGGCAGAAGTGAGATAGGTAGTAGGTAGGTAACCAAAACCTTGGAGCTCTTTCAATAAAACCATTCAGTGGGTATAAAAATGCAATATAGCAGTTGAACAATCATTCTGCATGCAATGGCTCTTCTTAAATCTACCGTATTTAAGCGAAAATAATGCGCACATTTTGGTCCAAACGTGGTGAGCATTAGATTCGAGTGTGTCGGTCCTGGTGTTGTAGTGGTAACCATACTTGTCTTCTAAGCCCAAGATCGTGGGTTGAAACCCGGTCATGATCGATGGATTTTTTTCGGGCGTAAAAATTCTAAGTATGGCTTTCTTCGGAAGGGAAGTAAAGCCGTGGGTATCGTGTCGTACATTTACGGCACGAAAAAGAACCTCAAGCCTGAAAGAGAGACCTCTGAGCAAAATTTGTCGGCAGTTTCACGCCCTGAATTGAATGGGACGCTGATGACCTGAGCTGTTAAAGAGCGTCCATAAATAAACAAACAAAAAAAAATCAGTTCCGTAGTCCGCCGGTAACTTTATTCATATCGGTTATTACGTCATAATGCATTGCTGCAATTCTCGACTTCGTTACGTATATTGTTGGTCTATTATTGGATGGAGCGTTTGAATAGTAGATAGTCACGAAATGGAGGGCAAACAGAGAAGAACATCTCATGATGCTAGTTTCAAGTGTAAAATAATTCTTAATGTTGAAAAAAATGGTAACAGAAAGGGAGGAAGACAGTTCAATGTAGCTGAGAGCAATGCTCGCTTGTGGCGGCAACAGAAATTGACATTATTTGCTACTAAAGCTACCAGGAAGACATTCATTGGCCCTCGCAAAGGAAGACATCCTGACATTGAAGAAAAAGTTTTGGAATTCGAACATGAAAGGAGGAAGAACGGGCAACCTGTAACTAGTGACATCATAAGAAATAACTTTTTCTTATTTGACCTACGCCAACTGTCCTGGGAACAGTCCTACGTACACCAAGATGTAACAACAGTCCATTTACTGATCGTTTTATGAGGCGGACGGGCTTATCTCTAAGACGCCATTCAAAAATATGCCAAAATATTTTTTTAATGATTTTAAATATCAAACTTAGGGTGCCCATTACATTAATGACGCATTAGGTGCGCATAAATATAGTAATTGTTTTAAGGAATCAATGGAAAGAAGGTATCAAAATGTATCTATCCAAATTGACAACCATTTGAGGGAACTAGTAAAACAAAACAGACAGGGATGACGGAAAAACCATCGTACATTCAAACTCTGCATCTGAAACTGAAGGGGAAGGAAATTTCCGCACCCTCCTTAAATATAGAGTAAGTGGGGAAGACGTAACATTAAAAGAACATTTAGAAACGGCTCCGAAAAATGCAACCCTTATCAGCAAAATCACTCAAAACGATTTAACTCGCTGCTGTGGGGAGTTGGTTTACAACAGGACACAAAAAACAATTGATATTTAAGTGACTAGTGCGTGGAGCGTGTCAAAGAAAAAGAAGTTTTTTGTTGATTTGGTTTATTTACGGACGCTCTTTAACATCTCAGGTCATCAGCATCCCATTCAATTCCGGGCGTGAAACGGTCGACAAATTTTACTCAGAGGCCTCTTCTTTCAGACTTGAGGTTCTTTTTCGTGCCGTAAATGTACGACACGGGATCCACGGCTTTACTTTCCTTCCGAAGGAAGCCATACTTAGGACTTTTACGCCCGAAAGAATCCATCAGTCCTGGCCGGGTTCGAACCCGCGATCTTGGGTTTAGAAGGCAAGTATGCTTACCACTACATCACCAGGACCGAGATAGAAAAAGAAGTGAAAAACATCAGTTCCTAAAATTGATATTTACACAGGGTGAACAAAAGCCTATAGGATTCCATATTTAGATGTTTTAAAATCTTAAATTATGTTTTTGAATGTATCTAGTAAATTGTATAAGACTCTTGTATCCCGCACTCCGCCTTAGCATTTTCCTGGATCCGCACCTGGTTCTGTTCAAAGCCAACAACTGACCTGAAAACACAACTCAAGTCATAAACATGTCTGGCTCTAACATTTTACAGACGTAACAATATTCTGTTGTTGTAAGGCAAGTACCGTCTTTCAGAGATTGCAGACGACAGTATTGCCACTAACTGACAAACTTTGGTCAAGAGATCCCCTTTTTTATTTATTTATTTTTGGGTGGTTTTTAACGTCCTTTTTTATTACTGAGGCATCATAGGCAGCGAACACTGGTGATAGATGAAATGAAATGATATATTGATTGGGAAAGGATATTTTTTTAAAGGAGGGAAACGTTCCAGGCCTAAGTGGCTTTGCCAGTTATGAGGACTGAGCAAAACCTGGAAAAATTCTCAGTCAGGGAGGACGGTCCTGGCGGGATTCGAACCCCAGACGACTCCACGCCTTAAGAGAAGCCCTTAAGCATCAGTATAGGTGTAGGTACATAGTATATCTGAGAGAGGGTGTGATAAACAAATAAACTATTCTTATTTTTCTACAACGATTTCTCACAGTACAACGAACAAGGGGTACTTTAAATGTTACACACACCAATGTTTCCTTATTCTGCTTAAAGCTGAGTTATTGAAAGGAAGTTGCAATAAATAGAAGGCATAAAACAATATTATTTTTCAATGGGAATGAGACTGCAACACTGCGATATGTATAATTAATATATTTCACTTATGTGACGTCATCTTAAAATTGACCAATGAAAGAAAACAAAATCATGCCAAAGCAGCACGCTCTTACGAATGAATTCGTATGTCAACACTCAGAAATAATTTAAAATTGAGTTCGAAACGGAAAACCATAAAATTAATAAATTTGTATAAAAATTTCAGCATACCTGTTGCATCTATCATGCCACATGCTTTCAAACAACTACAATAGTCTGTTATGAAACCCTACCATGCATTCTCGGACACCCTGTACTTTAGAACTCCAAGAGTAATTAAACGTTGCAAAATAACTTGCGTTAGAGAGGAATTAAAGCTTATCTGCAGCAAATAATAAACAACACAATTCAGAACACAAAGGTTAAGTGTAACGTCAGTAACTTGCTCTTTAAAACAGAAGGTTCCTTCCATCTTTCTCTTTACAGGGCATGAATATAAATAAACTGTGTTTATTTTCCATGTTTCTACAAAGTGAGATGGTGCTAACACTTGAGTAAGAACGGCGCTCCACCACAGATGTTTGTCACGTTCATCGAAAAGGGAAACTTCTCTCCAGTTTCCGTGCCAACCCGGTACGGTTGACTTCGACAGTATTTGTCGCCAAACAAAGTTTGTGCGGAACTGTGGTTGGGTTGCCAGGAAACAGCCAGTAACCCAATAAGCGCGCAAAAACACGCTCTTCAAAGTGAAATGGACCATTCATGAAAATTAGATGTAAACATTACGCAAGCATGTGCAGCCTCAACCAATCACAAGCAGCCGGGTCAACGCGCACGTCTTTTGTTGACAACCTGAAAATACTTCAAGCAGCTTTTGCTAATGAGAATATAAAATAAAGAAGAAAAGCTAACATTATGCGCATTTAAATAAAGAAACCATTTATTACAGAAAAAAAATATGAGATATCAATGGATGGAAAACTTTACATGTTTATTTACAATTGTTTAATGGGGTATCACGAATCATGATTCAAAACGTTCTCGATCCAGTGGCGCCCTCAGAATTTCATCTCAAAAGGGGCAAATACAGAGGGTTGCCCCAGATAAACGCAGACATTTTTACTAACATTTTATCATGGTGAGATTCCCTTTCTCTAGTACCTGAGGTCCAGGGGCTTGAGCTCTTCAACGCAATTTCCATTGTAGAAGACGGCGTCCTGGAACAGGAAGGGATGTTAGCCCACTTCAGAGACCCTCTGTCGTGGTGGGACGTCCAGAAGCAAGACTCTGTTTCAGCAGACCAAATGAGCAAAAATCTATTAGTGAGGCATCTGGTGCGACGTCACAGGGGTCTTTTAAAATGGTATCACGTTCCGCAGTAGTCCTGGGATGATCCAGAAGTGTGGCTGGGTGCTTTATCGGAATATCTTCATCAAAAGTTGGGTTCATGAAATTACTTTGCTAATAGGCTGCACTATTTTTTACACTTTTAGCAATTTTGTGAATGTTAAGTTTCTCCCCAGCGCAGTAGCCCGCAACAACCATGAAACCCTTGGAAAACTTTTCCTTGTTTTCCCCAATGAAATTTCAGCACCCTTTTGACTATTTGATGATAGTAAATTGCTTGCGTTTGTTTGTGTCGTTAAGATAAATCCATGTTTCATTCAAAGAAACCACCCTTTGCAACTTTTCATTTGTCATGATGTTCATACACATTTCTTGCATTGGTGAAGCATTCTCTGATGTGTTCTTTCAAGACGTGCCTGCGTGCTTTACGCCGCCGTTCTAGGCCCAAAATTTGGTGATTATACTGTAAACGATCCCTTTAGATTTTCCAATGAGGCTGGCAAGTCTTCTTTGTGTTGCAGGGTTTTCTTGTGTCACTACTACCCTCTCCTTTTTTTTATTTATTTATGGACGCTCTTTAACAGCTCAGGTCATCAGCGTAATTTCTTCTTGGCTACCAGCTCTTTAGTTCATATGCTCTTTTTCTTGTTATTTTCTTGTTTTATTTATTTAATTATTTATTTATTTACAGATTGGTCTTAGATAAGATCTTTCTCCTTACATTTTTCTGCAATCAACGAAAGGCTGTAAACGGCGTCATAAAGCTCAACAATGCACCCCTACCACAAGTTTTGAAGCCATTACGAAGTAATATTTGCAGACACATACTGGTGTACTGACGCCATAACGTTTGTAAGCAGGTCTCACTGGGAGGAGTGAGAGACCGACTCAAAACCGTTCAAGCTTAACTGGGGCAACCCTTCGTACTCATATGAGAGTCATTTTGAAAGTTTTGAGAATGGCAACTCAGTTGTGACAAGCCGGCGCACATTTTCCCATTTTTAGATTGAAGTTCAGAAAGCAACATTGCAAGTCTGAGCGTGCTCCAACAATGTGTGGAGTCAGTTCAGCTGTGCACGACGATAGGTCCATAAGTTACCGGCCTCGCCGATAAGGATTATCGCCATCACAAAATCCTAATCTGGTCTCAAAATTTATCTGTTAGGTAAATAATTGCAGCGGTAACTGTTCAGTTGTTCAGATATAGTTGCATAAAGAAGGCTACGTGTGGAAGATTGTGACATGTTCAACACGGAATGTCGAGCTGTTATTAAGTTCTTCACAAAAGAAGGACTTACTCCAAATGAAATTAAACAGCGATTGGACGATGTATATGGAGAAGCACCCCCCTCATATTTTACGTAAAAGAATGAGTCAAACTTTTCCGAATGGGTCGAGAAAGCATTGAAGACGAAGAGCATGCAGGTCGGTCCTTGGAAGTGCTCACTCCAGAAAACATCGCAAGCTCTTGTGTAAGGAGAAATTATGGAAGACCGACCGGCGGTTCAAAGTTACAGAGATATCAGCAAAAGGTTGGGCCTTTCTAAAACAACAGTCCTTGGGACTGTGCATTGACTTCAAGGAGAGGAACACCACAGTAAATGGGGAGTACTGTGCTGGCCTACTGCACAGACTACGTGCTTACATCAAAGAGAAAAGGCGGAAAGCTGGGTGATGGTGTGGACGTCTCCACGACAACGCGTCTGTGCACACAGCTCTTGTTGCAAGGAAGCTGTGAAGAAATGTGGCTTAAAGGAGATCGACCATCCATCCTACACCCCAGATCCGGCTGCCAGTGACTATTTCCTCTTCTTAGAACTCAAGAAGGACCTTCGGGGAAGGAAATTCAAAGATGTGAGAAGTATATTGCAATAAAGGGTAACTATATTTAAAAGTGAAATATAGTTTTTGTCTTTATCATACCTAAAAATAGTTAGGTGGAAACGTATGGGCGTATCCTCGTATTATCGTCTTATTAGCAATTAATTATAAAAATGGCCAGTATATAAATTGTTTTTGACCCCATTTCAGCAGAGTTCTTGACCCAGACAGCGAAAATGTTTTTAGTAAACCGTGGCAACAATGTACCACCAAAAGCCCGTGCATGTGCCGTTTATGACTTTTAAGGAGGTTGGGTGTAAGCGGCTAGAGCAAAACTTCAACACAAAGTCAGTCATTTGGGGATGGAATAATTGCGGTCACTATATTTCCTAGTGGAATGAGTGTTTGGAGACTCTTCTATCTCCCTGTAAGTCACTAAGTATTGTTCTCCACTATGGCTTCTACACGAGCGTCGTAACTACTGTGGCTGTGCTCCTCGTCTTTCAAGGATGTTCTTTCCTCGTCTAAATTCTACAAATCTTTTTTTAGACCTTTGTACTTGAGAGCGAAAAGTCTGGGAAAGCTCTCTCTCTTTAATTTTTCAGGCATTTTTATAGGCTCAAGCCGCAGTAAAAAGCATCACACAAAAATGTTGTCGTATCACTTCCATCTTAGAACCTCACACAGCGAGCGCACGACCGCAATTAACACTGTCGCAGCTTCAAAATTCTGTACCGCACTCTAACTTCCATATGGTTACTAATTAAGACACACCGCCACGTACCGCCATGGGTGTCCGAGGTCGTTAAGGCGCGGACTCGTGAGTGGGAGATGGGGGATTCGAATCCTGCCAGGACCGTCCTCCCTGATTGAGTTTTTTTACAGGTTTTCCTCAGTCCTCATAAATGGCAAATGCCGGGGAGATACCCAAAACTTAGGTCTGGAAAGTTTCCTTCCTTAAAAAATAATTTCCTAATTTATCATTTCATTTCATGTATAATCAGTGCCCACAGCTTGTGGTGCCTCAGTAGAAAAAAACAGGCGTTAAACTCTATTAAAACAATTGAGACAAGCTCTTTCCAGTATTGCAAACAAGAAAATTATATTTCTCATAGTTTTTTAAATCCGAAAATTAAATATACCGCCCTGGAATACCTTGATATAAAAAAGTAACACCTAAACATTTAAAACTACCGCGATTTTCTGTCGGTACTCTATAGATAAAACGTTTGTCTTTAGGGTCAGTTTTATATGTGCCACTATTCTTGGGGGCGCGGATTTATCCCGAGTTTATTAATTTTAACCCATATTTAGGCTTAATATAAAAGCAGCAAGAAGCATCCCTATTCACTACTACCTTCAAATAAAGGGCTCTTCTTCATTTATAAATAAAAACAATATGACCTTATACACTGTTTTAGAAACAGGTTCAAAGCGGTTGATTAAATTCTGTTCCTTACTCATATTCTGTGAATCTACTGCCTTATTTATTCATTTTGAAAGTTCAACATCAGGTGAATCTTGAAGGAATTCCCCAACACGAGGTACGGAGGGTTAACTGGCTGAGCGGAGAGGTCAGCTGTATATTCTTAACAAATCAATATCATTCTCATGCAAATTCATAACCAACTTCTCAACATTACCTCCTGCATCGCTTGCCGGGATTATGACGTTATTTCTATGCTAAATTCAAACCCTGACTAAAATTCGCTTGTTCTTTTACTTTTATTACGCCGTTTTCTCCTTTTTACTGTAGTTATATGTAAATTTCAGCAAATTTCATGCTCCGATATTACTGTTTTTTCGTGTCTTTGAGAAATGTTAACTATTCTTATAGACTATTAAATGCTTAACTTCATGAAATATATTATAAATAATTAAATTTCTATGTCATAAAAGGTGGCGAGAAAATTGAGGCAGCTGTTCACGAGTTATGGCGTAGTACTCCCAAATGATGGTTTCCAGACGTCATAATGAAGCTACCAGGATGATGGCAACACTGCATTGACATACCTCCGTTCCATTCGCACTGAAATATAAGTATAATGTATATTTATGTAAGCCCAATCATAATATTTCAGGTGTGGTAATTAGTAATGTACATATCATATACAGCATAATGCTAACACGTGAGTTAAATGTCAACAAAAGAGAGAGCTGCTTGGTGATTTGTCACGAAGCTTGGAGAGTCAACAAAAGGGTCATAAAACCTCCATTCAGAGTAACTAACCCGAGGGTTACGTTTGAAGCCCCTTACCTTTTTTAAAAGTCTGGCTGTAGCAAGGTTAATAAACCTGAAGAACTTTTAAAACTCATTAAGGACTCTGAACCCGATAGGAGTTGCACCGTTATCTCTTTAAAATAGCCAATCAACAAAATGTTTTAAACTTTCAAAAATAGCGAATAGCCTCTGGGGCAGGTGAACTTGAAATCAGCCAATGGAGAATGTATGTTTGAACTTTAAAGATAGACGCGAAGATTGCACGTGCCTTTGTGACCACTTGGCAATCGTTAGGCCAACGAGAATTTGATTTGAATTTAATATATAAGCAGATAGGGGTACTCAGTTTCAAGCTCTACACGCTGAGAGATGCAGTAATAAGATCTACCGCGGCAAGACGCATTTCCTGATCATTTCGACTCAGTAAGCAGTTCGCAGAAGCAGTTGTAAGTTCGACGTCGCTGAGGCAAGCAGACGCATTTTAAAGTTAAAGCTATACGCCCGGCGAGACAGGCATTCTTAAGTTTCACAAGTTACAACGAAGTTTGTATTGGGGTAGTTAAGGCTATCGTACGCAAACCACCAGAGGACGTGAAATATTTTGGACGTAATAAAATACAATACATATTATGCCGCATCGCGTGCTCTTTTACACTATTGAAATCCTCTCCTGGTCCATAAATCCCAATCAACAAAATAGCAGAATTCCCCTGAGAAATTGTCATTGAAGCGTGGGCAACAACACCGAAGCGACCAATAATCAATCTGCTTCAACAATTTGCGCCCAACGTTGGAGGGGAGTATAGTGAGAGATCCAATGTACATGGAACCACGTTGCATAATAAATAAGGTACAAAAAGTACTATTGTAAATCATTTCGAACACCCCTCCTATTATTTGAGCAAATCACATGAATGGCGTTTGACATCGTCATATATACACGAAGAAGGATCATTTTCTATTTACGAAAGGCAGTATTGCAGTCAGTCTATCCATTGTTGGACAATGTCACTAAAGCAGCTGGCAACAATGAACCTTAAGCTATCAAAATGTGCATATGTACAAGTTTAAACTTGCAGAGTTGCTGTCGTACTGTCTGTTGAGCTCTGTTCTGTCAATACTTGACCAAAAATCATGAATATTTCTAAAGAAAACTTTAGATTCTACATTTTTACATGCTATAAGCAGATGAAAGAGCGGAAGGAAAAAAAAAAAAAAAAAAAACGCAGAACTTCTTAGCTATTCATGGTATTCGAGGTTTTTTTTTTTTTTTTTTTTTTTTTTTTTTTTGGTTAATGGTGTTTAACGCCCGTTTTTACTACTGAAGCACCGCAGGCGGTGGACACTGGAAGGAAACCTAATATTTGAGAGTTATGTAAATGTTTGGTGACAGTTGTAAGTGGACAAAAAATAGTTTATTGCCTTAATGAGCTATATATATATATATATATATATATATATATATATATATATATAAATATAAATATTTATATTTTTTAACAATATTAAGGTTCTGTAAATTTTTTCTATGTCTTAATGCTATCTCTAGAATATACTTAACGATCTGTAAAACTTTTATGTCTGTAAATGTTATAGTTTTCCCAAAAATGAATCATCAATATAGGTAATTTTAATATAATTTGCATAGTCAGATTCCCGTAAGGTTCTGAACAATGAAAGTGACTCTCCGGTGATATGTCGCTCTGGCACCAGTTCATGGCGACCTTCATTATTGCGTCACAGCGCTCGCTGCGTCCCTTGAATAGAGCCAGTTCGGATGAACGCTCCTATTGCCGTGATCTATGTTTACACTGGCCAAAGGTATATAGGCAGAAGGGCTGCCGGTCTTATAGCTGTCTATGCATGTATAATTCTTGTGACTACGCTCCTAGGCAACCAACCAAATTTGATAGATACAATAAGCGCCACTCTGTACAATCGAGGACAAAGATAATCTCTTCGCAGTAGAGGAATTTCTGGTCGTTTAACATGAACTATCCATCCCTCTCTGCCTCAGCAAGCTTACGTCAGAATTGGGAACTCGCCGTTAACCGGAGTGAGGTTAACAAAATGCTAATGTCAAGGTTATTAAAATATCTTTTCTCAATTTTGCCTGTGAAGCAACCCCATTTTCAAAGACTTTTGTATCAATATGGTAAGGATTCAGGAAGCGAAATGTAAAATGCTTAAGTGGAAGGAAGGGATGTGTGAACAATCTTTTATTGCTTTTTGTATTGTATTAAAATATTAAGAATGAATTTATGTATTGTGGCTTTTTATTTACAAACAATGGTGCACACAAAATAAGTTTATTTTTCTGCAAAATTAACGTGCTAATACCTATTTGAAATCAATGTTACAATCCAGTGATTCCCAAACTTTTTTGATCACGGGGCACTAATTTTCACCTTAAATGACCATACTATTTGAGGATAGAAAGTAAACACTCAGAATTTGGGACTTTAGGCATGTGGAACATGCTTTATTAGTTTATTTCATTATACAAAAATGTTTTCAATTTTGATCTTACTATCTATATACATTACAGGGGGAAAAATATTAAGGTAACACATTTTAAAACGAACTAAAAACAAGTATTGTAAATCCATAATATATTCTCGCAGGTCTGTTTTATGAAAACATTTTTAATGTTTCAAAATCAAAAAATGCTACTTTGGAGCGTTAAAGAACTATTCTAATGAGAGGAAGCAGACTATTGTTTTACATAACTTAGCTATATCTGGTTGAATTTGCGACAGCTGGAGCCAAATATCTGGCTCCGTATCGAAAAGCACCTGCAAAAGCAGAGAATCCTGATTCACATATACAAGTGATTGTAAAGGCAAAAGGATGGTTTTAGCTTCATCAGACAAAACTTTAAATTCGTCTTTTAACTGACACCAGAATACAGATAGTGACTTCTTATTTGAAAAATTATTTTTATCATAGAATCTGATGTCAAAACAATCAAGCATTCATATTGCTGCTTTGTCAGAGAGTCTGGCTTTTCTGACACAGCAGAGATTGTGTTAAACCCAAAAGTTTTCTTTCGTTTTTTAACGGAGTTCTTCCGGAAAATAACTGTTGAAACTATCAAGCAAACTTAGTAGGTGAACTTGAAACTTATTTAAGATGTCCCCAGGTATCCCTGAATCTAGTTCTTCTATAAATTCTTTTACCATTGGGAAGCTGTCAATATTGCCTTTGTTCACTGATTCTGTCCAAAACTTGATTTTCTTTTTGAACTCATGCAGTTTATTGCTTGTGTCAAACACTGTTGTTGCTTTTCCTTGAAGTGAGAGACTTAAATTATTAACTTTCTGAGAACTATTACCTAAGTTTGTCACTTTATTACCTCGTTACAGCGTTCGTCACATAACCTGTCACCCAAAGCGAAGTCAGTCAGGTTGGTTCTGACTTCAGCCCCCATTTCAAAGTTTTGTCTCCAGAGTCACCTTATTTCTTTATGAAGAAGTAAAGATATATGTCATCACACAACACTTGAATAGCCTGCTATTCTTGGGTCGTCATTTAATAAAATTAATTAATTTCACGCTTTCGCCCAGGATTCCTTTTAGGGAAGGTGACATCTTCACAGCAAGGGCTTGGCGGTGCAGGTCGCAGTGGCTATTGTTGCACTTCTTTGCTTATTGTTTAATTTTTGAGATAACGCCTGACATCATCCCAGTCATGGGCTTCGCGCCATCTGTCTGTGCACACATCGACATGGGACGACTTCCATTGTTACCTTAGCAACGTCAAGTATGCACTTCAATTATACCTACTCGATATTCACAGACACACGACTCATGGCCACACAAATTCACAATTTTAACACCGGATCATTTCTTTGTTCTTACAATTTCTTCAAGCAGCACAATTTGGGGATCGCTGTTATAGACCAATGAGTTGCACAACAACACAATTCCAATATTTTAGTGAATTTATCATGCGCAATATACTTGTGGTCATCGTTATTTTGATATTTGTAGTTAAGGAGAGTTATATTAGGGGGAAAAAAAATAGAAGAGATGTTCAGTTTTTGTAGATTTTCAAAGTCTATTCATAAAGACCTTGTTGTTATGGAAGTTATTAACTTCAATAATGAGAACCAAAGACGTATTTTAATGCCTTTGCTATTTTTTTTTATCTCACAATAGCCTTTATTAATAACAAACCTTATTTTCGTTCCACTTCTTGCCATAAAACTCCGAGGAAACGGTGTGCCGGTCTTGATCTTATGTCTCACCGTCTTCCCTAATCTACTGTACCTTCCCAAATCGTGACATTAGGAATAGGTGATTCCTACTACCACTACTATTACTACTTATTGGCTGACACGCCTTCCGCGAACATGTAAGGCATTATATCTTTCTAGCAAAGAGCTTGGGCAGACTAGCCTTCTTCTGAAGCAGTAACATTTAGCTTTCGTAACTTTCAAGGAACCACTTGGCTGGGTGTCCAGTGACCCAGGTATCCATTATTAATGAGAAGCTGTAAAAGCCGTGTGTTGTATAAGGTATTTCTTTTGGATGTTGATAGTTTTCTTAACGAGTGGATTTTAATGTGTGGTCAGGTGATTTTGAAGGCATTTGTCATGTATGTAAAGCGAACTTGTTTTTACAATGAATTACAGAGTCATAGATTTTTAATAAATTTTATTTTTTATAGGGGGGAGTATGAAGGCAGGTTGTATGTATTTTATTTAATTATTATTGTTCACCCAAGATCTAATATAATCTGATAGTTAAATGGGACACATTCTTTATTTCTGTTGAAATTGCTGTTTTCTTTGGTGGCATTTTTTTTATAAATGTTTCTAATAAATTATATTTAAAGGGTATTCTTGAATTTTCTCAATTTATCCTTCTCCCTTTTCTAGTTATCTTTAGGGGTTTAATTTCAGTACGTTTTACACAATGAGGCCTGCAAACAACATCGGGAGGACATGAAAAAAGAAAATGAACGAAAAGTGAAGCAAATTTAATAAATGATAGCAGAGTAGCGGTCACAAGGCCTAACAATGGCAAAAATACACAACAGCTCTACATTATATCGTCCATAGTCTACCGTTTATATGTAGCAGAGTGCGTGCCTTACATTCAAAGTAAATTCGTTATCTTGCATATGCCCTATGTCAGCTACACAATGCATAACTTTGACATTATACATGCACGCCAATGGACAAACAAACTCACCCCAGGAAATTAAAATCATACTATTCGATCATACAGGAAGGTCATTTGAAAAGTTCTCGGAATGAAGCACAAAATGACGGCACAGCTTTTTGAAATTATTCTTATTTTGCAATACAACTTCCCTTGACACTAATGCACTTTGTCCAGCGATGCTCTAAAGCCTTTAAACTATCACGAAAATCAGGTTCCTCCAGTGCTGCAAAATAAGAATCAACTGATAATTTAAGCTCTTCATCAGATGAAAATTTCTTTACACCAAGGAATTTTCTCAGTTACAGGGGAATAAGGCGGATGTGGCAGAAAATCTTACTCCAATTCATTAATTTTCGCCATTGCAACGACATAGTTCGAGGACGAGCATTATCTTGATGCAAGATGACTTTCTTCTTTGACAAACCAGACCTTTACTCGCGTAATTTTGTCTTCAAAATATTTAAAAAATTTGCTCCAGTGATACATGTTTCAGTGCAAAGATAATCAACTAGCAGGGCACCCTTCTTATCTCAGAAAAGCGACGCCATGATCTCAGCTGTTTTCACACATTAGACCATCTTTGGTGGTGAAGAATGGCGACGCTTCCATTGTTTAGAGTGCTGTTTTGTTTCAGGTTTGGTTTTGATCCTGTGTCACCCATTTTGCCAATACTTATTTCAAGCATAAAATGTTAAACATACGTTCCCCTGATATGCCCAGAGCTTCAAGAATCTGTAACACCTTTAATCGGCGATGTTCCAGAACCATGTCGTGCATTTTATGGTTAATTTCTGATGGGAAGGAATTCGGTCGTCCGCTACGTGGGTCATCTTCCAAGCTTTAATGGCTGCGTTTAAACTCCGTGGTCCATTTGAAAACGAGTAAAAAATGACGGTGCCCTAGAGTGTTTTTCATATCTGTATGCATTTGTGTTACATTCATACCCTTCTTTATCAAGTACTTATTAATCGCATGAAGTTTGATATTTGTAATTTTTCCCGTATACACGTCTGCACTACAACAAACAGCTATAGCTACTACGATTCTTGACCAATCCATGTATTATTGCACAGATGTTTCTATAGAAGATGGCGGGTTTTGATAATACAGATTGTTTCAGGGTACGCCTCGCTGTCTCGCTGCCATTCATGTAAAAGGCACGCGTCACTATATTATATTACTTCCTATGCAAAAATCTGCAGATATTTTGTTCTATTGATCGTTTCATTGAATCAAAAAACGGGGCCGATAATGCGCATCACTGCACATTACACAGTGAAGAGATTCTTCATGTACAATATGTGGGTTATCCTGCAATTCTGTGAGTTAACATAACCAGACAGATGAAACCCGGCTTCTGTCATAAAGAAGAGCATGGGGGTCCAAGTAACAATCGAAGATAAGAGCCAGTTGCAATAAGAACTCGCTTGATTCTTTTAATTCAAGCACTGCTCTCACACGAAATACTCGGAATTTGAATGCGGGATACACAATTTTTTGGCTTTTCGTTATTTCCCTGCAAATACTGATGAATGCCGCCGGAGTCTGCACCTCCATTTCTTATGCAGATCTTGAATTGTGCTGGTTGTGGGCAGGCTGATACTCAAACATATATTTAGTCCTCTAAATGGAGCTTGTCTTTATGTAAAATTCCACAACACCAATTCGTTGTTAAACTAAAAACTGCACCATTTCTCTCACAACACTTCCACGATATTCACAACAATTAGTGTTAAACTCAACTGTCGGACTCTAACAATTACGTAAACGAAGTGCACTGTAGCCAAATTCTAAATATGAACGCAGTGAGGCGTACCGGTTTTATGTGGGACATTCTAAAGAACTTAGGCTGCAATCTGCGAGTCATTTCAATCGACTCTCGTAAAACAGTTTTCTGGGTCTTTGCTTTCCTGGAAAACGGGCTAGTAGTCATCTTAGAACGTTATATTTTGAGGCTCCGAAAGATTAAGGAGCATTTTGAGGGGCACACTGGATTTATCACATCCGAATCAGTAATAATTGCAGTTAGAAAGCTGTATCACTACTTGATCGTAAACACGAAACACTGTGAAATGAAGGCGAGTGATAAGCCAGGTATAATCCTGTTTAACAATTCCATCCTCGTAAAAATGTAATCATATAATGATAATTAACAGCATGGACTGCAAGACCGTCTTCATTAAGCTTTGGTATCTGCATTCAAAGCATTAGCAGTTGGGATTCATTAACTGCGGTATTTGGGCAACCCTTTAGAAAAACTAGCGTGCTTTCAAAATGCACGCCCAGATACAGTTCCCAATCTGGCCGTCCGGGGGGGCGGACCGGTAAGGGATGTTTTTCTCGGGGAACCGCCCCGCACAGAAATTGAAGGGATCCTTGCGAGGGAGGGTACCCCGGCGCCCAGTTCCTGAAGAGAGCTCAACTCTGTAATTATATGGCAGAGCAGCAAAAGGACTTTTAACTTTGGTCAGGACGAAAGTGGCATAGGGACAGCTAACAAGAGCTTCTTATACTGCCTTAACTTCAGTTACTTTCTTGTTAATTCATCTGTCTTAGCTTGGAATATGTGATTTTATTCATCGTTCCATATGACAAGGTTTGTGTGTTTTCGATTCTGCTTTGTCTTTTGTGTTCCAGCGTAAATAGCATTTATCAAAGAGCTGTTTTTCGTGGTAATTTGTGGACTATAGCATCTCATAAAGTGTTGAGAATTATATACACTTAAAATCCTAAATATACTTAAAAATAATACGCCTTTAAAATACCCAACCACACTTATATTTGAACTAAAACTTATTGACAGTATCAGAATCTAACAACGGAGGGAAAGGCACAACATTTATAAGAGGAAATATAAAAATTTTTGAGTTTAACGATGAAAACTAATTTCTTCAGTTATTTCCAGTGACTGGGTATATGATAGTTTGTAATTCAAGTCTTTTCTATGTTTTCATGTTCATCTGTTATAAAGTACACACCATCCTTCCTAACCTTTTCAAGAAATCCTGATATACCGTATAAAACCTAAGAAGAATGTAATTTTTTTAATTCTTTTACACAGTAGAGAAATGTTTTTTTGCACTACCAAGTGATTTATATAGAACTAAAACATTTCATTCTTTATTTACTTCAAAACGAACGATGGTAGCCGCAATTTATTACACCTCAAATGTAAGAGAAGAAAAAGGAAACTGCTGAGCATATTTCCACCAAATGGTCCTAAACGTTTGACAGACATGCACTGGTGATGAAGGTTGGTTTTATTTCTATACTACCTGAAATAAAACTCAAAACTGCGTGTGGGAAATGAGGGTGTTTTCTAGTTGTTGACTGTATGTCAGAAGGATTGACAATGAATGGAGAATACTATGACACTTATATTTTGTATCCCTGAAGAGCTGAGGCGGCGGCGTCCAAAGACAGGAACTTCAAGGCTGTTGTTTTTGCACGACAATGCGTCTCCTCACAGAACAGCTGCAAATCTGAGGAAATTGAGACATCATCCCCCCTACAGCCCTGACCTTGCACCGTGCGACTTCTGGTTGTTTCCTCAAGTGAAATTTTGCATTGCTGGAAAATCTTTTAAACGAGTGCAAGACTTTACTCATGCTATAAATTCAGCTCTGTTGACAATATCTCAGTCCGAGTACCGTAATGCTTTTGATAAGCGGTTGCACCGTCTACAGCTGTGAGTGGAGAGAGATGGAGAATACTTTGAAGGATTGTGAGGTTATGATTTCTAATTCACTTCTTAGCTTGGACTTTAAGGTCACACTTGCAAAACTTTTTGATGCCTCTCGTAACTTTATCAGCGACGATCTTATCTATAATGATGTTTGAACTTCTACAGTGAGAAGCCACGCTCAGGCGCCCGTAAGTCAAATAATCTTACCGTATTCCTTGGACAAGGTTAATCAATGTGGAGCCGATATATTGCTCCACATTAAAAAAAAAACGTTTTAATTGAGATTTTACAATTTATACCATTATATTCCAATAAACACCTCACAAAGCTTCCGGTAAAAAGTAATATATCAAAATTGTATTGTATACGAGGGCTGTAATACTGATTAAAATTAGGGTAAAGCACATTTAGTGGTCCAATGGTATTAAAAAGTGAAATTTGCAAGCGCACCTAAAAATGGAAGCAGAAGTCATCAGGAGAAGATATGAGCTCATCAGCGAATAACCCACCCGTTGATCCGTTATGTATAGCAGATTTTGACAGTAGGAAGGAAAAGTAGCGTTTGAGTGGCGAAGATGGCGGTGACGTCATTGTCATTGCCAACAGCAAGAAATGCAATAGATTGCAGAGAGCTGAAATAGATACCTCTGGACTTCTCAAGTATTGATTTAAGGCAGTTTTGTTATAGCAAATTTAGCAATCACCTAACCTACACAGATATTGTTACTACAGGGAATCTCGTAAAATGTAGCCCCTAAGTCCTAGATAAGATTTAAGTTAATAGTCTCATTCCGAAAGTTTCACCTCGTAGACATTGCTTGAACAAACACGCCCTTATTCCCCCCTATAGTAATACTGGTTGAGCAGTGCTTGACGCAACCGCGGGACCGGCAGGCAGCGCTATGTCGCTATGTCGGCGGAGGCGGGGAGTACATTTCCCCTCCGCTGCGCAAGGCTTCAATGCGGGTTGAAATCTTGCGCAAGTAGCGCGTGTTTGTTAGGCGACGCAATACAAAGTATTGAGTGAAAATGTATCAAGTGAAATGGGGCAATACAAGTATTCTATTCCCCAAAGAGAATTCGTGTATGATTCATACGTACGTACAGAATCAGCGCATGCTGTAAGGAGATTATTTCATGAGAAATTTTCTGATTTTCATGTTCCTAATCGGAACTCCATTAATCAATTAGTAAATAAATTTCGCGAAACGGGAAGTGTTCTTTATCTATGGGGGGAGGCATTAAAAGAGAAAGTGTACAAAACAAATCCACATGCTTTAGATGAACTTAAAACTAATATTCAAGAAGTTGCTGCCATTTCTCAGAGGAAACTGCAGAGTGTAGTGAGAAATTTCCTAATCAAGTGTCAGAAATGCTTAAACAACGGGGGAGGCAGTTCCAGCATATCTTTGCTTAATATACGTCAGTAATTTACTTTTCTTTTTAAGTGTTTATGTTATGTATATTAGAAATAACTTACACGACAAACCGTACTATATTTACTGCGGACTTCTTGTCACCCGCACCGCCGACACAGCACGCCGCGAAACCGGTTGCGTGAAGAATCGCTCATCCCGTATTATGTAAGCGTTGGCGACTCTGGAAAATAATAGATGAACGCAAGAAAGAAGTACAGAGCCGCACTGATGCAGAATAACTGAATACATAGAAGCGATGGCGCATTTTGCAGGAAATGATGGAATTTAATTAGCAGAAGCGAAATAAACATTTGCAAAATATGTAGAAGGTGTAGAAAATTAACTGAGGAGTATAAGATGAGGAGGGAAGTTCTATGGATCTAACAGGAACCGGAAATGTAAACATAAGGGGATAAATAAAGCAGTATAACAATAAAGTTTGTCAAAGCGAAATGAAAGCTTATTAGTTTGAAACCAATATTAACTCTTCAAATGCCTTTGAAGCTAAGTATGCAAGCTGAACATGTGACTGCCAGAAATAAACACACTGGTATTGCTTGCAGAAAGTAGACTCATTACTTAGGCTACAAGGCAATCATTTATAAATGTTAGAATCAGAATGGGTGCTTGTGGAACATATGTTTAGTAATTCCAGCAATCGATTTACAATAAATTGATGATAATTTTTTACTCATATTAATTAGATATGAAGTGAACCATTTTAAATAAATTTGTCAACAACCATAGCATTATCAGTATGTAGTGATTGTAATAAAGTGCACTAATATTTTCAGATGTTTATACCTGAACTCTAATTACATTGCTAGTTTGTTTTTTAGCGACTGGTGTGTAATGTTGGCCATGCAAAAACATAATTTTGTTGTTCTTTTGTTTTGCCTTAGAATATGTTTTAAACATGTTCCCCTCACGAGATATATCGGATGGTGATGATGCCTGAGGCGAGTCTTGGGCATAATACATACACAAAATACCGTTCTTTCTTTAGGAAATCCGTGCAACATATGCCCTTCTTCCCATCAGTTCCTTCACTGCGGGGTGGAAAGACAAGCGAACACACCCCCAAACTCAGCTTGTGGTTCTCCGTGAACAATAAGAACCGTATAAAAAATGATAGCAGAGGCAGAATTACTCTGGGAAAGGTACGGACCGTTCATTACCGCCCCAGCAGGAAAACGGTCCATCACCTGTCGCGATATGTCCCGAACTCCACTCCCACCTCCGTAGAGATGGTCACTCAAGCTGCGGCACTATACAGAAAATTATACCCTTGCTCCCTTCTTTTCTTCTCACATTCCCACCTCTGATCTCCAGACATAACACAAGCAGTTGCCATTTTCACGTATTAGTGTGATAAGTGCAGAAAGAATTAGTAAAATTCAGAATACGTTGTGTTACTGCACGATCTAGTTTAGCAAGAAACTTTCTTAAAAAGAATAATTTTCGTTACATAAGAACTGAGGTTAAGCCGCAGCCGTTAGTACATTCATACATTTCGCTCTACATAATGGCGGGAAATTAAATAAGGTTATGTTAACAACAATAGATGTTCGTTCTTATTTTACTTCTAGCTAACTGTATTACTGCGTATTTTATGTTTATAATGCTGAGGAAAGTGATTACATAATGCTATTACTAACCTTGAGTCATATCCGGAAGCTGTTGCAGAATGGAAAGACAAAGCCTCGACGGAACGTGACATGATGAATTCCACACCACACACATACATACACAAACAACAAACTACTACCAACTGTCGCCGCATTCCATGGCTCCCAATGCATACCAAGTCGAACACGCGAACTTCGTCAAATGTCCTCTGCTGCATAAATATTTTCCACTTTTCGAAAGGATCGCAATTCATATTATTACTGAAGTTGAAACAAGATGACCAATAACTATAAACATTTACAATAATCGATCTTTCGGCACCATATTCGATCAATTTTCCACGCATATAATGTCAAGAAAGGAAAATTTTGCTAGTGCAAGATCGATACTATCGAGAAGTAATGCACTAAATTAAACATCTTTATAATCATTGCTTATTTAGTTAGTTAGCCAGAAGAACAATCAAAAGATTTACACGAATTATTATTGCCTTGCTACAGAATACATTTCCAACGATGACTGAATAACACAGGTTTTTAAAGGCTCATAACCTTGACCCAGATATCTCTAGTTTCCTTTAAAATTAATTTACAATTCAAAACAACAAGGTACAAGTGCTGTCAACCGAAGAATTGCAATTTACTGGAGTGCTGCAATTCTTTGAAGGCACAAAAACGTATTGTGAACGTTGTATTGTAATAATAAATACACTTGCATAAATTATACAATAGCACTATTCTTAATTACGTTTTCTTGGCATTCTTAAATTTATATTAGAATCATATTTAAGTAAATTAATTCTTTGACAATAAAGAGAACGAAGGTAAACAGAAAGAAGTGCCCACAACTTGCTTTAAAATATCCGAAACTGTTGACAAATGCTGGTTGAGTGCCTATCGCACAGTTCAAGCTATATTCCTGCGCTACAGGCTAATCGTGATGACACGTGAACATATACACAAACATGGTGGAATTTAGTAAGATTGGCAGGGGGTGGGAGTTCTTGCTAGAAATGACGAGCTACTATTTCATTGTAGGTTTAGTGATTTTGGATAAGATATTACATAATAAGTAAAATTATGCAAAAACAAACACTCAAAATTTCATAACTCTCCGTACTTCTTTCGGAAACTCTGGAACATTTAAGAAACCGCCTTTGCGATGAACATAATGCGGAAAATGAAACACTGTAACATTTTAAAAAACTAGAAATGGAAGTTAAAAGTTAAAAGTGTGCTCTTCACGAGAAATATGAAGACATTTGTAAAAAGTAGGATTAATGAAATGGAGCAAAGATTCGATGACAAGGCTATGAAAGTGGCATTAAAATATTTCATGAGTTTGACAGAATAATTGTATTGATCCTTGCTTGATGTTAGGACTTAAAATGTTGACGCGCATTCTTTCAGTCCGTCACTCGTAATAAATCAGAAGATTCGTCTTTGATATTGCTTCATTTATCTCAAGGGCCGATATCGGCTATGAAGATCTAAGGACACTCAAGTGTACTGTGCATTTCGTTTCCACTGCCAGTGTGTGTACCTGCACGGGTGGCCGAGGTCGTTAAGGCGCCGACTCGTGAGTGGGAGGTCTAGGACCGTCAGGACCGTCCTCCCTGACAGAGGTTTTTCCAGGTTTTCCTCAGTCCTCATAAATGGTAAAAGCCGGGGAGGTACCCTAAACTTAGGCCTAGAACGTTTCCTTCCTTAAAAAAAAAAATCCTTTCTCAATATATAATTTCATTTCAAGTATCATCAGTGTCACAGCCTGTGGTGCCTCAATAGTAAAAACGGGCGTTAAACACTAATAAAAAAACTGCCAGTGTAGAAAAGTCATTCACCACCATGACATAGGATGATAACAAAATCAAGAAATAGGATAGGTCAGAATACGCTTCAAGCTTGTGTGATGGTATAAATTGAAGGGGACGAGGAATCCACAGCAAGTTTCACTGTGCGCCGTGCGCCATGTTTATTAATGAAATGCAAACAGAGGTACGTCGAAGTCCATTGAAAAGCACAGTTCCAAAAGTTTCTTGGTTTAGACATCCACTTCTCGATCCTTGCTACTCGCAATTCTCGGCGACCTTAGCGTGTTAACAAACATTACGATGCAAAAACTTGGCGGAACGGAATAATCATAACATTGTTAAAATGTTAACATGATGTCAACAAACATATAGTGTATACCGAGGGTGTCAAAAAATGTATACACACTTTCACAGTAGATATCTATTTAATATATTTCAAAGTTGAACCGAAAAACAACAGTAATGTGTAGTATGATGTTCTGTAAATAGATGTTGCTAACACACATTATGATAGCGTGGCTACGTGACAGGTAAATCAACAATGAACAAGTGAAGTCAAGATTATCGTATGATGTTCTGTATACAAATGTGACTCACATTACGTTATGCTAGCGCTGCTACAACAAAATGGAGCCAAGATTATCATTTGAACAGCGACAAACAATTTTGAAGTAGTATTAGAAAACCGAGAATGTTGTTGAAGTTCAAAGGCAATGGAGACGTGTGTACAGAACAGAACCGCCAAAGCGAGTAACAATTGCACGCATTCGAGAGAAATTTGAGACTTGTGGTACCGTATGCGATGTTTACAAGGGCAGATCTGGGAGACCTTGCACAGCAATAAGCCCCGCCTCCTCGGCTATGGTTTTGGAACGTTTTGAGCACTCACCGCAGAAATCTACAAAGCACTACTGTGAGTGGTTTAGGAACACAGATGAGGCATTCGTAGAGAAAATTGTTTGGTTCGATGAGGGACTGTTTAAGTTGAACGAAACTGCTAACCGACATAACTGTGTCTACTGGTGTGCAAACAATTAATATGTTATTTTGGAAAAGGTTGTTAATTTACCTTGGTGTGTGTTGTCATCTGGGTCTAATCGGGACATTTTTTTTTTTTTTTGAACGAGCAGTAACTGGCCCAGTGCACCTGAACATGCTACGCACATTACAGCCATTCATACACTCTATGGAAATGAGGAATTTTACTTCCAACAGGATGGTGCACCGCCACATTACACCAAGATGTACGTTCGTATCTTGATGACAATCTTCCAAGGCACTGGATAGGACGAAGAAATCCGATTGAGTTTCCACCGCGTTCTCCGGATTTAACTCCCTTGGACTTCTACCTATGGGGAACTCTTAAGGATGTTCTATACCGTAGAAAACCAGCTACACTGACAGCACTTCGGAAAGAAATTGAAACGGAAATCGCTGAGGACACTTTCGCAAACGTTGCTCAATCAGTAGTTCAACGTACTCAGAAGTGCATCGACGCCGATGGTGGGCATTTTGAGCAACTGTTGTAACTGTTAAAGTCTAAGATGATTAGTGCTCATCATTTTCTGTTTGTGTGAATTCAGTTTTGTTATGTTAACAGCTTTTTTCTTTGCCTGAAGTGTGTATACATTTTTGGCACGCTCTGTATTTAACATCTGTTGACGAAATCTGCCCAAAGTGATATATTGACGAATTGGTAAACATTATTAATACCAGTAATTATAAATCTTCGTCTTACAGTATGAGATGATATGTAAATGTATTGTAGGAAACGATAATAAATGCCGGTCAGCGATATGTGATTTAAGTTAGCGCCATGCAGTTGTTTCCCAAGTCCTTGGAAAATGATATAGTATCGCATCGGCAATACTAATGAACGGCTTTGTACGAGCAGCGGGTTTAACAATGAAACTCATGCTGTGTGCATGTGTGCACTGTGGAGCAATCACGTGTCCCTGTGCTCCACAAGCAATTATTTTGCAGAACGCCGCTATAGAGCAAAATTCAAGATAGGCATTCTCTTGAGAATACTGAAGTTCGTGAGATTCTTCGTTTGCTGTTTTTGAAAGGAATATTTACGAAGGAAATTGTTGCCGTGTTTAGAGACACTGTGGCGCAGGCGTTTCCTTGTGGACAAACGGGCCTGGAAGATGGGCCAAAGTGGCCGCCTATCTCTCAGCGAAGAACCGGGAATTGCGACGTAAGTGGAGGTCCTACTGCTTGATGACCGTCACATTTCTGTCAAGGCAATAGTGTAGAAGATACCCATTAATCATAGTTCAGTGATAAATATCATTCGAAAGCACTTGTTAACATCTGAGTAAAAGGAAACTGCAGTCGAAAGGTCGCATCTTTTTGAGCGCTGTGTGAATGTTAAGTTATTAAGACCCCGAGAAAAAGGAGCAAAACAAGCAGTGGAAACACTACCCATAAAAAGAAAGGGGGGGGGGGAAGCGAAAACACAGATGTCATCGAGGAAGGTCATGTTGAGTGCTTTTGGGGGGCTCACAGAGTTTGCTGTTGAGAAATCATGTCTGTAAGAGCCAGTCAATAAGCGGAAAATATTACCAGGAACTCTTGATGAGATTGCGGGAGGCCATCATTAGAGAACGCCGCGGGAAGCTGTCCAAGGAAGTTAGTTCGTTTGCTGCACGACAGCGTGCCAGCACATTGCTCACAGACAGTGATGGGGTGTGAAATTTTAAGCCATTCTCCATATTCACCCTACCTGGCATTGAGTTCTTCCTCTTTCATGAAGACCCCACTGGGGCAGGCGTTTCTAGGACAACGAGGTGATACAAGAGGTGGAGCAGTTCCTCAGTAACCAATCTTATTATATTGAAACCTGTTTTTGGCAACGAAACTGTATATAGCATTTAAATAATATAAGCAAAATACTTTCTGAAAATCAAGGAAATTGCACCATTAGGGATGGGGGGTATGACTGAAAAACGTATTTTTTTAATCGCCGAGAACGTCGATTAACATGGCCCGGAGGAGATGTAGGCATACATGGGAATTGTTATTGTTAGCATTAACAATTGGGTATTCCCGCCAAGCGATAAGATCCTTGGTGTCATGTGAAAGTATGGGGTAATGCTTTGCGCATGCGCATGGACGAGTAATCAGACTTACCCTTAGAGACAGCGACCCTCCTGCGGCTTCAGTACTGAACGGCAGAGGAAAAAGCCGAATTCCAGGAAATGATGGAGTAATACCGAGTGATGTACAAATCTTAAACGGTAGTGCATGTATTCTATCAACCTTGGTAGTGTAAAGTGTACAATCAATGCAGACAGGGAGAACACAACGGTTTCGGAACACAGGAAAACAAGCAATCGTACGTCTAAAATTAACTGTGTAGCTTAGAATATTAATCATATTCCGTTTTAGTTGTTATACAGCTAAGTGCAACTGGAAATGTTAAGCTAATAATATAACATGTAAATAAAATAATGATATGGGAAAGGTATATATTTGAAAGCCTGAAAGTTATGCTTTTTATTAAATTCAGTTAGCGTTACTTGTTTTATTATTACCTTTTCTGTGCTAGCACTCTGTGATAAATTCAACTTGTTGAACAATTCGCTCAATTTATGCAACTCCTGCATGACGGACTTTTTCAGATTGGATTGCTCTGGACTAACAACACGCGCATTGAGCAGATATTGCAAGTGTGTGCTTCTGGCTTATATTTGTTTGTTGATTTGGTTTATTTACGGACGCTTTTTAAAATCTCAGGTCATCAGCATCCCATTCAATTCATAGCGTGAAGTGGTCAACAAATTTTGCTCAGAGGCCTTTTCTTTCAAGCTTGAGCTTCTTTTTCGTGCCGTAAATGTACGATACGGGACCCCATGGCTTTACCATTCCAAAGGAAGTCATACTTGTGATTTTTAGATCCGAAAAAAATCCATTGATCCTAGCCGGGATTGAGCCCGCGATCTTGGGTTTAGGAGGCAAGTATGGTATCACCAGGACCGACTTCTAGCATATAGGAAAGATTTATCCTGCATATGATTTATGAACACTTAATACTTCTGCTTGTGTTTTTAATTACAATTTATGTTCTGTCTCCATTCAGTCATTTTTTGTATGATACTGCAGTCATAATAAATGAAAAACTAATTTAATACTTTGTTGTTTGTATGAACTTCTTTTACAGGACTACAGGACTACAATACAAAAGGACTTTTGTGGCTGCAATTTAAATTCCAATTTAAACCATCTTCAAAAATTCGTTTCAATGCTTACTTTATAATAGAGTTCTTAATGGTTATGTTTAAAGCTTGTCAGTATGTGGTCTATAATATGAATATTTCTCTTGTAAGAAAGCTTCAGAATTATCAACGATATATATGATTTGAGATATAATTTTTTAGCATTGAAATTTGAGCAGAACTGTAAATTATTCCAAGGTTTCTGCAAAAAGGCAGATTAATTGCTTATTAAAACAATTATGTTACAGATTTAATTTATTCTTAGAACTTTAATTTGAAATTTTAGCACTATATATCCTGGCCATCATTTCTTATAGCTCATCAAAAGATATTACAGGGGAAGGAAAAATTAGAGAGGAGAAATGACAAATTGGCTGAGATTTTCTCTCCGAGTTTCTTTTATGTTTTTATGCACCTATCCTTTTAATCTTAATGTTCATCAATAACCTTCTATTGATTTACTCCATGGTCTAGTGGTATCATTTGCAACTGCTAGTCCAGAGGTTCTGGGTTCAAATCCAAATTAAGTCAAGCTGACTGAGTAAGGTTTTTTCCATAGTTTTTTCTTACCTTGAGAAGTACATGCCAGATAGCTTTAAGGCACCAAAGACTTCAAGTTCATTTACACCATCATTAATTCATTTCATTTTATTTTATTTGTAACCACAAACTTATACCTAGAGAATTCACGTCCAATTGCAGACATTACGAGACCAATGCAATTAAAAGTGATAATAAATATCGCATTAAAAAATCTTCCATTATACCCAAAAAGTAAAGATAATTCTCTTGCTAATGACACAAGTATGTTTAATTATAATTTTCATTATATATAACTCCAATTAGCAATTTTTATCTATAAGAAAACTATTAAAACCATTCTGTATTGCTGATATGTTATGATATTCCTCTTTACCAAGTGGTACATTCAGCAACCTGTGTGTACGGTTATTGATGACTGCATGATTTGGGGTTATAGCTGTTGTTCTTAATGTAATTTTCTATCTGTGCGAGTTGAATTTTTTGTATATTCCTAAGGCCATCTTTAATTATTTTTAAGAAAAGAATATAGATATCCTCTTATATTTCTAAAGAGAATTTTATATTTCTGTATTATGTATTTAAAAGTTTTAAAGCATCATCAGTTTGATTTTTGGAAACTATTGTAAAAACATCATCTTCTACACACTGGTGCATTGTCTTAAAAATTAAGGGAAAATCTTTGGTTATACATATTTCTAGCACATTCATGAACAGATCTGTCAGGAATAGATAAAGTGGATTCTTCCATTTTTTGTTCTTTTTGTTAGAATGTTACGTATAATTTCAAAAGCTCAAGCTAGACAAATCTGCAGCTGCAAGAAACAAGGTCAACTTTACCATTTCTCTCCAAGTTTACAGAGTTACCAGTTATGACTGGTGCTTAAAGTGAAATTTTCTAGACCTGAACAACATATCACAATTCTTGAAAAAGACCTATCTTTGATATCACAGTCCATGATCATATTATTTGATGCACCTTGAATTTTAAATATAATATGAGATTGCAACGGCAAAATCAGTACTTATTTTATTTTTACAAGACTACAATGGAGAATTACAATTCTCTTTCAATGTTTATAAAAAATTCAATATACACACTTATGGTGATAATAAGGACATATATTTTTTGTCAGGTACACACAATTTAGAGTACAATCCACTAATCCACAATTAATCAATCCACCCAAACCACAATTAGTCAATTTGCCTTTGGCAGCTACTAAGATTTTGATTCACTTTGCCATATTGTTAATGTATGAATGTATTCTCTCTTGTATCTGTGGAGGATGATACCGGACTTTGATTATTTCCTGAATAAACCGTGGCAAACATTCTCATTGAGATTCATATGTGATGAATTACCTGGCGAGGGCAACAAAGGGACTTTCTTTTCTTACAGAAAAGCTATCACAGATTTTTAGTATGACTTTTCACCTCATCTTGCATAAAAATAAACAGCTCCCAATATGGGAACCATTCTCTTAGTTCAGACAGCATCAGCATATCCTTTTACTGATCCCACCAACAACATATAGATGACCAGGGCCTTTGCCATTGATGAATGACCATAATTAGGATATTTTACAGTCTGCAAACATAATCTGATATACTTTTTACCACGATGCTGTCATACAAACTAAACTTCTTTTGCTAGAATTTCAAAAGTGTTCTCATCACTTAAACAAACCTGAAGAAATGGAAAAGTCCAATGATAATTTGTTTAAAGGTGGATTTTAGCTCATAAAATACTTTTAAAATTAAACTTTACATATTTATTGGTTGCCAGAAGTTCAAGTCTTTTGTCCTTCTGATCCTTTGACCAGTTGATATGTTTTGCAGCCATAGTAGTGTTAATTTGGGCTTCATACTTTTAAATTCATTTCTGAAAGTCTGTGCTTCACATTGCTTTTAGATGCTGCGATGCCACTGTCAAGATAAAATTTAATTTAACTAGAAAACTTGTTTCTGTCATAAATCTTTTTCAAACAACATTCTATCCATTGAGGTGAAAATGGTTTTTGGACACATTTACTCTTTCTTTGAAATCTAATTCTACCCCCAATTCAATTTTCTTCTTCATTCATCTTATAGATGCTCCAGATAGCCCCAACCTTCGAGAAACTTCTCAATTAGAAAAAAACATTAGTGTTAACTGGTGCTTTTACCTCTGCAATATTTTGAGGTATCAAATATCGTGATTTACCTGTTATAATTCTAAGCAATTAACACTTTTCAAACAGAATGATTGTTAGTGAACACAGAATATTAAATTTAATGTTTCAAACCATAAACAAACCGACAAATTAAATAATTAAGATTATTCTATTACTGAGTTGAACTATACACTCTTATTGACTTCACTTACTTATTTATATTCAGAATAGGTTTTGCATCCTCAGCTAACTGTTGATTGCTGGATAATTCTTGGTGTTCCTTTGGGGATGCATTCTCTTTCTCTGCTATAGTTGAGGTATAATGAACTTAAAGTTTATATTTTCATACCCAGAAATGAAAACGTAAACTTTAAGTTCATCACACCTCCACCAAAGCAGAGTATGCATAAAGAATGTATACCATGAGTTATCCAACAGTTCGCAGTTAGCTAATGTGGATGATGGTCTGCGAAATGTTTTCTAAATATAAACAAGTCAGAGGAGCCCATGTAGTTCAACTCAATCATACAATAATTTTAATTATATGATTTGCTTCACTGTACAGGTTCCAATTAGCACTTCAAAATGACAAATTAAACTTCAATAGCACAGGTCTGAAATAGGTACGTTCCATAATGCTGGTATTACAGAACTGATATTTATTTAGCAACAACGTGAACTCTTACAAGAATGAAAAATTATAAACATGTGTTATTGTAGACAACAATGTCCCCTATAATGTTCAGAGAGGGATAACAATGAAGATAAGTCATATCTAAACATAATAAATGAATTTAAAAATATTAGGGTGCATTTAATAATATGGCCAGGGAGTTCAATTCTGCTTAAGTACTATGTCATTTGATGTGAGTGAATATATGACTGCTTTTTGATGATTTTTTTTTTAATTTATGGATGCTCTTTAACTTTTTGATGATAAACATTATAGTTTCATAACTGTTATATGATTTTAATTCCATAATATATAGCTATGTTCTAAATATTGAGGTAACAAAACCTGACTGATTGAGCAAAATGGTTATATTTTCAAATTCAGCATGCACTAAACATAAAAGATGAACTATAAAACTCTAGACCTCAGAAAAAAATTGAAATACAGGCAAGTATAATGCAAAACATTATAACTTTACCCTTTTTTCAGTTACTTGAGTCCTTTAAAGTATTTTTAATAGTGTTTAACACCTGGTTTTTCTACTGAAGAACCATAGGCAGTGGACATGCCATACATAAGATGACATGATAAATTATAAAAGGATATTTTAAGGCAATGAAAGTGTTCCAGGCCTATGTTTAGAGTAACTCCCTGACATTTGCCATTTATGACTGAAAAAATCTGGAAAAAACCTCAGTCAGGGAGAATGGTCCTGGCATGAATTGAATCCCAGACTACAGTTCACAGGTCTGTACCTTCATGACCTTGGCCACGTGTATCAGCTGTCCCTGTTGTGGATATATTTATGGTCCTACTATTAATCTCTCACTAAGTTAGTTAATATTTCCTATTATCTTGCCCAGAATATTGCCATACATTTCCTATTTATCTACTTTCCCTCATCTATTTTCCCTTGCTTTATCCAAATATTTCCTTGTGATGTTAAAATTGTTATATCCTCTTTAATTTTAAGCATTTCTACAAATAAATTGTCCCATTTCTTCCTCATCTGATTTCTCCATTCACATTCTAATTTATCATACAAATAATCTTTAGGTTCTCCTGACACAAAAGCATCTCTCCATATTGCAGTGGTGGAAAAATTTATTACATCACCTCCCTTTGCATTTGTAATTATGACTTTGACAATGACTAATTTAAAACTTAGGTATCCATTGTTGCTCATTTGTTGCTTGTGTATACTTGTTTCCACTGTCGGACTTCCAAGTGCATTTTTACTAACAATACTACACTACATGTTGGGACATTGGGTGACAAAATGGGCAAAGAAGTGGAATTATCGCTCAGGAGGAAAAGTGCTAATTTTGCTTATTCCTCCATTGGTGTAAGAACTAGAGATAGTCTCCAGAATAGATTTTCATCACTCTACCACTTCAAAAGTGCTAAAGAAATATAGGGAGAGGGTAAATGTTGAACGAGTGAAAGAAAGAAGCAGGAAGAGGGCATCTACTCCAAAACAGGACAGAACACTTATAAGAATTGATCTTAGTGACTATCATCCTCAGAACTGAAGCAACAAAGGAAAGATATGTTTGACATCTCAGTGACCAGCAGAACTATCAGAAATAAACTCCTTGAAGCAGAACTTCCTGCCTGTTGATCATAATTAAACCTTTGCTGACTAAAACAGTAAGACAGAAGTGACTACAGTGGATAAAAGAGCATGCAGCATGCACAACAGATATGAAATTTGGTAATTTTTTCAGATGAATCTAAATTTAACCATTGATCTGATGGGAAAGTGTACATCTTGTAAATGCATTGCATTAGTGATGAAGAATTGTTGCCTTCATACATTACACAAACAGTGAAGCATCCACAAGCATCCAGTGTGTTTCCAGCCATGGCATAGGTCCTATGAACTTCATAAGAGTCACTATTAATGCAGACGACTACTTAAGCTCCTTTGAAAACATATTGATGCCTGCAGTATGAGAAAATTTGATGAAATTTCAAGCTGTATTTTTCAAGATGACTCTGCCATGTGTCACAGGGCTATGAAAGCAATTGTTCTGATTAATATTTGTATTAAATTGAAATATAGGTAATGCTAATGCAATTATCAGTTCATTAAACATTTCAGGTAAAAAGCATTCCTTAGAAAAAATAGGTGAATGTGTTAGACTAGCCTGGAAACAGCCCAGAACTGAGTCCAATTGACTGGTTATGGAGGTTATGGAGAATGTTGTTGCAAGAAACAAGCCAAGCAATAAATGAGAACTCCAGGAGACAATTGTATGTATGTGTTTTCATGAATTGACTCAGGAATACATTAGAGTTTGTTTTTCTCAATGCCCAAATATGCTAGACAGTGATTAAAGCACATGGTAGACTAAGAAAGTACTATTGAAAATAATGCTGTTTATTAGGCAGCTAGACTTACCAAAAGTTAAATTTATATTTATTAATATGCTACGTTTTACTGATAAATGTTTTGACTGCATTATATTAAGCATTTTAAAATAATAAATAAGCAAATTTATTCACAATCTAACTTTACTTCTTTCTGCGAGTATTTAAGTTTACAATATCAACTTCTTTATGTGATAATCAATCAACTCTGGTGGTTCAAATATACAGCAAAATGGAAGTCCATTGGTGGGATGTAAAAATTCATAACATAATGCCTTTTCTTTAAAGTGAAAATCTTTTCCCATATTGTTAATTCCCTGGGATTGTCAGTCATTGGAATTGAGTTGGCAACAATGATAGTGTTTCTGTTATTGCAAAACATTTTTTGCATTTATCTGAACATGAATTTTCTGATATAGTATTTCTTTTACAATAGGTGCATTACTACAATATTTTAAATTAATTCTCTCTATGTCTCTATTTTTCTGTTGTGTATGTTCAGCCACATATGTATGCAATGCTTGAGCTGAATGTGGCGAAATGGCGTCCTGGTTCATTTTTATCCATCACTTCTTAACATCATTTACACCGCTCCAAAATACTTTTTTTGTACTTGTAAACGTATGTTGATTCCAAAATATTTTCTTTATTTCATACTACTTGAATGAAATATAATTGGGTCATCTATTATCATGATCACTTTTCCGACCTTTTGCTATTTATGTTGGCATGTACAAGTTTCATTTTCATATTCTTAAGACATGTAATAAATTTTACAATGCTTAAAAGGTTTGTCCTCTGATCTTGCATCCCATCTCATCCCATTCCAATGAGGTGGCAATGGACCAGTTGTTTATTTCTATCATTGATGTCATATTTGAATTGTTACTTATTGAAAATGAATCTGATGTTGAAATAATATAGTTGGAAAACCACAAATACAGTTTATGACAGGTATAGGCTGTATTCTCAAATCTGGAAATACAATAATGTGAGAACCCATCCCATTTAGGCGACAGGGTGGATGTTTACAGTAAATAGTCACAAAAATTTCTATTGTTGATGACACATCCCAGCAGATAGACCAACTAAATCAAAAAGCAATGAAAACATTTGGAAAATGTTCTAAATGTGTGTATAATGTAATACGACTGTAACTATATTTTAACACATGCTATTTTTAAACTACTGATATTCCCAGTTCTTTTTTCATTCCATCTCAAGCATTGCACATATGAGTGTTAATTCTTGTTATTAAGATTCCAGAAGTTTGTGATTTATATTCAGCAGTGCAATGCAATACTGTACCAATAATGCTTTGAGCCTTACCACAGTAAATAAAGACTTTACAGAAGTGAACTCTCTTTCAATAAGTGTGTAGTAAAGACTGAAATGCTTTAAATTTGCTTAAAATAATAAAGGTTAAAGATAAAATACATGAAATAGTCAAAAATGTATTTGTTCATCCCTATAGCATAGCACTGGTAGCATAAACCCCAGTGGTCTATTATAGACTTGTGATTTTCAGCTGCAGGGTACAGGGGAAAAAACAAAACAAAATATTCTTGTAGGCTATAGACTGAATTAATGAATGTGCTCTGGTGTTTTTTTTTCCCCTTTAAAAAAGAAATAAGTTGGACTTTAATTATTGAAACCCCATTCTTTACAGGATGTAAACCCTTCAACAAAAGAAATAAGTCATCACTAGATTCTACATGTCAATCGAAGAACTTTGGGGATGCTTGTAAACACTGTATTCACAAGTGCAAGCACCTATTGCACACTACAGTAGGCGCTTTGCCTGTAAACATAATAGTCACAGTCATAAGCATCTGGAAAGAGAACATTAGAGTAGAGTAGTGGTGGCCAAGCATTTTAGAAGGCATTGCTCTTCTGCCTAAGCTCCTGGGCTCAGATTCCATGCATATTATTGATTTTATAAGTGTATATGTAGAGCATAATGTTGCCACAAAAATGTAATCATAATTAAAAATGAATGTAGGATTCCACACAGTGAAACTATCATAATCTTGTTGAAATAAAAGTAAAACTTATAAAATCATGTCAATATATTTAAACACTCTTGACGTACTTCAAGAGTTTAAATATATTGACATGATTTTAGTAGTTTTACTTTTAATTCAACAAAATGCAATCACAAACTAACGTATTCTTTACAAATAACTAAATAAATTCAATAACAGAAAAATTTATCTTCTAAAGTGAAAATACATAGAAATAAATACAAATTGATATTGTGTATGAACCATCAGCATGTATAACTACCCTCATTCTTCAGGGCATAGATGATGTCAGATTTTTACAGTAGTATGAGAGGCTACAGCATCCTGGACTTCTTGAATATGTGCCCATATGCTATTTTTATCCTTCTTACATTTGCAGGAAATGCTTGTGCAGCATATTACATTTAGTTAGAGAAATACTAGAGGAAATTTTATAATATTCTTTATTGTATATAATATTTAACTTAAAGCTTACTGTGTATGGGAAACAATATTATGAAACTAACTTGTCATATGTTACAAAGGTTTAATTAAAAAAAAAAAAAAAAAAAGATGCTTCATACCAGGAGGTAAACTTGCACTCTTAACCATGACATCGCTGCACACTCTGCCACAGAACTAACAGAACACATCTAGTCAGCGTCTTTAATGCATGCCATATAACAGAACTGCTGCAGTGGCTACACAGCCTTGCTGGTTACCTTGTGAATTGCATGCTGCAACTAGTAGGACTTAAAAGAATTTTGCATTCGACAGGTGAATAATTTTTTTATCAAAGAGTGTACAACCTGCTATTACAGCTCCTTCAAAAACTGGCATATTTATTCTCACCTTTACAAGGTGGACCAACAGACATTATTTCAATCAATCATAAGAAACAAAAAGAATATACTTTTTTTAATAGTGTTTACCAGGGTTGTTTGATACGTAATTTGGATTGCATACTAATTAAGGGCAATAGCAACATTTGTATATGTGGTTATAAAGTTTGTTTTCTATGTATCAATATTCTATAATCATAAGCCATTCTAATGTTAATTCATTGTTTAGTAGTCAAAGCACAATCATTTTGAATGATATCTTTACGGGATGTCAGAATCCATACAGTGAAACTTTTGTTAATCTTATTTTGATTTAAAGTAAAACACTAAAAATCATGTCGTCACATTAAAACTCTCTTTAAGTTTCACAAACACACTTATAAAAGTAGTTTTGGTACATGTTTCATGAGGTACATTCCTCACATTGTCAACCAAAACGATGACTGAGGAGTTAATTTCAACATACATACCTTGCTGAAATTGACTCCTCAGTCGTCGTTTTGGTTGACAATGTGAGGAATGTACCTCACGAAACATGTACCAAAATTACTTTTATAAGTGTGTTTGTGAAACTTAAAGAGAGTTTTAATGTGGTGACATGATTTTTAGTGTTTTACTTTAAATCAAAATAAGATTTTGAGTGATACTGAAAAATGGATGAGATTGAAATTTATAGTGTGATTCAATTCTTTTTCTTTTTTGAATGGGAAAAGAGTAAAGGAAATTTATGAGAGAATTTGCCTACATTGGATGGTCCATTCCCTTCCTATGAAACCGTTTGACTGGTGGAGAATAAGTATCAAAGACACACCATGTCCTGGAGTTCCAAAATCAGCTGTGAGGCCAGAAATCATCAATAAAGTTCATGATATTGTTTTGACTGACAGACGAATGAAAGTGGCAATTTTGCAGAGGTCAGGGCATCTCAACTGAGCAGGTTCATTTTATTTTTCATAATAAACTGCACATAAAAAAATTTATACAAGATGAGTTCAAATTTTGCTATACACCAAAAACAAAAAAGTCTAAACAGTGAACCTTACAATTTGAACCAGCTTTGTTAAATGTGAAATGCGTTTCATCTGGTGGAAATGTGATGGATTCATTTTTTGAGATGCAAAAGGAATTATCTTGATTGACTACTTGGAGAAGGGGAAAACCATAACTGGAGAATACTACACACTTTTAGAGACACGGAAGACAGCAAATGCAGACGTATGTTTAAGAATAGATCAAAAAAATTTTTTTTAAAAAAAAGGTTTCACCATGGCAATGATCCAATGCATTCAAGCTGTATTGTTCAGAGCAAATTGATTGAATAATGATTTTAAATACTTCTGTATCCAGTCTGTTCACCACCTGATCTTGCTCACTCAGATTACCACCTGTTCCTGAAACTCAAAATTTCCCTGGCTGGACACAAGTTTAAGCAAATAAAGAGGTTATACAAGGGGTAAATAAGTATTTTGAAGGCCTTGAAGGAACACACTTCAATGAGGGAATATTAAACCTGGAGAAAAGGAGTTTAATGAATAGCCAGTTCATTAAACTCCTAGGGAACTATTTAAAAAAATAAAGTATGTTGCAAGATTGAACTTCGTTCTTTTTAATATCAAATCAAGTTATTTACCAAACCATTCTTAATGCTTGTTTTCACCATTAGACATCTTAGCAGTAGACGCTGATGATACATGAGACGAAATAATAAGCTGGGAAAAGAAATTTTATATGGAATATAGCATTTCATATACAAGGTTAGGTTACCTCTACAGAAAAAAAAAAATCAGTCCTTGTGGGAATCAAACCCCAGAGTCTATACCTTAACAACCTTGGCCACATTGGTAAGTATTGACTTTTATACTTCTGCTTTGTTTCGCATTAGAATTTATTAATTGTGTTCACTTATTCCTCTTGCTTACACAACATTAGGACATATTTTGGGGCCATTGCTCCCATCAACAGTTGTTCACTAACTACTCATACTGATGTGCTGATTGGATACTATGGTGCTTCTGTGCTTCTGGTTGTCTCTGATGGTTCGTAAAGGAACTTGCAGATTTCATCAAAGCTCTTTCAGCAGCTTAGCCTCTGGTTTAATCTCGTGATTTTGGTTCAATAAGTGAACTACCACTGTTGATTTATCAATTTGTTTGAAACTTCACAACCTGGCTATCAACATAAGGAAAAAGTTTCATCCTGAAAAATAGGAAAAATGTAATGAATTTTGATGTTCAACTACAGATGAACTCAACAAGTCTCTATTCGAACCATCAGAAACCCCATAAAAGCACCTTAGGATCCAGCCTCTACATCAAGTATGAGTAATTAGTAGACAGCTGATGATGGGAGCAATTGCCCCTAAGACATGCCCTAATGTTGTATAAGTGAAGTTAGTGTGAACATATTTAATACATTACATAAATTGTGCTTACGAAGCTATAGACAATGGATTAGTAATATATCCTACACTAATCTGTTCAGCATGTCTATACTTCCACTAATGTGCTGAATACATTGGCGTAGGATATATTTAACACATTCTAATACTTTATTGTCTATAGCTTCATAAGTACAATTTGTTCCTCATGTCCCATGCCCTATGATGCTTACCCAAGTTTTTCATTCCAAAATAAAAAATGGTTATGTCAGGAATTTATTTTAGGCATTTTTATAGATGAACAAGGTGCATTCAAATTAAACTGAAACATTCAAATGCAGTATTATCATGGAGCAGTTTATTCAGTCCCATTTTATAATCCCCAAAACAATGAAATGTATAAAAAAGTTATACTTGATATTAGGGAATTGTATGAATTTGTTTTAACCATAATTAAACACATATAATTATATAAGAGGGTTGATGGCACCAATCACTTGCATTTCAAAGAAGAAATTAATAACAATCTTCATCATTGTTTTCTCTTAATTATCAAGAATTCCAGTATAAGATGGACACTGTTTTTCAAACATTAATGTCATAGCATTTCATCATGTTCATTTTAAACATAAAAATTCTTTGCATTCTGTTTGACACAAGCAGAAAGTTGAAACATTTCTAATTTTTAATTATTATACATAATTAAACAACATAAAAGAACAGGCAAAAGCATTGAGTTACCAATACTGAACTATATGCATTATTAAAAATTAGCAAGTGATAAACTGAAAATGATACATTTATAAGTTATTATTCTTTAATGCATAACATACAACATTTTACCATATATATGTACTATATAAAGCAATAAAAACAGTTAACAGTAGTATATCAAGCCATAGTATAACAGTTACAAATAACACCATGCTAATACATAACATAGTAAGTCAATAGGCCAACCATTTTTATTTCTAAAATGCATAAATACTCTACAGTATCTTGCAAATTAGTAAAAAACAGAAAAGTTGTAACTATGTCAACATGAATAGTGAAGTTGTTCTGTGGATGAGTAGAGAAATAGAACACAATTTAAATTTTTACCATCAATAACATGTTAAATAATATCATTGTTATAGTTTTAATAGTGCTCCTTATTCACAGCAGAATTAAAGGAAAAACATGAAGAACAATAATGTTATAGTTTTCCCCCTTACCTTTGTTTCAGCGTTCATTACAAAATTAGTAATTCTGCTGATATTAAGTGCACAATGTCAAATAATTCAACAGTTGTGATAGAAAATATTTAAGATACTTAAATATCTACCTCCAAAATACTTGGGGTATATTATTTTTCCTGCTTACCTGGAAAGGCATCATTTAAGTTCAGAGTCTCCAATTTAGAAAAATATCAGTAAGTATAAACATTTCAGCTTCCGCTGTTAGAACAGTTTAACCAGCAGTACGAATGTCTTCAGATGGACTAGAATATTATATTGTCACTCAACGATGGGTAGATAATGATGTCTTTGAACACATGTTGGTGCATTTACATGATGTAATGCATTTTAGTTTTGGATTGAAATCATTTAATATTTGAAAAGTGATTTTGTTAACTCGCTTTTGCTTTTTTATATTTGTCAGTCCTTATTTTGCCAATTTTATCAAACCCTGAGACTGGTCTTTCTAGAATCAAAGTTTCTTATTGTCTGGTTCTCTGTTATGAATGGAAAGCAGTAAGAGAGGAAACTAAATGTATTTCTAACTAACTGATGAATTTCATTCTAAAGCAGCTTTCATTTGAACATGTAAAAGCAAAATGAAAGCCTACTTCAAGTACATTGATTTAAATAAATAGATAAGGGTTCTTCAACAACAATAAACTTTATTTTACATTTAATCTTTTTTCACAATATTTATTGAAAAATTAAATAATGTTAACATTTTCAAGAAAAATATACAATTTTTCTAATTCCATCCAGGTAGTCAGTCATAAGGTTACCAACTTTCTGTTAAAATTTTAAAATTATCTGAACTAGTTGACCGCAGCATCTATTATAATTAGGGACCTGTGTTTTTCACACTAATCATTATTAAATTAAGTTTATTCTATAAATATTTGAGAATTACTTTCTAAAAGATTCATTTGTTGTTAATTCAAAATATTACATTTTCCAATTTGCAAAAATAGTGCAAAGTACTGAAATAATGCATATTTTAATGAAATAGGAATTTAATTCCAAAAGAAAATGTTCATAAAGGAAAATAAAGTTGAAAAATGGGCATCCTGAGAAAATTCTAAGTTTTAATTGTCAATAGTTGCAATAATATAATATGCTCGTCACCTGCAAGAGTATTGCCAATCATCTTATAATGCAGGATTTCCAGTATTTGAAGGTTTACAAATTATTCCACATTAATTTTTTGATGGGATACCAAAAATCTCATATTTTATCCTTCTCTGCCAATTTTTTTAATAATTTAACATTAATTCGTCAAAATTCCATTAACATTACCAGTTATCGAATTGCTATGCAGTAGAACCTCAACAATCTATCTCTGGATTAACCTGGATAAGTGATAGTCTTTTTCTGTTCATTAATTTTTTTCATAATTAATTGTGAAAACCACACTAAAATTCAATTGGTATGCTTTAATATTATGTGTCTAACAAGTGATCTCATTCAAGGCTACTGCATAACGGTAAACTTAGAAAGCATGTACAACTACCTCTTCTTTGAAACTTTGGCTATTCACAGTATGACAACATTGAAGCTTGTAAGTCAGTTTTTTACTTTGTTGTGGAATTTCATGCTATCTTAGCTATTAGTTAAGACAAAAACAGAAAGTTCTGGGAATCAAAATGAAACTGAAAATTATAGAAAGGTTTGATAATGGTGAAGTAATGGTTAACTTAATTGTGAATTGAACTATTTAAAAACATTCTTTCTGGCTTCACTTACTTGCAAAGGATGGAAGAATTATTAAAAAGTGAGGAATTTGTAAAAGTTCAAACTTACTCTTTGAATAAATGCATTAAATCCACAGAAACAGCCTCAAAAAATTGCAAATTAATTAAAAAAATGAACTACAAAAAATTAAAGCTCATAACCCATCTTTAGCCAAGATATATGGCCTTCCAAAGATTCACAAACCTGCAATAAGTGTGAGACCAATAATTAATAACCTAAATACCCCAACTTACTGTTTAGCAAATTGTTTATTGAAACAATTTCATTCATTACCTAGATTCAATAACTAAAGCTTAAAAAACTCCAGGTCCTGATAAGCAAAATTGAAATAAAAAAAATTATCACCCAATGATAATTCATTTGATTTCATTTATGTCAAGGCTTTGTTTCTCAGTATACCACAAAATAAATAATTCAATTTTTTAAAAAAATGTTTCAATCAGCCAACTAAACCAAGAAATACATCAAAGAATACACCAATCTCACTAAAATGTGCTTAACTCAAGCAGTTTTTGTAAATGAAGAGAAAGTTTTCAAATAAAATGTAGGGATAGTAATGGGCAGTTCCTTATCACATTCCTAGCCAAACCTATACATGAAGTATTTTGAAATGCAGGTCACTAAGGCCACCACATTTTTAAAGTTTATTACTAGTATGTAGATGATGTATTTGCCAACAAAAAAATGTGGAAGATGTTTTAAAACTTTTAAACCTAAAGAGCCTATAGTTAAATTCACTGTCAACATTGAAACAGAGAATATATCATCATTTTAGATCTGAAGATAATAAAATGTAATACAAAACTTGAATTTGGCATCCACAAAAAAGGACCCATTTAGAAAATCATATTTAAAGTCCATTGTTTAAATCCTAGATCACATAAAGAAATGGCATTCAACAGCATGACATACAGACTAGTGAATACATCACTGAATAAAAAAGAATAAAGAACAAATATCTACACAAAACAGAAGATGATAAATCAAATGGGTTTAACAAAGAGATAATGAACAAAATAAAATACCTTCCCCCTATAAAAAAATCACAACTCTGTGTGATATACCAAAGAGAAAATGTTGTTTTCAATTCACATCCACCCAGTAATCAATCATAAATAAAAAAAAAATTCAAGCATTACAATATTATCTTAGCACCCCCAAAATGATATAGTGTGAAAAATGTATTAAAATTAGATAAAACAGATTCCAGACACAGTGAGAAAAAAATCCAGAAGTTACCAGATTAATTGTTGGGATTGTGAAAAAAAACTTGACAGAAAAAACAAAGAGAAATATAGACCAAAGAAAGATTGGAGAAACATTCATTACAAACAAATACTAGAAAAACAGTGGCGTCGTATTTTTGGAAATGAAAACAATGAGAGAGAAAAAGCATCAAGCTTTCAAAAAAAAATTGAACAACCAAAGATATTAAAATATGGGAAAGTATTCACATAAAAAAATATGAGCAACACCTAATGGATTTTGACATCCTGAAAGCCATCAGAATTAATTCATACACCTACCATCTCAACTTCAACAAATAATCCAACAATCGTTTAACAGCTGAGAACATGGTCCAAGGTCCAAGAAATATTCCTGAGTAAATCTCCAGCAAGCAAATTCAGAATGAGTATTTTTAAAAAGAACATAGAAACTTAATTTAAATATAAATTATATTTTATCCAGCTTCACTGCATTGGTTCCAACTGAAATTTAAAAAAAATTTGTTATAACTTAATTTAAATGTTTGTGTTTCTGTTTTACTTTAAGTTTGAATAATCTTTTGCATTAGAATGCACTATGTACTGTTTGCCTTATTTTCATTCCATTTTCAGAATTTTTTTTACATTAGCCTGCATATATTCATTTGTTTAATTGTGGCTAATAATTATAATAGCTTTTAAAACTAATCCAATAGTACATGAGAAAAATTCAATGCTTATAAAGACTGTCTAACTGTCTTAAACTTTTCCAAAATGACAGTTTCAAGAATTCTTAGTTTTTCATGCTTATGATGATGTAAAAGTAACTTTAATATCATTATGCAATAGACTGTATAAACAATCTATATTGCAGAGCTTGGCTCAATTAACATCTAAATAACTTGATCATCTGCATCTTAAATTAAGCTTCAAATGTTTAAAAAATAATACTTATTTTGAAAAAAAAATAAAACAAAAAACTAAGGTCCCTAACTATAGTGGTTAAGAGTTAAACCATGATCTTTTAATCCAAGTTGTGCAATTGTGCAAATGTTTTTGTGCCTTCTTTATAATTTGTACAGCCTTTTCAGGTTTTATTTTATTATACTTGTGGAGAAGGAAATGTAAAGTGCAGGTGAGTAATATAAGCAGTAATTGTTTATCAAAGCAATTTATTTTATCTAAGTTTAGCATTTTCTGCTAGGAGCTTATTCTTTCTACGAGGAAAAACCGTTCAGTTAACAGCATTCAAAATGCCCACCAATTAATTATACTTTTGTAGCACAAAAAATCTGAATCACATGTTACTAAGTATTGTGACTATATATCAGTCCCTAACTGCAAAGTTGCTTTTATGAACAAAAAATATATTTAGGCAACATTTATATATTTATTTACTATAATCTCAAGCAACTTGTACAGATGGAAGTAAAACTAATCACATTGAGATTATTTTTAAGCTGTCAGTATAACTACAGGATATTTCTGAATTTACATGACCTGTTTGAGTGATTTTTATATACTTGTTAACTATTATATACTCTATTGTGCTATATGTTTACATGTTGGATATTGTTTTTAATTTTTAATATGCAAAATGTTAATTTATAGCTATCAGCAGCAGAAGTTGGTAACCTTCTATTAATATGCTTTCACTTTAAGGGGGAATACTAAGAAGTAACATTGTTACTTTTAATGCAACATTCTGGTATATGGGAGTAAAGATCACTATCCAGTTTTATTTACTTTTTATTTATTTACCTTGCAGAAGCAGTGATAGGAAGTGGGAGAGGGGAGTTAAGGAAGTAATGTGCAATACATGGGTTTCTCCAGCAATGGCCTTCTCCAGGTTCATCCTGTCGTTGCAATAGAGGAATGCTCTTCCGAGCAGCATGTTGACAGTCTGTGTCACCAAGACATAAGGTGTCAGCTTCAGACACAAACATGAGATCACATGCAGCAGGTGAAGGAGACCCCACCTCTGGTCCCTGAAAGAAACCAATATCACAATGTCATCGCAGTCCTTTAAGGGAATTTTCAGAATTTTAAAAAATTGAGAGTTCCATCATAACATGCCATGATATGTTGCACCATGCATTTTCCTATAAAATCATCAAGTAAAATTTATAATGAAGTGAATCTTGTAAGCATAAAGAGATGGCCCCTGTAATATATTCTGAGGGTGCCAAAAAAATGTATACACACTTTCACAGTAGATATGTATTTATTATATTTCAAAGTTTGACTGAAAAATAACAGTAATGTGTAATATGATGTTCTGTAAACTGACTCAGCATTGCTAAGAGACAGGTAAATCAACAATGAACAAATGAAGCCAAGATTATCATAAATCAACAATGAACAAATGAAGTCAAGATTATCGTGTATGATGTTCTGTAAACAGATGGGACTCACATTACATTATGCTAGCATTACTACAACAAAATGGAACCAAGATTATCGTTTGAACAGCAGAAACCAATTTTGAAGTTGTATTGGAAAACTGGAGAATGTTGTTGAAGTTCATAGGCAATGGAGACATGTGTACAGAACATAACCGCCAATGCGAGTAATAATTGCATTCAAGACAAATTTGAGACTCATGGTACAGTATGCGATGTTCAAAAGTCAAAAGGGCAGATCTGGGATACCTTGCACAGCAACAAGCCCCCATCCTTGACTATGGTTTTGAAACATTTTGAGCATCCAGCGCAGAAATCTACAAAGCAATGTGCATGTGAGACTGGGATTCGCAAGACCAGCATACATCATATTATTAAAACAACAAAGTTGAAAGACTTTCATCCCCAGACTTTTGCACGCACTTAAATGAAGATGACCCTGATTGGAGAATGCAGTACTGTGAGTGGTTTTGAAACATGGTGCAAGAGGATGAGAAATGTATTCACACCTATGGTGGGCTTTTTGAGCAACTGTTGTAACTGTAAAAATCTAAGATGATTTTCTCATCATTTTCTGTTTAAGTGAGTTCAGTTTTGTTATGTGAACACAGTTTTTCCTTTGCTTGAAGTGTGTATACATTTTTTGGCAAGTGTGCGTGCGTGTGTGTAAAAAGAATATACACATTGTTGCATTAATCTTGTTTACTCAAAATAAGTTTTTTCTGATGCATCAAATGAAAATTGTTTGAAAAAAAGTTTTTAACATCATGGGGGAGTTCTTGCTAGGGGTATACTAGGAGAAGGAGATATGGGATACAGCTTTTTTTTATGGCACCATGTATATTTTATTCAAGAATACCCTTACCCTCTCCAAGAGCATTCAGAAATGTATTATACTGTACAATTTTAGTTAAGAAAACAGTAGATATAGAAATGATAAATAATGCAAAACTTTTTTATTTTATAGCACTACAATTCATTTGCTTAACTAAATCATTTAATTCCTTCAAGTCTTGTTTAACATTTCATGATGATCAATAAACACTGAGGAATACAATAGATGGACTGTACAGTACATAGATCTTGTTATTTTACTGTATTACTTATCACAATTCAGAAGAAAAATGACCCTTTACATCTCAAGCTCAAAATGGTGATCATTGGCATTCATACATAAATACACTCTAGATAAAGGATGCCCTAGATCGTTCTACTACTTCTTCCTGGATGATTGTACAAGCATCAATAATGCATTGCTGCATGTAAATAAGTGTTCTCTGGTGTTGTTGAAGCATTTTGATAGACAGCATCTTTGACCATTCTCAATAGGAAAAAGTCTATTACCGTAAGATCTGGGGATTGGGCAGGCCAACTAACTGATAGATGTGCAAATGGTAAGGAGTTCATAATTATTGAAGAAACCAATGTGTTTAACGCCTTGGTTATACAAATTACTCACCCAATGTAAGAGGTGGGTATTGGATTTATGTATGAATGTATATCAATAAAAGTAAAATATCTTCTTGAGTATAATAATGTGGCAAATTAGGTATTCAATGTAGAAAGATAAATTACTTAAATAGACACAACTAAGAAAATAAATAATTCAAACCTGTTAGGCTCTTCTTTAGCAAAAGAAATGAAGTAATCAAACAAGATATAAGGTATTGTACTTATGAAGCTGTTGACAATGGAGTGGTACTATAACCTAAACTTAGGTAACTAACTGTGGCGGCAGCTAGTGCCAACCTGGTGGAATGTAACAGTGTAACTGTCAGGGTGATAAACTGCTGAAAAAGATAAACATCTGAAATCAGTTGCATGTCTAAGTAGCAATCATGAGACAAATGATGAAAAAGTGACAGGATATAGGAGCAATGAAAATTATTTGTTTACAAATAAACAGGGTAACATTTATAAAGATAAATTCAGGCTGGGAAGTGTGTGCACTTTATGGGATTCTATAGCTGTCATTTCTCTTTCTCTTAAAACATTTTTCGAAGCTGAGAGAGGCAAAGCATCAATAAGAGAGAGTGAAAAGCAATGCTGAATGTAGAGGCATGTGACAACTTATGCTGTGCAACGGTAATGGAGAGTTAGGTTTTAATCAATCTTAGGGAGAGCTGCATCTTCATTACCAATTGCACAAAACATGCTGCCACATGTCTCCACATTTGATGATTGCTTTGCATTCACTCTTATTGATGCTTTACCTCTTTCAGCTTCAGTAAGTGTTTTAAGACAAACAGAAATGGCAGCTATATAATCCGATAATGTGCACACTCCTCCCAGCCTGAATTTATCTTTACAAATGTTACCCAGTTTATTTGTAAGCAAATGATTTTCACTGCTACCATATCCTCTTACGCTTTTACTATCTGTCGCATAATTGCTCCTCTGACATGCAACTGATTTTCGATGTTTTGCTTTTTCAGCAGTTACCACCCTGCTAATTACACTGTTACATTCCATCAGGTTGGCACCAGTTGCTGCCACAGTTAGTCATGTTATATCTTGTGCATCTTTTACTGAAGAAGAGCCTAACTCTATACCTATGTAGTATGGACAAAAAAGTATAATGTATTTTAATGTGGTTAATAGTACAACTATAATATAGTTTATGTAAATAATATTAAAATTCAGGGACTTCCAACTTGCGTGATCATGTCATTAGTCGAAGAATAATACTGGCATCAGAAAATTTTAATCACCACCACCACCACCACCATTATTTATTATTATTATTATTATTATTATTATTATTATTATTATTATTATTGTTGTTGTTGTTGTTGTTGTTGTTATTATTATTTCATTTTGATGCAGAGGATAACATGAAAGATTAAAGGTTATTCATGACATAAAATGTTGGCACAGCCCTACCTCGAATTAAGGAGTTTTATTTGAAAATATCTTTGAGTATCTACTAGACAGTTTGAGTAAAAAAATATGTTTATATACACAATTATATCTACTCACTGTTTTAGATTACTTATTACAGAACGGAAGACTGATAAAGAAAAAATTTACTATATTTCAACATAAACTACAACACATCAGGGATACTCCAGTAGGTGTATAATAGGAAAATAAAGTTTTTAAAAAGTACATTGACGTATTACGCAATGTTCATTGTTCATACATACTTTTATGTAAATGCAATAATGCACTGGAATGGCATCATAGAAAACTGTAGCTACAAACAGTGGTGCCTCACCAGTTGCTTCAATATCATGGATCTAAATGCAATAGCAATTAAAGTAATATGTTAACAGTTCAAAAAGTTTTATTTTTGAAGCTACAGACTATAAAATGAGTACCAAAATACTATACAAGTAGACATAAAATTTAAAATTTGTTTTAGCTAAACAAAGTGTCAAAAATCTATATTTAGCAAGCTGATAATGCCCACTGACTTATACATTCTTTTGAATTGCTATGGCAGCAAGCAACCAATCAATGACAAACATTTCTTTCCACCCTAGACACAGCCTATTGTCCAATTCTCAGTTTTTTCCATACTTGCTTTCCTGAAGCATAAAGCAAGTATCTATCACTGCCATGACAAATGCTATGGTTACGGTTAAGAGTGCAGTCAAATTAATTCTGATTGGATTGGACTATAGTAGAAAATACAGGTGTAAGAATCCTGCCAAAGTAGCATGCTTTTACTAATAAATTCTCATGTCAGCACTCAGAAATAGTTTAAATTTGAGTTAAAAATGGAAAACCATGAAATTAATAATTACATATATACAGGATAAGAGATTAGTACAGCTGGGTTCTACATGCTGCACTTAAAAGTTGGCCCTGATATCATGCTGTACAAGTTATTCAGTGGTGGAATATCAAAATTCATGATAATGTTTCAAAAAAATAAATCTGATATTTATTTTTTTGAATAAAGACCTTCTCGCATATTGCTAAGTTCATGGAATTATCAGTATCTTTTATATTTTGGTTTCAAAGTAAGATTGTAGCTTTTTGTTCAAAAATATGCTGCAATTGCTGATTGCTCCAATTGTTCTTTTGTCCTGGTTTCTAAATTTCTTGTTGTTTTCTTTTGAATTTTGATCGCAAACCAAACAATTGATTTTATAAATTTCACACTTCTTGCAAAATGATATTACATCCTTTGTGGCATTTAGTACAGCTTTTTGATGTTGTATCTATTCTGTAACTTACTTCTCTGAACAGACAGAAAATATAACTAAGGAAGGGAATAAGCAGAACAACATATTCAGAAGACTGGCAGGTGTCAAACAGGGAGGATCCATAGATGTCCTTAATGAAGCATACAAAAGCTACATAAAGCCCAATTTGCTCTATGAAAGTGAGATAATATCCACAATAAACAACCAACTTAAAATTAAATTGGATACTGTGCAATTTAGGCCATTAGGAATAATAACAGGAGCTGTTAAAACAACACCAATTACTACAATACAGAGCATAACTAACAATCTGCTAATTAAAATAGAGCTAGATATTAAAACAGCTATATTGGGACAGAAATTAAAATTTAATGAATATAGGAATAAATGGTTTCATATTTCCAACAGGACACAACAGTTAAAACATTACAGACTTTTGAAAATTATATAAAGATTTAAAAATAAACAATAAAATACTATTATACCAACTAATTTTTCACAATATATAAAGACTGCCACAGGTGGTCAAGGTCATTAAGGCGCAGACTCACAAGTGGGAGGTTTGGGGTTCGAATTCTACCAGGGCCTTCCTGATTGAGATATTATCCAGATTTCCCTCAGTCCTCATAAATGGCAAATGCTGGGGAGTTATACTAAACTTAGGCCTAGAACATTTCGTTCCTTAAAAATCCTTTCCCAATATATAATTTCATCTCATGTATCATCAGTGTTCAACGCCTGTGGTATCTCAGTAGTAAAAAGGGCGTTAAACCCCATTAAAAAAAACCCAATATATAGATAGTGTGAAACTAAATCTGTACAATGGTCTTCATGAACAATGACATATCTGAAGTATTAAGACTTACAGCGCTTAGTACGGTAAACAACTATTATCCAACTGATGCAGGTGTAGAGTATATTGAAACCAAGAAAAATTGGAGTTCCGCAATTCTGCTTAATTGTAAGACAGAAGGGAAGTAAAGCTGTGGGTCGCTTATAATAGATTTACAGCATGTAAAAGAGCCTCAAGCCTGAAAAAAGAGGCCATTGAGTATAAAGTTATTGGCCATTTCACCCTGAATTGAATGGGAGGCTGGTGACCAGAATTGTTAAAGAGCATCCTTAGATACAACAAATAGATTTTAAAAAAAAAGACTGGTTGAGTAGAAGAAAGAGCCCTAAGGCCTTATTCTACCAGTATGAATACACAAATTACATCTTTACTTCCTATGAGTCAGCATTGGCCTAGTTCACAACCATGCTGCAGTTTCTGTGTTGAAACGTTGGCTGATATCAAAGGTTAATTACAAATTTCGTGCTTCACTGGGAGAAATTTATGAAACAAAAAAATCTGTTTTAAACATATTGCTAACTGCATAACATTACTTACGCATAGATAGCAGATCTGATGGAGAGTGCAGAGTGGCAAAAACAGATGAGCATGATCCCCAACAATATTATCTATACTTTGGCAAGTCTTGAAAATGTGCTCCAGAGGCTGGCACTCCAAATCTGAAACAATCAAAAAATTTTAATTGAGCTTTCTTCTGAATAACATTCTTATGACACAACTTAAATTTATCATACCATTCTGAAGTAATTTCCTACATTAGGGTAACAATATTTCACTAATTTTAACATATAATTTACATTTAATAAGCTTCACTGTGTGAGTCCCAACAGAATTTTTTTAAAATTTCTTATTTTTCGAAAGTTCTTAAATTAATTTAAGGTCTCTCTGCAAAATGTGCATTCTCTATATAGGTTTTTGTGATGGGGGGGGGGGGGGATTATGTGACTCGTACCATATTATGTAAAAGAGGCATCATGAATGCAAAACACCTACTCCAGGGTAGTGCCCTTAGTAGAGAAACAAAGAGCACAAGATATAACAATTGACTTGCCCGACTTTTAGAATTTCAATTAGGAACACTTTTTTTTCCCCCCATTTCATGACCATAAATTGACTGTGTAGCGAAAGGACGATGTTCGTTTGTTGTCAAATAAAGAAAGGCGCCAAAAGATAGACTGCATAATTGTTGTGGAAGGAAAAGACTAAACGGCAGAAATTCTTAGACGTTTAACTGCGGCATGTGATCAAGAAGTTCCTGCACAGACCGTTTGCGACTGCAACAATGAGTTCGCCTGTAGTAGGGGGAATCTGCATACAAGAATGTGAGTACTGGTCGTCAATCAACATCGCGGTCTCCCAGGAACATTGAGGTTGTGTGGGAACTGATTGTGGTTTATAGGCGCATAACATTTGATTAACGCTTCCTCATACAGCAAGAAAAACTCTAAAATCTGCTGGAGCTGCAGTTCCGAGTGACAGCGGAGAGAACCGAACTCCTCAGTCCCGAACGAGAGTGGAATAGTGGAATACAAATCCAAAGCTAAGGAAAGAGGAAGATTTTTCCACAGAGAAGACCCATTGCTAAGGAGTTTCGAAACTTTACATCCAGATACTTCCCCCCATCATTTTCTGCCGGAGTTAATGGAGATGTACAATGATTTGCTCACTAACACAGTAGTATGCACACAATCCGCTATAAATTTATATTTACGAAAACGAGGCGAGCGTAGGCTGTCAGGCCGTAACTCGCCGTAACGAACTACTGGGTCTACGGTTTTTAGGATTTACCCGAGGTTAGCGTTAAGGTTAGTGTATATATATACATACATACATACACATATTTATGTATATATACACTGTATATATACATACATACATATATACATACATACATATTTAGGATTTAACCGAGGTTAGCGTTAAGGTTAATATATATAATGGAATTCCAATAAGCCAATGTGTGGTAATAAAGCGAAAAACTCAGTTTTGTAGTAAGGAACAACATTTTGCAGCTAGATACGAAGGACAGCGCATAGATTATACACGTTAAACAAAAAGAGCACAATAAACATCTAGGAAAGCATGGGCCTATAGTACATTCCGAAAACTTAAATGTCATCGCGTCTCTTGTAAAAAAAAAAAAAAAAAAAAAAAAAAAAAAAAAAAAAGACAACAATCGTAGGCCTATCACTTGTGAAATGTGCTACAAGAATTTGAATTATGCACTCAGCTTCAAACATTATCAGCGAGATTACCACGGTGAGTGTTAAGCCAGAAATAAAACAATTATGTGCAGATTATGTAGTCATGAGGCAACATCGGAGTATCTCCGCTGCCGTTCGGAATTGAGGAGTTTGGCTCTTTCCGCTGTCGCTCGGGACTGAATTTTTTGTTTGTTTGTTGTATGGGTAAATTTGATGAACTGGAATATCAAATAGGCCTGCACATCATTATTCATGACGATTTGAATATGCAAAAGCTATTCCAGGGGACTTGACAGGCACTGATGGACAAAATTGTTGAAGTTTGTCGTCGGCTACTGAAATGCAAAATGAAGATTCGGATTTTTTGGAGAAGCTGATGCCTGGTGACGGGTCATTGTGTCACTACCACACACTAGAAGAGTCCAGGAAGTCCCCGAGCCAAGATACTTCGTGCTGCTCTATCAGGGGCAAGCAAATGATCAAAGTGTTTTGGGACTCTTCAAGTACACTGCTAATGGAATGGCTTCCTCAACACCGAAACCCTTAGCAGGGTAGCAAGGGAAGTGGTCGACAGAAGTGATCCTTTAACATAACACTGCTCCACCCCAGACCAGTAACACTACGACTGCAAAGCTGGAATCGCTGGGGGTCATTGTGCCGCACCCACCATACTCACCGTAGCTCACTCTTGTTTGATGCCTTATTCGAAAACATAAAGCACTCCCTAAGAGGTGGAAAATTCGACAACAACAAGGAAATTCAGGCAACTGTGAATGAGTGGTAGCGTAGTACTCCGAAACAATGGTTTCACGACGTCATAATGAAGATGACAACTAATTGATATCGGTGGGGAGTATGTTCAGAGTTGCCATGCGGCTAATAAATAAGGTACAAAAATCTACTGTACTAAATCACTGCTGAACACCCCCCGTAATATGTAATGATGTAATCTACAAAGCAGAGTTAAACTAACTCAAGTAGAGGATCTATGGGGTTGAAAGATGTAGCATTGAGGATGTTAAACCAAAATATCACAATTTTTGGTTTTATATCACAGTATCAACCATGATAGTACGGACTGAGAAGTTTTACTTTTAACAATTTTAACGACAGCTATTAAAGTCTAAAAATATTATATAAAATGAATGTGCAAGTTATTTCTGTATATTTCAGGATCTGACAGATAATAAATAAGGATATGTTTTCACTTACAGCTGTTGATGTTTACTTCATGCCTTCCCATGTCACCCTCAGACAAGGGCTGCATAACTACAGGACCGTCGAGAAACTCCCCACTGTCATCATCATCTTCTTCCTTTCCATCTCTTTTGTCTTTCTCATCTTTGTCTTCCTCTACCTTTTCCTTCTTCACAGCCACCCTCTTGCGCTTTTCATCTCCCTCTTCAACATTTTTGTTTTCAGGATTATATCTGAAATAAATAGATACAAATTGCACTAGTGTCCAAAAGTTAAGCATAATCAAAATAACATATAAAGTGTTCAGTGCCACATAAGTGGTGTGACTTCATCCTAGGGCATTTTATAAATACAAATACAAATTCTTGACTGCCACGGGTGGCTGAGGTCGTTAAGGCGCGGACTTGTGAATGGGAGGTCTGGGGTTCAAATCCCGCCAGGACCATCCTCCCCGACTGAGGTTTTTTTTCCAGGTTTTCCTCAGTCCCCATAACGGCAAATGCCGGGGAGGTATCCTAAAATTAGACCTGGAACGTTTCCTTCCTTAAAAATAAATCCTTTCCCAATATATCATATCATCTCATGTATCATCAGTATCCACCGCCCGTGGTGCCTCAGTAGTAAAAACGGGTGTTAAACACCATTAAAATAAAAGTTCTTGAAAACTAAAAAATGTATCAAAACTTTATTGTAACATACACAGTAATATGAATTAAAATAAAGGGTTTGGTGTTTTGAATCCCATCGGTTGCGAGCAACCCCTCCCACTCTTTCCCAACAATTTTCCCCGCTGTCCATGAACACCGCTTCGAAGCAGTGCAATAGTTGAGCTTCGCCAAGATGGGGCAGTTGACTCTAGAGCAACGCTTTTTCGTGTGTAAATGTTATCACAAATATGAGTCAGCTGGTCATGTTTGTGCAGAATTTCGTCTGTAGTTCCCTGGTCAATTGTCTCCTTCCAGAAAAGCAATTCACGATATTGCGAATAAATTTTATTCTGTTGGTTCAAAACACAAGCGGAAACATGCCGTTTCAGCAGAGGATGAACTACACAAAATTGGTACAAACCTTGAACGTTCGCCAACAAAATCTGTCTGAAATTAGCACAAGTGGGGATTTTAGTGGGTTCTGCATATAACGCAACAAAATGATTAAACCTCAAACCGAATAAGTGTACACGTGTCCATTGTTTAAAACAAGACGATCCAGTAATAAGAATGCGATTTGTGAGTGGCTATTTCATTTGTGAATGAAGGTTTAATGCACCCAATGCTTCTGTTATTTTCAGGCGGGGTCTGGTTTCACCTGAACGGCCGTGTGAACAATCAAAACATGCGATACTGATGTACTGAAAAGTCACATCATGTACAGGAAACCCTCTTTATGATAGTAAAGTTAGAGTTTGGTGTTGTTATCGATCCGATTTTTTTACGAGATGACAATGAATGCAGACTCCATTTTTTCAGCTGCTTTCAGAAGAAGAGAAGAAACGAAATCTTTTGGGTGGTTTCAGCAGGATTCTGCAATTGTTCATACAGCAGTCCATGAATAAAATTAAGGAAGTGTTTGAAGATACAGTGATTAGTGCAGGTGTATGGCCCTCTCGCTCACCAGATTTAACAATGTGTGATTTTTACCTGTGGGGTTGCCTGAAGGACAGAGTTTATAAAACAAACCCTCACACATTGGAGAAACTAAAGGAAAATATCACAAATAAAATCAGAAACATTGCAATGGCCGAACATAAACGTGTCAATCAGAATGTGTTTTCCCGATACAACGTCTGTTTAGCCGAAGTGGGATCTTTCCAGCATCTCCTATGAGGTAAACTTTTATACACAATTCTAAAAAATTTGTATTACATTTATAGAGAGACCTTCAATTTTACTCCTTCTATGAAAGTAAAAACTGGAAGGTTTTTCTTAGCAGTTTTTTTGAACTCCCAAGGAATTTGTTCATCGATTTTCTTGATGGGCATCAAACAATCAATACAGCTTATTATTGCCAGCTTCTGGTTGAGATAAAACGTGCTTATATGCGAAAAAAGTCAACTGTCGATTCCAGAAGTACAAACTTTTACTCCAAGACAACGCCCGTCCGCATACAGCTGCTTTAACATGGAATAAGCTGGAGGAAATTCACTAAACACCTCTGAAATACACTCCTTATAATCCAAACGTATCGTGTGTCTTGACTGTTAAAAAACAGGAAGGTTGGCGATTTGACAGCTATGAAAATATGGAAGTATTCATGCTAACTGACTGGAAACCCAAGTGCCCTCATTCTGCAATAAGCTTCTTACTCGCATGGAAGAATGTGTTCGTAAATCTGGAAATTATATAGAAAAGTTTGATGCATCGCATTTTTATTTAATTTGGTTTCAATAAATTACAAAAAAATAATAAAAATTTATATTTGATTTACCTTCTTTAATAATATTGTCATTGTTTATAAATTATGTGTTTATAGGTTTTTAATACCAATATAATAATTATTTACTGTAACTATCATTTCTTGATAAACGTTTTAATGAGTTACGCCCACACAAGTATTGGTGGTATAATATATGTATTGTCTACCGGACTTACAGAATATGTCCTCGCATCGGACAAGGCCGGCTTCCCTCCCCACTCATGGCCGCCTACTTGCCTGTCGTTAAACCTCCGAGCAATCAACAGTTCGCCAAGACTTACAGCAATGTATTTTTGTCTGTAAAGGGACAAGTCAATGCAACTACACAGTTTTCCCCTGTGAAAAAGGGACAACACGAAAAGTCTAAGATACACTATTGAAAGTGTATGAAATGTACTTTCAAATTAAGCCACTAGGTGCTGTATGTGAGTAGAGCTGTCTAGCACGTCCCGAAGTCCAATTGGTGAGCGACAGTGGTCAAGAATGGAAGTCCCGAAGAGTGAACAACGTACATATGTGAAAACAACATTTCTCCGCGGCAGGCAGGCATCAGAGTGCCACACATAGTTACAGGAAGCAATGGGTGCGTGTGCCGTATCCTATCGAATGAGGCGGAACAGGGCCTTCAAAAGGGGCAGAATGTTGACTGCATATTTGCCGCGCAGTGGGCGTCCTGTGCCCGCGGGCAACGATGTGGTGAAACAGTGCTTGCGCGATGATAGGCGCTGGACACTTGTGGAATTAGACGAGCAAACAGGAATTCAGCTACGGGAGTAGCTAAACATGTGGAAAATGTGCGCAAAGTGGGTGCCACATCAGTTAAGTGAGGTACAGAAGCGGACTTGCTACGACACACATCGCATCAATCTGGAAGAAGTGGATGTCAAGTTGGTCGCATCATTGTAATTGATGACACGTGGGCAGGGTTTATGATCCAGAAGTAAAGCAACAGTCCAGTGAATGACGTCACTCTGTGTTACCACGCAAATACAAGTTAAGCCAAATTCCTCTACCAACAAAAGTGATAGTATTCTGAGTATAACAGTCAAAAGTGAGGGACCAGTGTGAATGCCCATTATTATGGCGCTTTTTGGTGACACAATTGCGTCGTGCCGTACACCACACGACCAGAACTTTTGGACAACGCCATCATTCTCCACGATAACGTGTTTTTTACAGCTCTGGGAATGGGAAATTCTTCCACACTCGTCGTATTCGCCCTGTCTCAGTCCTTGTGATTATGATCTCATCACCAAAGTAAAGCAGCCATTGAGTGGAAAACGTTTCGCTAACAAAGCGGACATTTCGACGCGAGGTGGCTCACATTAGCAACTCACATGCAACAGACGGTATTCAGCGTCTTCCACATCGCTAGCAACGAACCGTCGATGTACTTGGAGACTGGAGACTGCTGCTAAACATCGTGGATTACTGGGGGACCCGTCCTGTAGCGGATTTGCATCCCTGTGTAAGTAATTGTGTGTAACTTTTGCTCATGTCATAATAAACCAATGTTGTCCGGTTGTTTGTGTTTGCTTCTTCCCTATGAGGGCTGCCTACATCCAGCCTTCCGTTGGGAGCATGACTTGGCAATGCAATATACTTTCAATCGTATACTTTGATTTTTCATGTTGTCCTTTGTTCGAGAGACTTTCCTTGGACAATTGCCCCCTTTCACTATTTTGTGAATAAATGTGATAATACTGGTTCAGTGCAAAACAAGAAACACAAGCAACAGCTATAACAGAATAAAATTAGATGAAATTGGCGCAATTCTTGAATGTCCGCTAAAAAAATAATCAAGGAAATTAACATAATTTGGTGTTTCGGTGTCTTCTGCACATAGAGAAACAAAATTTGTGAATTCCAAATCACTTTCATCAACGACTAAAGGATTAATCAACCGAGATCTTGCGTGCCTTTTAAACGAGGCGTATATGTACACTAAACATTTGCTATTGGTATTCTAAAAATCCATATTGTATATATCAGGGTAGATCCATAAGTTTCCCGCTTCGCTGATAAGGATTATCGCATTCACAAAACCCTTATTTGGTGTCATACCTTATTTGTTATTAAATAGTTGCAGGTGTACTTCCGCTCTGCTGTGTTCAGTTGTTCAGATATAGTTGCATAAAGAAGGTTATGTGTACAAGATTATGACATGTTCAAAATGGAGTATTAAGTCTTCACAAAAAAGGAACTTACTCCAAATGAAATTAAACAGCGATTGGACAGTGTATATAGGGAAGCATCTCCGTCATATTCTACCGTAAAAGATTGGACCATACATTTTAAAATGGGTGGAGAAAGCATTGAAGACGTGCAGATCGGTCCTAGGAGATGCTCACTCCTGAAAACATCGCTCTTGTGGAAGAAGAAATTATGTAAGACCGGCGTCTCAAAGTTACAGAAATAGCAGCAGGGTTGGGCATTTCTAAAACAACAGTCCTTCGAATTATTTATGAACATTTAAACATGAATAAGGTTAGTGCAAGATGGGTGCCTAGACTTCTTTCCTCAGTCCAAAAGCAGCAACGAGTCATCTGTTGTCAGGCATTTTTGGAGCTCTGCCGTGACAACGAGAGAAAAGATCTGCAAACCATTGTTACAGGAGATGAAACCTTGTTCAAAAGAGAATCAATGAAGTGGCGCATACCTGGCGAAGTACCGCCTCTAAAGGCCAAGGTCACTCAGCCAACCAGGAAGATCATGGTCACAATCCTTTGGGACTATGAAGGAATATTCTTCATTGACTTCAAGGAGAGGAACACACAGTAAATGTGGAGTACTATGCTGGCCTACTACACAGACTACGTGCTTCCATCAAAGAGAAAAGACGAGGAAAGCTGAATGGTGGTGTGCGCCTTCTTCACGACAACGCGCTTGTGCACATAGCTCTTGTTGCAAAAGAAGCTGTGAAGAAATGTGGCTTCAAAGAGATCGACCATCCACCCTACAGCCCAGATCTACCTCCCAGTGACTATTTCCTCTTCTCAAAACTCAAAAAGGACCTTCGAAGATGGAAATTTAAGTGTAACGAGGAAGTGATGGATGCTGTTTATGACCAGTTTTCAAACAAGACTTCTGATTATGGGGGGGGGGGGGATTGAAATGTTAGTTCAAAGATGGGAGAAGTGCATTGCAATAAAGGACAACTATATTGAAAAGTGAAATATAGTTTTTGTCTTTATCATAGCTAGAAAATGTTTAGGCCGACATATTATGGACCTACCCTCGTAAGAAACCCTTCCTTATGATAGTAAAATATGAGTTTGGTTAGCAGGACACATAAGGCGCGTCCGGCTGAGGCATGTCCAAATACCGAGATGCAAAACCCCGTGCAAGCGGTAAGGACATATCGTGAAAGCCAAGTATTATAAATTCATTTGAATACACTGAAATCTAATTCCTTTGTAAATAAATTGCAATTAAGCTAATTTTATATCCAATCATGTCTAGGTCATAAATTTCTTTTGAGATATATCAAGTTGAGTTATTGACAGAAATTACCACTATTAGAAATAAAAAATAATAAATACTTTGACATTCGCTGAGCTTGCAGGCTGGTCTTGAACTCTGCCAATGCCTGTCGCATCTTCTCCAGGCTGTAAGCGGCAGCAAGTCGAGCCAAAACTTTGTCCTTCACATCTTGGATTTCTTTGGAGTCTGTGGTACCTTCATGAGCGCCGGTGTACTTGACAGCTTCATTCACAATCTGATCTTCTATGTGCTGCAGCTTATCATCCATGTTGTCAATGGTTGAATCATCATTCACATCTGAAAGTTGATGCACAAAGTTGCCTAAAAATATGTAAATCACTTTTACTTAGAACATGCCTGGTGATGGTTATTGTGAAACAAATTCAGAAGGAAGGTAGGTAGCTATTGTGGTTGTATCCATGAAATGCTTTTTGAAAATGTTCTTCAAATCTTCACCGACCCTACTACCAGGCACTGAAAATGACAATGAAATGTATATACACGATGGAGCATTAAAACGAAGGGAAAATTAAAAAATGCTTCAGACAAAATTTGAAGTGCTCTTAGGGGGACATAAGATAGCGACCTTATCAAGGTCATTTCAAGATAAACTTGGTTTTTTCAAATTGGAATTTTCTCCCGGGAATGGAAAGAACATTCAATTTTCAGTATAAAAGTTTTAGTACAGTCATCAGCTAGGGGTGATAGTTGATGAGATATTGGACAAATAAGACAGCAAATATTATTCACTCACTTTAACTTCTCTCTCTTTTGTTTTGCTGTTGCTATGAAGGAAACTCATTTGTTTATACGCAGATGCTCATTTGTTGACATCGATAAACAAGTGAGTGCTCATCGCTGCCAATTCAAACCTAAAAGAACGTTATTCTCAGTCAGTTCCTTTTCGTTTTCAATTAAGGATGTTCGATATACGATCAATGAGAGGCTCAATATGGATTAAATTTATAGAGAAGCTCATAAGAAAGCTAGAGCAGCTTGCAACTTATGTGGAGCTCGACATCCTGAAAGGAGGCAGCCATCTGTTGGAAATTTTCAAAGATTTTTGAACTTATTTTCCGGAACGGGAGGTGTTGCATCAAGAAAAACCATCGAATGAGAAGTGCTACTGGGGAAAATTCGGAAATCGCTGTATTAGCTACAGTTGCCGCTAATCCTCACGTAAGTTCCCGTCAACTGGAACGTGATTCGGAATCTCTCTACTTCAGCGTCACAAATACCACCCATATCACATTAGCCTACACCAAGCCCTTCATGGGGATGATTTTCAGAAGCGTGTTGAATTTAGCCAATGAGCTCTATTGCAAATTCAAAACTGTAATTTTTGCAACTTTATTTTCTGATGAAATTTTTTATTTTCCATCATGCTCAAGTGGACCGACATAACATTCATTATTGGACAGTGGAAAACCCAAGATGGTTACGGGAAGTAGAGCATCAGCGATAATGGAGGTGAACGTTTGGTGTGGTATTTTGGTATTCCGTATAATTGGACGTACTTCACTGAAGATAAACTTAGTGGGCAGAAATACAGAACTTTTTGGACCAAGAACTTCCAGTGTTGCTTGAAGACGTACCCCTTAAAGACTGAGCTGATATCAACACGATGGTTGTCCATCTCACTATTCAGCTGTAGCTCGAGAAATATTAAACAGAGAGTATCCTGATCGATGGATAGGACGCAGAGGACCTGTCCATTGGCCTGCCCGTTCCCCTGATCTCAATTCTCCAGACTTTTTCTTATGGGGATACATTAAAGATAAAGTTTATGAAGAAGTACCAACTACACCTGGTAAACTACGTCAACAAATTAGGAATGTCTGTGCAAGAATCAGCGAAGAAATGTTGAGACGTGTTCATCCATCTGTTGAAGCACCTTTTCGGAAATGCATTGAAGTTAATGGCCATACTTTCGAGCATTTGCTAAATTGAAATTGTTTGTAATGTGAACATGACATTGCTTCAATTATGGTTATAACTGTACTGTACAATTGATGCCAGTAAAGTGAAAAACATTTACCGTCTTATTTGTCCAATTTCTCATCATCTATTACCCCTAGCTGATAGATGTGCTAGAACTTTTATACTGAACATTGAATGCTCTTTCTATTCCCGAGGGGAAAAAATACACCATTCTATTTTTTAAAAATGATATTGAAGTGACCTTGAGAAAGGCATTTCAAGGACGAGTTAAGGTCGGTATCTTATGTTCCACTAAGAGCACTTCAAATTTTGTCTGAAGCATTTTTATTTTATTTTACCCTTGTTTCGGAATAAAATGGCCGCGACACTACAAATGCCTCACTGTGTGTGTGTAACAGAGAGAGAGAGAGAGAGTCTGTCTATCGTCCCAATTTTTGTTTTTTCTCAATGAAACTCGGCATATAACCATCAATTAACAAACGATTCATCAAGTTCCTTATCCAACAAAATTGAATCACTGGGTGTGGGAGTTAACATAAAGCGAAAATTTAAAAAACGATCTAAATCGCAATTTTTTTGTCAATGAAATTCGGCATATGTCATTGAAATAAAATAAGAAAAATTGTCACTGGAAATAAATGAAATCAGATTATTAGGAGTGGGGGCTTAGCTGAAACCCAAAATTTAAAAACGTTCTATTGACACCAGGTGTATCTATTCACAACAAAATTGGGTATATTTTATTTAAATAAAATAAAAATAGTTCCTGAAAATTAGTAAAATTGGACCATTTGTAGAGCGGTAAGCTGAAAAATTGAAATTTAAAAAGCGATTTTGCGTTTAATTTTCTCTCAATTGTTTCAAAATAAAAGGACAAATTAATTTGATATATAAACTGCATTTATAACGATGCATATGTTTTATATTTAACAAAAGTATCGTGATGAAGATAGTAAACGTGAAATATTAATCTAATATGTGTTTGAGAACTATATTTGTATGTAAGAGCGCTATGTAATAACCTTCAGAAAACGTTTACGTTACATGTTAATAACATTTAAATTAAATTTCAAAGCCACTGAAAATCGATGTAACTTTCAGTTGTTTTTATTTACTTTGTACATTGCAATTGTTTTTAAATAGTAACATGTTTTTGTTTTATTGAAACATATGAACATCATCTTAAACACAGAATATAACTCGAAACTTTCTGTTATTTCTCTCTATTTTGGTGAATGTAAAGATGATATCAAGAGCTCAGTTCATAAACATGGTTACATTTAAAATGTTTAAAAATACCCACACAGTATAGCTTTGTCTATTAGTGTACATATATTTAATTTAATTAATTGTATACCTTTAATTTTTGTGGTTTAATCTCAACAATAATTATCCTAAAAATGTGGTTTCTCTTTTGTGATACTTATAGATTGCAAGATATCTAATTTTGTTTTCTTAATACCACACAGTAACGCAATAATTTATTTCATTATTAATTAATAAGGCGATAATTTGAATTTTATATACATATATATATTTTAAAGTTATTCAACTTGCTAAGGAATTGGCGCTCTAAATTGTTACGGGAATAAGCTACAACCGCTTTAATTGTTTAACACTTGAGAAAACTGCACCTGTGTTCCTTATTTTCATAATTTACGCTATTTTTATTTGGCGCGTGTTATAAATTTATGCAGGCGCCATGGTTAAAAATCAGAGATCGTACGTCAAGATTGAAACCTTATGTGGCAAAATTCCTCAAGAAATTGAGTGCTTTGAGTGAAGATTGGACAGACGATAGAGCAGTTCAGTTACCCCATTATCTATCATATCAAATACATCATAGATACTATATGAGACAAATGTGATGCAGATTTCGTTTGAGTTATACATAATATATGCTATAATACAAAAGGAAAAGTAGGATTTCACCTTAGCCTCTGTACAAATTCTCGGGCATCCGAGCCATTCCCGAGTGATAGCGGAGAAAGCCGAAGGTAGTACGAACTTTCACATAGCTAGATAATTAGATATTGAAGTACGATGGCATAATGGCTCAGACAGTTAGAGCGTCATATTATAGTTGAGAAGGGGGTTGAGAATGTATTGATGCTTTTTCCTTTCTCTCTCTCTCTGCCGAAGTTAAAGGGGATTTGCCACCATTACAATTATTTACTCCCTAACATAGCATCACGTACATAAATTAATATTTATGAATTTTCATACCGCTGCAATTAAAGGAGATTTGCCACCATTTCAGTGATTCTCGCCACTATCAACTTGTCAACTTGTATTTACGAAAAGGAGGCAATACGTTATAATATTTTACCCGCATTCCCACTATTAGACAATGTATAGGTTACACTACCTTTTTTTTTTATTATTGATTTATTTATGGACGCTCTTTAACATCTCAGGTCATCAGCGTCCCATTCAACTCAGGGCGTGAAACGGCCAACAAATTTGGCCCAGAGGCCTCTCTTTCAGGCTTGAGGCTTGAAGCCATACTTAGGATTTTCATGCCTTGAAAAACTTCATTGATCTTGGCGGAGATCGGGTTTAAGAGGAAAGTATGGCTACTACTACACCACCAGGACTGACCAAAAAAAACACAACTTGAGGAATTTGCTTAGTTTACGCAGCTCCTGCGTGACGGACTTTGTTTTACTGAAATAATTATATCCAATTTAAAAAAAAATTAGGAGATATTACTTTTCAGCATGGAACATTTAGGTCCACAGCAAGTGAAACGCTCAATTCAATTTTTAAAGCAACGCCTTCAAATGGAAGGAAGTAAAATTATTTAACTTACCTCTCCCAGCTTTCTTCGCTTCCGATTTGGGCTGAGTAGTTCGAGCAAAAATGTCGTTATCAAAGACCCTTGTGTCAAAAGGCTGCAGCATTGCCCCCTTCTTCATTATTGGGTGAGGAAAGACATTTTGTCCATGAAACAAGGACGATTTTTCTTGTGCCATTGTGTTTAAGTATTGGTTGTAAAGCCATTCCTCATTAACGGGATGTAGTTCTTCGGACTTTTTGCGACGGTCTATGCCAAAGTACTCGGACCAGTTAATAGACTTCTTTTTTATCTCTAGCGGCGTCTCTTCCCGGCTCATGGCGCTAGGCAACTCTCCAGACTTCTTTGTTGTCACAACGGTGTCGTTGTGTGTGGTTGAGTTTACTTGCTTATCCTTCGTTTGACTGTTGCTTGTGCTGTTTTCGGCGATTGGGGAATGTGTTGTAGCCGTGTAAATTGTTGATTTCTCATTGAACGGCAGAGAATCTTTGGCGCCGTGAGACGATGAAGAGGAGAAGAGCTGGTTGAGCTCTTGGGCCACTTTGGGGTCAGTTGTGGTGATACTCGTGCCCGTTGCATCTTTCTTTTTCCTTCTCTCTGAATTATCTGAGTTTATGAAGATCTTGTGGTGGAGCAGCGGAGGACTTGTGTAATAATTTGAGCTGCGTTTTGTTACAGGAAAGCGTTTTCTTATAACTGCAGTGTCGTACAGATATTTCTTCTCTGGAGGCACTAAAATTTCAGGGACTTCGTAAGTAGACAGTCGCTTTCTATTGGGCAGCCCATGGTGTTCGCCTTGCTGTGCCAACATAAGTCTTTGATATTCTTCCTCGCTGGGGGTCTCAAACAGTTCCTCTGGGGCCTCGCCCCGCTCTAGTGCAGGGAGCCACCACGCTGCAGGCTCCCTCCTGTTGGTGTCAGCTGCCAGTCGAAGTATGTCCTTGTCATGTTCATCAGAGAGGCCCATCTCATCCTCTCTTAAAGATTCTAACGCTTCATGGTTGGCAGCAGGTGATACAAACTTAAGCGAGTACAGAAAGCTGCTCTTTTGGTTTTCATCCCCATCAAGTCTCTGGTTCCACCTCTTTCTATAGCCAGAACCACCCCAACCTCCCATAGCAGCGTTATGGGTATGGAAATCATACTCCCCTCCATAGTGTTGCCTCTTTAACTCTGTTTTAATACCGTCAACATCTCCATCTTCAATGGCACCACTATCTCGGAGATAGTTCAGGATCTCCCCCACGTCATCCTCATTGATGTCCTCAATTTCCACGTCATCGGGGTTCTGTTTCCGGTACTTCTGCCACGTCATGCGAAGGAGTTCCAAATAACGAGGAGAATTTACGTTGTGATTTTCTTCTTTGCTTTGTTCTCTTTCTCTCCTCTCGTCTTCTTCTTCCTCTTCCATCTTCCTAATCAATGCTTCCGTCAGAAGGGTACGTTTCTGTTCCATGTCTTCGTTGGGTCCTTGATGTGAACGCTCTCGAAACGAGGAGCCCAAGTAACTCTTTTTCACTGCCTCCAGTTTGCCTAAGTGCTGCTCATTCTGGTATCTTTCTCTAAAGGCAGAACGTTTGGAACCGCTGTTGGTGAAGTAACTCTCCTGCATGTGATCGTCAGGTTTCAGCTCGTCCTCTAAGTAGTCCAATATAAGGTTTTCTAACACCTTACTCTTTGGCGAGTACCCTTGATCAGCAGGTGTGAAAACACCAGAAGGATTTGAAATGGACTTCTGGTACCCATATCCAATATTTTCTGGCTGTCCATCACCTGAAAAGAGAAATTAACAGGAAATAAAAAGCAAAAAAGATATGCCTAACCAGATATAACATTAAAAATAATTTTTATAGTTGACATACTGGGCGAATTATCTAAACTTGCACCGCAAATATTTCTGAAATGGGAGGTGCTATTGATGTGCTGCTTTCACAGAAATGAAGTTTAGATAAGGACTTTTAATTAATACTTATTAGAATGTTATAACATCAAGAAAACAAAACTGGAAGAAATTAAAAAGTCAATGTATTTTTGCAGCCTTCTTCTCGTAATGCAAGTACAAGGGGAGATCAGAAACTAAGGTTACAAAGCCGATATTCCTGAAGTTTCGTCCGTTATAGACAAATTAGTAGTGTGCGGTTGGCAACTGTGCAGAATTTCAACCACCCGCCACCTTCAGCGTTAGTTACAGGTAAACACAAATGGCGACTCGTTTGGAAAACTGGTCAAGCGAAGAAACCCGCTCCGTTATGCGATTTCTGAGGGCGAAACATGTAACCGCGGCTGAAATTCACCAGCAGCTGGTAGAGGTTTACGGAGAGACTGTAATATCTCGTCAGCATGTCGTAGAATGTGTCGAAAGTTTGCAGCCGGTAGAGAAAACGTCACCGACGAGGATCGAAGTGGCCGACCCAGCACGGCATCATCAGATTTGAATACAGTTCGCGTGGAGGAGCTGATTCAGGACAACAAGAGGACGGCTTTAAGACATATGTATGATTGTAGAATTGGGAATGTCGTTAGGAAGCGTTCGTCACATTGTTCACGATATTCTGCAGTACCAGAAAGTTTGTTCCCGATGGGTCCCACGAAATCTGTCCAACCAACACAGGGAGAAGCGCATGAGGGCAAGTCTGCAACTTTTGCAACGGTTCTGCACGGAATGGAACAGTTTTCTTCACCACATTGTCACGGGTGACGAAACATGGAGCCACCACTACACCCCCAGCAGTAAGCGGTCGTCAATGGGGTGGAAACATTCCTCCTTTCCAAAGACAAAGTCGAAAAATAACCTAATGTATGTACTATCATTTGGCTGAAATGGTTGCATGAAATAAAATGTACATTGCGGACTTTGTAACCTTAGTTTCTGATCACCTCTCGTATTTTACGAGCTATCGTAATATGGTTTTTTTTTATTGCTTTATTTATGGACGCTCTTTAACTTCTCAGGTCATCAGCGTCCCATTCAACTCAGGGCGTGAAACGGCCGACAAATTTTTATCAGAGACCTCTCTTTCAGGCTTGAGGTTCTTTTTCGCGCCGTAAATGTACGACACGAGATCCACGGCTTTACTTCCCTTCCGAAGAAAGCCATAGTTAGGATTTTAACGCCCCGAAGACATTTCTCTGTGGAGAAAGCTAAAAGACACTGTCTACAAGGACATACTGACTACACCAGAAGATTATTACGCTGCCTGTTCTGAAACTTGTGCTGAAATGCTACAAAATGTGCAGCAATCTTTGCATGACACACTTGAAGCTTGTATTGTAGTTGGTGGTTGTCAATTTGAACACAACCTGTGAAGGCCAGTTTTCGTATTTCTTAAGAGAGTGCTGACATATGGTACAGTAAAAACACGTAAGTACAAAAGTAACATGTGTTTTCTTAGTAATTCAGAAAGAAGAAGAAAAGGAAAATAACACACACTAAATAATAAAAGTAAACAAATGAGCATCACACTCTAGTAATTAAGCAGTTAAATAAAGTACACAACTGCAGATGTTTAATATGTTCATATTACGATAGCTCGTAAACTATTTGCATTAGAATTCTGCAAAAATAATCACTGTCATATTTATTTCCTCTGGTTTTGTTTTCTTTATGTCAATTGGCGTTTTCCATTTGAAAAAAAAATGTAAGTTTAAAGAAACACATATTTTAATTATTTATTAATAAATGTGTGTAGCCGTAACTATAGGCTACCTTTACTAGGTTACTAAATTGATTGTAGTGATAATTACACAGATATAAGAATTGAGGATGTCGAGTTATATTTGTTAAAGTATTTAGTTGATGTGGATATTTACTATGTATGTATAACATATGTTTACTATGGTTTGATATGATTTGAGACATGTACGTGTATGTACATTTTCAGCAGGTAACAGTAATTTGCAAGAGGCATTGTATTCATTCTGTGTTGACTGTAGCCACTTGTAAGTAAACCTGTAAGAAAGAAGTATAGAGAACTATTGTATATGTGTATCCTAATGACGGCTTGCCAATATGCCCTTTCTAACCCAAGGCAGAGATATACAAAAGGAGGAAGATTTCTTTGTCAAAGTCACGGGTTTTTCTGTCCATGTGAATATTTCGGAAGGAAATTCTCCGACAGAAGGCACAATAACTTAGATAGTCAAGTGAGGAATTGACTGTAACGGGAGTGTAGAACAAAACTAAGTAGCATACTCTGAAAGATATAGAAATGATTCTAAAAGGGAATTAAAATGTCAGAATCAAGACGAAGTATTTTATAACAGGCAGGCCGGAAGTTGAAAGTGTTATACCGCCTATTCATGAGAACGAGTTCGAAAGTAAATGGGAAATATGCGTGCGTTATCTATGAGAACATTTGACGATCTAAAAAGGACAAAGGAGGGAAAAATACATTACTTTAGAAGTCCAGCATATAAGGAAAATGCCGAATTTATGACAGGATGATTCTAGAAAATTCAGGCTTGTCAAAAGGGGGAAAGTAAACAACAATGACCATCGCATAAAAATAAGCGAATGAGGAGAATTTAGCTATATAATAAATATTTTAAGATAGCCAATGGTGAACTTATAAGTCGAGAATAAAATAATATATGAGGAGATTTATTTATCGAGGGGCGTGGCAATAATATAGAAAAACGGGATGCCAGAGGCGCGACGGCATTAGTGAAAGGAGTAAAAGGTTAGTGAGCAGAGTTGAGGAACGGATAGAGTTGTGAGAGTCAGGAATTAAGGGTAGGTCATCCAGAGTAGAGAATTAGTGTAAGTCGGGGTAAGGGATTAGAGGTGGAACCTTTTATCAAGTACAACAAAGCAATAGGAATTGATTAGGTAGCGGTGAGCAGTCAGGTATTAATAACTGGTGTCTTAAAATTGAATAAACTGTTAGCGCAGGAATCAATCTCGTGTATCTTTTGTGTGATACATTTCCTGTTACCGTGAATAAAAATTGATCCACAAAACACTCCAGTGAATCCTCAGATTCATCATAATATAATTGGAGCAGACGACTAAACTAACAGCAGTCAACAACAAAACCGCACCCCCCATACACACCTTTCTGAAAACCGCTCAATACAACGCAATCAGCGTGGGGCGCTAATACAACACCCACACATATAATCATCAAACTCATATTAAAACCCGCCCCATGTGTATGGGCTGCAGATATATTTGTGGTGCAGGTTTTAGGTGATTCTCTCTGTATAACTAATACAATATAACGTCAGTGGAAGTTCATCATTGGCTTTTAAATCTACTAAATACCAGGCTGTCGTACCTTATCTGTTAAGTAAATAATTACAGCTGTAAATGTGTTCAGTTTTTCAGATATAGTTGCATAAAGAAGTCTATATGTAAAATATTGTGTCATATTCAAAATGGAATTTCGAGCTGTTATTAAGTTCTTCAAAAAAGAAGCACTTACTCCAAATGAAATTAAACGATTGGACGCTGTATATAGGGAAGCACCCCCCTCATATTCTACCCTGAATGGGGCAAATTTTTTCCAATGGGTGGGTAAAGCATTGAAGACGAAGAGCGTGCAGATCGGCCCTTGGATGTGCTCACTCCTGAAAACATCGCTTTTGTGGAAGTAGAAGTTATGGAAGACTGTTAGGCGGCTCAAAGTTACAGAAATAGCAGCAAGATGGACCTTTCTGAAACAACAGTCCTTCGAATTATTCATGAACATTTAAACATGAATTAGGTTATGCAAAATGGTGCCTAGAATTCATTCCTCAGTTCAAAAGCAGCAGCAAATCATTTGTCAGGCATTTTTGGAGCTCTGCCATAGCAACGAGAGAGAAGTTCTACAAACCATTGTTACAGGAGATGAAACTATGATCCTCTATTATGATCCCTTGTCCAAAAGAGAATCAATAGAGCGGCAGGCGTAAGGTTGGCGAAGCACCGCCTCTAAAGACCAAGGTCACTCAATCAACCAAAAAGATCATGATCACAGTCTTTTGGTACTGTGATGGAATACTCTTCATTGACTTCAAGGAGAGGAACACCACAGTAAATGGGGAGTACTATGCTGGCCTACTGCACAGACTACGTGCTTCCATCAAAGAGAAAAGGTGAGGAAAGCTGAGTGGTGGTGTGCGCCTTCTTCACGACAACGCGCCTGTGCACACAGCTTTTGTTGCAAAGGAAGTTTTGAAGAAATGTGGCTTCAAGGAGAGTGATCATCCATCCCACAGCCCAGATATAGCTCCCAGTGACTATTTCTTCTTCTCAAAACTCAAGAAGGACCTTCGAGGAACGAAATTTAAAGTGTGACGAAGAAACGATGGATGCTGTTTATGTCCATTTTGCAGACAAAATTTCTGACTATTTGAGGGGTGAATTGAAATGTTAATTCAAATATGTGAGAAGTGTATTGCAATAAAGGGTAGCTATACTGAAAAGTGAAATATAGTTTTTGTCTTTATCATACCTAGAAAATGGTTAGGCTGGAAATTTATGGACCTACCCTCGAACAATATAAAGTCAGAAATTTTAAAATTTACCAGTAAAATCGCGTGGAGCAGCCACAAATGCCAGTTCTTCTCTTGGGGCCACCTCCCGATACCGCGTTAGTCCTCCACTGGGGTAGTAGCTGGAATCAAACGAGGCAAGATCCCTTTGGCGCCGTGAGACAGCGTCAATAGCTGTCTTGAGACTGTCGCTGCACTGTGTTGGCGACAACAGCACCAGGAGACTCAATATCAGTCTCATCCACAACTTCATTATAAACTGCCTTACCTGAAAACACACCACACGTATCAAAATTTTGCTTTTTTTTTACCAGATATATTATAAAAAATGTAAAATGTGTAAGCACCCTGCTGATGATCTAGTGGAAGTGGCCATCCGACGGACAGGGTCCGGTTCTCGAAGTGTACTGTTGCTGCAAGGGCGTGGAAGGCAACCTCCCTTTCTTCAGTTACCTTTTATCCCAGGGATTCCGCTGTCTTTGTTGTCTTATTCAGACAACACTGGAGGGGAATATGAAGAATAAATAAATAATTTATAAATACACGACAAATAGTAAATAGACAGCAGTGCTTATTAGCACAGTGCTCGTTACAAGGTAATTGTTTGACTTGGGAAATGAATGCCCTACTTGTTAATTAATTCTGCGCGCCGGCTAGCTATGTACTGGTGAAGGACGCGAGCTTCCGTAACTGAAAGCAATCTCTCTATTTTCTAAGTGGCGCGTAGCAGAAAGACCTCGACTCTCGTGTAGGCATTTAACCTCGCACTCACTAAATTATCACATGAGAATTTCACCTCAGTATCTCGTAAAATTATGAATTACAAGTGCATGGTATTAATTACGCACCTATGTATAACTTATCTGCCAACGATCGAATGACGAATGCCTCTATAAACTTGCTGGACGTTGCGTGAAGAGTATTAATGTGAAGTCCTTCCTAAACTGCTAGGAAAAAACTGGCAAACTTCTTCCTTATATATCAGTTCTTATCGTGGCTTGCCATCTGCTTAATCTAGACACCACATGTAAGCGCAAAAGCATCCCCGGCTTCCAAAATTCAAACTACTCTCTGCTGATTGGTCGGCTGCTATCGTATGATTCAGTAGCGCAGCCAAAATCCAACCGCTTCACTGACACAAATGTGAAAACCCTGACTCCTGGCGTCAGGAAAAAACCATTATGTAACCTAAACTGGCCAGGTGCTCCCTTTCGTTTGTGCTATTATGTAACAAATAAAACCCAAAAGCGCTACTTTTTCCGATTCATATATAAAATTACAATTTATTTATATTATTTATACTTAAATAACGTATTAAAATTACAACAAATATCCTCGCTATTCATATAATTAAATAGAGCCATCTATTACTCTCTGAAAACACAAATATTAATATAATACATAAAATTAGTTTAATACCCTCGGGGTATCGATTATAAATTGGGTTACAAATACCAGGCAATGCAGTTCATTTTTTACTAGTCTTACTTTTTGAATAATACAAAAATATATATGGTGATTCCTTATCAGGTTTTTCTCAGAAATTTCGTGTCTTTCCAATTAATCTTTAAAGCTGAAAATTATTACTAACTCCTGTTTCAAAAGTGTAAACACTGCGTTTTCTTTTTAGCCATACCATGTAAATTAGGCATGTTGCATAATAAAGCATAATGTTCAACATTGAACACACAGCAATGATTAAATTTTTAACTAAAGAAAGACTTTTATTGAGATATACTAGAAATAAATCTTAAGTCATGAAAACTGCTTTTTTTTTTTCTCGCGAACAAGGCACTACACGAAAAATCTAATATATACGATTGAAAGTATGTGCCATTTATTGCCAAGTAGTGCCATCAATGTAAGCGGCCATCGTAGGGCAGAAGCAAAACAAAGACAACCGGACAACATTGGTTTATTTTGACATGAGCAAAAGTTACACAGATTTGCAAAACCATCACAGGACGGGTCTCCCAGGTAATCCATGGTGTTTAGCAGCCTTTGAAATAGTCTCCAAGTATATACAATCCATTGCCAGCGATAGGGAAGGCGCTGAATCCCATCTGCTACAGGTTACTTGCTAACGTGAGCCACCTAACGTCTAATGCTGTCAAAATGTCCGCTTTGTTAGCAAAATGTTTCCCTTGCAATAGCCGCTTCACTTTGAGGATGAGAAACAGGACGCCCACTGCGTGGCATGTCGACAGTTGACAATCTGCCCCGTTTGAAGACCTCTCTCCACCTCTCCACTTTTTGATAGCTCAGGGCCTACGAATCCCGTTTTTCCCGTAATTATGTGTGGCATTCTTGTGAATTCCTGCCGCAGAGAAATGCTGTTTAGAGTTACGCACGCTGTTCACTCTTAGTGACCTCTATTCCTGACCACTGTCGCTTATCAATGAACTTCGTGCTGCGTGCTGAGATACACAGCTCTGCTCACATATATCATTTGGTGGCTTCATTTGAAAGTACGTTTCATACTCTTTCAATCGTATATCTTACATTTTTTGCGTTGACGAGAAAAAAATATTTGCTATGACTTTGACTAATCAATCGTATTAAACAATGCCTTGACGGTGTGTATAAGGAAGCTTTCACTTCAAAATCCACTGTGTTGGAATGGTAAAAATCATTTCCTTTGGGCTCATTTGAAGAGAGGTTAGGCCGGCAAATGTTTTGACACAAGAAAACATTTCCCTTCCCTGGAGAAAGTTCTCAGTTCTGAAGATAAGATGCATTTGTCTATGCACAAGGTCAGTGCAATATGCGGTACCTCGAATTCTGTCAGAAGTTTTTGAACCATTGCCATGGTAATCAGAGGACAGTTTTGAAATTTATCCTCACAGAAAGGGGAACTATGTTCCTGTACTGTGACGATCTTTCAAAAGAAGAATCAACGGAGTAGCGGAAGAAGGGTGAAGCACCCCATAGAAAGGTGAAGGTCACATAGTTCACGAAGAATATCGTGATGACAATTATTTTGGGATTGCAAGGGAATTCATGATAGACTTCAAAGAAAGTAACACAACGGTGACTGGAAAGTATTTCCTTAAGCTGCTGAATCAAATGCACAGTACCATCAAGGAAAACAGGCATGCATAGGTCTATTACATGACAAGGTACCAGCCTAAACAGTTCCTGTGTTCACATGTGACTTCCAGAAGCAGGTCATCCACCTTACAGCTCAATTTTAGAGATGAAGGAACAATCTGTAACAAGATACCAGAAATGTGTGGACATAGCAGAACAACATTTCCCACATCTTCTATCATAAAGTAATGCTTATTTTTATTATAATTGTAGTTGTAATTGTAAGAACTTGAACAAGATGAGCCGTTATATCCGTTTAGCTGGGAGTGACCGCTTTGATTTCCGACCTGCAAGCTGCCGTGAAAAGCATGATAAACCCAAGAGTTTAAAATAATAACAGAAAGGGAAACATACTGAAATAAATTCACTGCTCACATAGAGCATATGTGAAACAACAGACTGCCAAAAACAGTAGAATAGAACTACTGTGCGATTAACAATTTTTATTTAAGGCATGTCTACGGCACTAGCGAATAACAACAGAGTGGCGTTGCCTTATACACAAATTATTTCTTGCCACTTGTAAAACTAAACACATGCCATCCTCATTAGGAAATTGATATTGCCGACAGGGGAAGTTACTACTTAACGACCATGCCACCTGCCGAGGGAAATGTGTCACGCGGTCGTAAATCATAGCGCGCGTTTTATGTTTCTTCCGTTATTTATTACTAGTAAATAGTAATTGTTACTGTACTCGCCATTAGAGTATATGCTCGAAGTGCCTGTCTCGCACTGTGAGACAACCTGAATCTTTGGAAAATATTTTGTGACTGGCTTCAATTCAATTTGGCGATACGAGGGTAGGTCCATAAGTTTCCGGCCTCGCCGATAACCATTATCCGGTGTCATACCTTATTTATAAGTAAATAAATGCAGCTGTAACTTTCCCCTCTTTATGTCCAGTTGTTCAGATATAGTTGCACAAAAAAGCCTATGTGTAGAAGATTGTGACATGTTCAAAATGGAGTTTCGAGCTGTTATAAGTTCTTCATAAAAGAAGGGCTTACTCCAAAATATATTAAACAGCGATTGCACGGTGTGTATTTTACCGTAAAAGAATGGGTGGAGAAACCATTGAAGACGAAGAGCGTGCAGGTCGGCCCTTGAAGGTGCTCACTCCTGAAAACATCGCTCTTGTGGAAGGAGAAATTATGTAAGACCGGCGGCTCAAAGTTACAGATATAGTAGCAAGGTTGGGCATTTCTAAAACAACAGTCCTTCGAATTATTCATGAACATTTAAACAAGAATAAGGTTAGTGCAAGATGGGTGCCTAGACTTCTTTCCTCAGTCCAAAAGCAGCAACCAGTCATCTGTTGTCAGGCATTTTTGGAGCTCTGCCGTTGCAACAAGAGAGAAGTTCTGCAAACCATTGTTACAGGAGATGAAACTATGGTCATCTACAATGATCCCTTATCCAAAAGACAATCAATGGAGTGCGTAAACCTGGCGAAGTACCGCCTCTAAAGGACAAGGTCACTCAGTCAACCGAGAAGATCATGGTCACAATCTTTTGGGACTGTGAAGGAATACTCTTCATTGACTTCAAGGAGAGGAACACCACAGTAAATGGGAAGTACTATGCTAACCTACTGCACAGACTACGTGCTTCCATCAAAGAGAAAAGGTGAGGAAAGCTGAGTGGTGATGTGCGCCTTCTTCACGACAACGCTCCTGTACACACAGCTCTTGTTGCAAAGGAAGCTGTTAAGAAATGTGGCTTCAAGGATATCGACCATTCACCCTACAGCCCAGATTTAACTCCCAGCGACTATTTTCTCTTCTCAAAACTCGATGTAGAAGAAATTTTAAATGTGACGAAGAAGTGATGGATGCTATTTATGCCCACTTTCATAATGATTTCTGACTATATTCCCGGAGGGGGGGTATTGAAAGTTAATTCAAAGATGTAGAAATATATTGCAATAAAGGGTAACTATATTGAAAAGTGAAGTATAGTTTTGTGTTTATCATATCTAGAAAATGATTAGGCCGGAAACTTATGGACCTTTTAACAGGTTGCTAGAGCAAGAGTGGCTATGTGTCATTTCATTTGTCCGCTCCTCTCTTTGTTGATCTGCCATTTGAGGCTACAATGCGATCGAATACCCCCCATGTAGTATGCGTCTGTTGCTGAACAGAGCTGGAGGAAAATGTGGAAAGAAAAAGTGTAACAGTAACCATGGAAACATATAAAGATGTATTTTCTATTTACGTTAATTTACACGAGGTTATATTTTCATATGGCCAATTTTAAGTTTGTGAATCAGTTGAGGTACTTTCTGAGATGTAAAGCAAAACCGGTGCGCGTTTGAAGGTTTGTAATTGCGGAAGTGAGACGGTGGAATTTCTCATTAATGAAGGACATTCCTGAAAGTCACACACAGCGTTCCTTTCACGTAAATGTCAATATCTTCACTGACCCAGAAACGGGCCGATTCAACACTGCGCCTTAGAAATGGCTTGGCCTAAGATGAGTCTTTCTTTTTTCGTGTTGCAGAAGAACCTGATTTAAAAACATGATGTACTTTACTTGGATTTTGTGTTCTTTGTTATCGGGTTTGACATACCAGTGGAATGTTTCTACGTTATAATTCAAAGCAATACAAGCCCTGGGGAGCACGGCAAAAGGGGAGTGAAATACAAGTGTTATGTACCCAGTGTATTAAAGAATGCATCAGTGGTTGTGCCCATGAAAAGATTTTTGAAAAAAATCCTTCAAATCTCCATCGATCCACTTTCTAGACGTCAAAAACTACTATGCCTATTTCACTCATGTGGCGTCATCTAAAATCGACCAATGAAACGAAACAAACTTTTGAATTTTGACCAATTACAGTCGGATTCGGAGTGAAATTATTGAAAGTTATCTGATCCGTTTTATCACAAGACGTGCATTTGTCTTGTGGTCAGTGTAGCCACCTCCACTATATAATTGCTGAACACGCATTACTGACCACTTTTGCTAGCAGGTGATGGGGAAGCTGTTGATAGCAACAAAAGTATAGACAATTGACAATCATAACGCAAAATGAAGGGTTCTTCAAATAGATATTCATAAGTATAGCATTTTTTATCAGTGCTAATATTCTGTACGCGAATTTCAAATACAGGGCTATTCAAAAAGATGGAGCAGATTTCAAACACTTATTTCTTCCAAACTACAAAAGACATAAACACAATTCCAACGTTCCTGGAAATAGAAAAGTTCAATTTTCACTTTTTATGCATTCGATATGAGCACCATGTGTTACACGACAAATATCAAAACGGTGGCTCGTTTCTTGCCACACAAGAATTAGCTGGTTTCTAGTTATCGAATTCACAATTTCAACAATTCGATGTGGCAGACTTTCAAGAGTGTCAGGCATAAGGGGGGGGGGATAAAAACACGGTCCCCACAGATAAAAGTCACAAGGAGTGAGGTCTAGAGACCTGGGAGGCCACTAGCGATAGTTTATCCTCTGCTCCTCCTCTTCCAATCCAACGTCCTGGAATGGTGTCATTCAGATAATGTTCTTAGAAAACCATCTTGCATGAAGATTAAGTCATCTGAATCATCTTCAAGTTGAGGAAATAACCCGTTTTGAAGTATGTGCAGATAGGTTAGTTCTGTCACAGCGTTCTCCGTGAAGAAGAAAGGTCCATAAACTTTGCTTACAGATATGGCACAGAAGACGTTAATCTTCGGTGAATCTTTTTCATGTTCAATAACAAACATAGGATTTTCACAAATTCTAACGTTATGCCGATTAACTTTACTGGAAAGATGAAATATTGAATAGCCCTGTATATATTACTTTTATTCTTATTCTGTTCGTAAAATAGTCCTAAACCTCGATTTTTCTCTTTTCTATTGGCATTACTGACAATCGGCATTCTTCTGTCGCAAGGTTGCTTGAAAAGGTTAATTGCAAAAATACAGTTATTACAGTTTGTAAGCCAAGTTTAGAGGAATGATATTTAATATCTTGTTTTTACATGAAATAGTTCTAATAAATATCACTCGAGGGTCTGAGATTTTCCAGACAAATTCACACACTACATTCATGAATTTATCGGCAATCTCACGATATTACTAGTGGAAAAACTGCACACACAAAAATATCCTTCCTCTCTTTTAGAATCCCGTATCATCCCAGAGCACAAAACTTTCCAATGTAAATGAAAAACTTCATAATCTTTTTACTACTTACGTACCGGGCATTGAAAGCATCAAATCTATTTTGAAAGAATGTCACGATACTTTGTTAATGTATTCTTCTTTAAGTGATTTTTACAAATTTGTAGCCCTCTTTTAATTATTTTAATTAATTGTTTTATTTCCGCCACATCATTCAATAAATATGTGAACCATTATTTTTGAGCATTTTGTTAGATTGTGAAAAAACTTGTTTATTTATTATTTTAAAATATTCAGTACATAAAACAGTTAAAACACCTATTAGTGATAAACATAAATGTCAACTTTTGCAAAACCAAGTTGTCTAACTGCATCATTTCCGTTGGTACTTTGTTGATTCACCACATTCTTGAATCACTGCCTGGCATCGTTTGGGCATTGAGAAAAGCTAATTGTTAATGCATTCCTGAGGCAGTACATGAAACCACAAGCACTCAATTGTCTCCTGGAGTTCTCTTGTTTCTTGCACCAGTGTTCCCCATTATCTTTCACTAGTTCTCAATCTGATTCAGGACCCGGTGTTTCCAGGCCAGTCAAGCACTTCCACTGTTTTTTTTTTCTTCTAAGGAATGCTTTTACCTGAAATGTTTGAATTACTGATACTTGCATCAACACTACCTATATTCCAATTTGATACGAACATTAATCAAAACAATTATCTTCAAAGCCTCGTGACGGGGTAGAATCTTCTTGAAAAAATGCAGCTCGAAGTTTCGCCAAAAATGGTCTCGTTCTATAGGCATACCTTTATTTTCAAGACGCCTGCATTAACAGTGCCACTTATGAAGTCCACAGAACCTATGCCATGACAGGAAATACACGCCTAGATGATCTGATCTGGTGAATACTTCTCTGTGTTATGCAACAGTTCTTCACCCCCTCTGCGACACATGTACATTTTCTAATCAGAGATATGCAGGGTAAATTTAGACTCATTTGAAAAAACTGTCCTATCCCCTATCCTTATTGTCCATGCTGCATGCCCACTGTAGTCGCTTCTGTCTCATTGTTTTAGTCAGCAAAGGTTTCTTCAGGAAGTTCTGCTTCAAGGATCTACTTCTGATAGTTCTGCTGGTCACTGAGATGTCACACATGTCTTTACACTGTCGCTTCAGTTGTGAGGATAATAGCCAACGATCACTGAGACAAATTCTTCTTAGTATCCTGACCTGTTTTGGAGTACGACCTGCCTCTTCCTTTCACCCAGTCAACATTTCCCTTCTCCCTGTGTTTCTTTAGTACTTTTGAAATAATAGACTGATACAAACGTGTTCTAGAGGCTGTCTCCAGTGTTTAGAGCAACAGAGAAATAAACAAAATAACACTTTTCTTCCTTGGCGTTAATTCCAGTCCTTTGCCCATCTTGTCACACAATGCCTCAACCAGCAATGACACTATACTGTATTTCTGCAAAGTAAACTGAGAAAATGATAACAAACAGTGTATTACTGTTAGTAAAAATGCACTTGGAAGTCCAAAAATGGAGACAAGAATACATAAGCAACAATGGTTCCCTAAGCTTTAAAAGAATTCATTGTCAAAAGTCATAATTATGAACACGAAGGGGGTGGTGCAATAAATGTTTCATTTTTTTGAAACACATTTTAATAAAAATAAATTAAGAAAATACTTTATTTCCTGACCCAGGTCAAATTTAATAACACGGACTTTTTGGAACTTTTTGGATCCTCTCAAAGATTTCTACTGTGGACATGGAAACTTTTACACTTTGTGCAACTGGGACGAAACAAATACTTTAGGGACCCTTCTCTAGACAAAGAGGATAAAAACCACTCCTAACCACTTCAAGGTTCGCAGCACTTGAGTGGATCACAATGCGTGGGAGAATTGCTGGAAAATTAAACCTTTTCAACAAAGACTGCTAACAAGTGGCCGAGCAGTCAAGTGCCATTCTCGTGCAGTCAGATGCATGAGATTCGTGAAATTTGGTGCCCTTTCAATGCTACAAACAGGCGATGTGGTGTTAAGAACTTTCTTGAAAGTGGCAAATGTCATTAATGGAAGATACCCGAGATGAATTTCTGCAGTGTCCTCTGTATATTAATTTAATTTCATTAATAATATTTTATAAAATATATCTTTATACTAAATGTATTATAGCTAAGTTTTTCTTCATCCCTCTATATGTATTTACTAATTATAAGTACTTAATGCCATTTTTCAACTTTCATAGGTCAAGAGCAATAGGTTTCCCATTCCTTTTTCAAAATTTGCTGCTTAGTCAACAAATGGTTAACAAAAAGTAATTGTTGGGAGCCAAATCCGGCGAATATGGGGGATGTGGAAGCACTTGTATGCGAAGAAATTGTAGTTTTGCACCAACAATTCCAGACGTGTATGAAAGCGCATTATCGTGATGAAAGGGAACTAACAATCATGCCGCTAAACAAAAGTTTCCGCCATTTCGTTGAAATTTACCACACTTATCATATCGCCCTCATATATTCCTTATATTTGAGCTATTTTTCCTCTATTTTCCCTATTTTGCATTTAGTCAAACAAACCTGGCATTTAATAGTATAAAACTGGAGACAAGCTTTCTGGGAAATGGACGTGATGAGAAGTGACGTTCCAAGAGGTGCATTCACATAATGATTCATAGTACCTATTCCAATTAATGTACTCCACGAACTTACCAAAATATAGCAAATAAATCCCCTATAGATAATTCTGCAATACAGATTTTGTTCTTTTTTTAATGCATTAAATGACAACAGGAAATTAAAAGCTAATGTATGCGGATAGTGCAAAATAACGACTTCGTAGAGAACCCGCCCCTACATCAGTCAGATTTGCACGGCCTTCCATGAACCATTTACGCCATTGTCGTACTCATGCAGCCTCCCATAGCCATAGCATAGATAACCCCAAAAGAGCCAGGGGCGTTCAAAAGTCCTTATAAATCCCAAGAGGGGGCGTTATAGCATCGAAAAGGTTTGCTTTTAGTAAGCGTCATTTCTCATTAGACTGCGGTTAAAAGCTACGAGGGTAGATCTATAAGTTTCCGGCTTAACCATTTTCTAGCTATGATAAAAATAAAAACTATATTTCACTTGTCAATATAGTAACCCTTTATTGCAATACACTTCTCATATCTTTGAATTAACTTTTCAATTCCACTCCCCCAATAGTCAGAAGTCTTGTCTGCAAAATGAGCATAAACAGCATCCACCACTTCTTCGTCACACTTAAATTTCCTTCCTCGAAAGTTCTTCTTGAGTTCTGGGAAGAGGAAATAGTCGCTGGGAGCTAGATCTGGGCTGTGAGATGGATGGTCGATCTCCTTGAAGTCACATTTCTTCACAACTTCCTTTGCAACAAGAGCTATGTGCACAAGCGCGTTGTCGTGAAGAAGGCGCGCACGACCACTCAGCTTTCCTCGCCTTTTCTCTTTGATGGAAGCACGTAGTCTGTGCAGTAGGCCAGCATAGTACTCCCCATTTATTGTGGTGTTCCTCTCCTTGAAGCCAATGAAGAGTATTCCTTCACAGTCCCAAAAGACTGTGGTCATGATCTTCTTGGTTGACTGAGTGACCTTGGCCTTTAGAGGCGGTGCTTCGCCAGGCTTACGCCACTCCATTGATTCTCTTTTGGACTAGGAATCATATTAGAAGACCATAGTTTCACCCGCTGTAACAATGGTTTGCAGAACTTCTCTCTGGTTGCCACACAGATCTCCAAAAATGTCTGACAACAAATGACTAGTTGCTGCATTGGACCGAGGAAATAAGTCTAGGCACTAACCTTATTCATGTTTAAATGTACATAATAATTCGAAGGACTGTTTTTTTAGAAAGGCCCAACCTTGTTGCTGCTATTTCTGTAACTTTGAATCGCCGGTCGGTCTTCCATAATTTCTCTTTCCACAAGAGCGATGTTTTCAGGAGTGAGCACCTCCAAGGGCCGACCTGCATGCTCTTCGCCTTCAATGCTTTCTCGATCAATTCGAAAAAGTTTGGCCCATTCTTTTACGGTAGAATATGAGGGGGATGCTTCCGCATACACACCGTCCAATCGTTGTTTAATTTCATTTGCAGTAAGTCCTTCTTTGTGAAGAACTTAATAACATCTCGATACCCCATTTTGAACATGTCACAATCTTCTGAAAATGGCCTTCTTTATGCAACTATATCTGAACAACAGAACACAGGGGAAGTTACAGATGCAATTATTTACTTAACAGATAAGTTATGACACCGAACAAAGGTTTTGTGAAGGCGATAATTCTTATCGGCGAGGCCGGAAACTTATGGGCCTAACTTTGTGATTTTGTTGTCTTAGGCGATTGAAGCAAAAAAATTGTGTTTATTTAGAAAAAAATGGGGGGGGGGCTGGAAACGAGTTTCCTGGGGTGATTAAATACTTCTATGTAAAAGGCTTAACACCGAAAGAGATCGTAGCCGAGATGGATAATGCTCCTGTGTAAGATATGGTTTACATTTGAGTAAATAAGCTTAAATGTGGCCGTACATCCAAAATGATGAACATTGTTGGGAATGTCCAGTGGAAGTGACTTCCTCCGAAATGATTGACAAAATCTACTTCATGGCTTTGGGTGATGGGCGAAATAGTTGAGGCCACAGGCATATAACAAGGCAGGGTGTTTTCAATTTTGCACGAAAAATTGAATTTGACAAAAATCCCGGCAAGCTGGGTGCCGCGTTTGCTGTCCGTGGAGAATAAACGCAGTCGTGTGATCGATTCGGAGACTGGTTTGGGCTTTTACGTCGCGATCCTGGCGAGTTTCTGCGTCGGTACATAACTGTGCACGAAACTTGGATACACTTCAGAGACAAAGTAACAATCGAAACACTTGGTTTTTAAAGGCGATCCGGCTCCGAAGAATGCGACTACGGGAAAGGTGATGGCCACGGTATTTTGGTATGCACGCGAAATCGTCTGCATCGATTACTTGCGGAAAGGACGAACAAAATAAATACAGAGAATAATGCGTCGTTATAGCAACGGTTGAACGATGGAATCAAGAAAAATCGTCCTCTTTGATAAAAGAAAAATATTCTCTTGCATCAAAACAGTGCCAAAAGCACGCCTGCGCAGTTTCGATGGCGAAAATTATAGAATTAAAGTTCGAATTACTACACCGCCCAACGTATTAACCACATCTATCCCCCAGTGACATTTTTTTTATTTCCAAACTTGAAAAATGGCTCGACGGAAAACGATTCACGTCTTTTTTGGAGGTCATCACCAAAAAAAAATGCCTGTTTTCAGCACCTTCCGAAATCTACTTTTTGGACTGCTTTAAAAAGTCGGTGAAACGTTGGGAAAAGTGATTCGAGCTAAAATGAGATATGCTGGAGGAAAAACTGCCTACAATAATTTGTTCTTCTACCTTTTTCTAGGGACCTACAGAACTCCCCCGCGTATATTCGCAGCAGCCTCGTTGTTTGCTTTGGAAAAACGTCTGACAGCACGTAATTTACAATCGGACACGCTTCGTGGTGGCAGATCCATGATGTTTGGTTGATTACCGCCAAGGTGCATGCAACACACCAGCAATGGGATAATCCATTGATCTTTTTATTCCAATGAAACTCATTAAAACTAATGTATTGCTTTACATATGAAAATATACAGTCAAGTAAAATTACCGTTTATCATCTTATGGTATGAAAGGCAACAACGTAACTACTATTAATATAAATAAGCTAATTGCACAATTCTGTTCTTCAGTTTCGTTTTAGCGTATGGCGAAGAAATGTAGTAGGTACCTATTGCGGTTGTACCCATGAAAAGATTTTTGAAAAATCTCTATTTCTATCTCAAACGTCTATCTGTGTGTATCTTTTAACGCTCTAGAGGCCGCAATTTTAGTTTTTTCTCAACGAAACTCGACATATAACTATCAGTTAACAAACGATTCAATGAGTTCGTTAACCAACAAAATTGGATCATTGGGGGTGGGGGTTAACCTAAAGTGAAAATGTAAAAATCGCTCTAGCGGCTGCACGCAACTTGGTATATGCCATTAAAATAAAGTAATTAAAACAGTTTCCGAAAATCAGCGAAATCAGGCATTAGGAATAGGGGTTTACCCGAAACCCAACAATGAAAAACCGCTCTAGCGGTATCAATATTAGTTTTTTCGGAACGAAACTCGGTATATAACATTTGAATAAAATAATAAAAATAGTATTTGAAAATTATGACAATTGGGCCATTAAGAGTGCGGGTATACCTGAAAACCGAAATGAAAATATGGGTTAACCTAAAGCGAATATTAAAATCGCTCTAGCAACCGCAATTTGGGTATTTTATCAACGAAACTCGGTATATGCCATTAAAATAGATTGATTAAAAATAGTTTCAAAAAATTAGAGAAATCATACTTTTAGGAGCGAGGTTTACTCCAAACCCAAAATTTAAAAATCGCTCTAGCGGAACCAAAATTTGTTTTTTCGTAATGAAACTCGGTATATACCATTTAAATAAAACAAGTAAAATAGTTTATGAAAATTATTAAAATTAAACCATTAAGAGTGGGGGTATACCTGAAAACCGAAATTTAAAGAAGGAGGGTTAATCTAAAGCGAATATTAAAATCGCTCTAGCAACTGAAATTTGGGTATTTTCTCAACGAAAATGGGTATATGCCATTAAAATAGATTGATAAAAATAATTTCCGGAAATTAGTGAAATCACACTATTAGGAGCGGGGTTTAACCGAAACTCAAAATTAAAAAATCGCTTTAGCAGAGTAAATATTTTTTTTTTCGTAACGAAAATAGGTATATAACATTTGAATGAAATAAGAAAAATGGTTTCTCAAAATTATGAAAATTGGGCCATTAAGAGTGGGTGTGTACCTGAAAACGGAAATTTAAAGAGCGACGGTTAACCTAAAGTGAACATTTAAAAATCGCTCTAGCGAACGCAATTTTTGCTTTCTCTCAAAGAAACTCGGTGTATGGCATTGAAATAAATTTAGAAAAATAGTTTCAAAAATAAGCATAATCTTTTACGATTGGAGGTTTAACTGAAACCCAACATTTAAAATTCGTTCAAGCGGCATCAATATTTACTTTTTCGTAACGAAACGCGGTATATAGCATTTAAATAAAACAAGAAAAATGGTTTCTGAAAATCAGAGACACCACACCATTAGGAGTGGGGCATACCTGAGCACCGAAATTTAAATAGAGCTCTAGCGGCACCACCATATTAATTATTTCCTGCTAGTAGACACGGGTCGCTGCTTCCTACAGTTGCTGCAAACTCAATATGTAGCTTCTTTGCTCTAGGATTCTAAAAAACTCTTCGTAAATTCGACTTGCTGAAGAATTCGCTTAGTTTACGCGGCTTCTGCGTGACGGACATTTTTGGTTAAGAATCAAGCCTCCCCCCTTTTGTTATTTATTTATTTCTACTTGACACTAGCTCTCAAATATGAAAACATTTTTTAAATCTGTAAAATTCAAGCACAACGCTTGAAATAACGAATGACAGATGACAAACGGTAAACAATATCCTAGCAACGCAATGCTGTGATGACGTACAAAAACGCTGCATGAACCTAACATATTAAGAAAATGTAGTAGCAGCATTATTATAACGTGTTTGTTATCTATTAGCCGCCTGCGGCTTTGTTTGCTCTGATATCAAAGCTCCCCTACAGACTCCGCCAGAACGAGGCAATAATAAACAGTACTTCCAGGAAAAAACGGCTTCATAACTTGTTACCGAGCGGAGAATCGTTTTTCAGCTATTTAACTAGCAATTAAAATATATATAAAAGCTAACTTATTTTTAAACTGGAATTTGAATTAAATTTTTAAAAACAATAATAGTAAAGATGAGAAAAATACGCAAAAAGTAATAATAATAATAATAATAATAATTTGAAATTATTCTATAGGTACGTATATAAACCTAAGCATATGACGATGTTATAACTTTATAAGAGCTTCATTTAATGTACAGTTATGCAATGAATGACAACACGCGCAGTATATACAAAAATAAATGCTCACTTCTGAGGCAGGGTAAACGACTTGCTTTATATATAGAGGGTGCCAAAACGTATACACACTTCAAGCAAAGAGAAAACTGTGTTAACATAACAAAACTGAATTCACACAAACAGAAAACGATGAGCACTAATCATCTTACACTTTTACAGTTACAACAGTTGCTCAAAATGCCCACTATCGCCGTCGATACACTTCTGAGTACGTTGATTGAGCAACGTTTACGAAAGTGTCCTCTGCGATTGCAGCACATGCCGTTTCAATTTCTTCCCGAAGTGCTGTCAGTGTAGCTGGTTTTCTACGGTATACAACATCCTTAAGAGTTCCCCATAGATAGAAGTTCAACGGCGGTTCTGTTCTGTACATTCGTCTCCATTGCCTTTGAACTTCAATAACATTCTCGGTTTTTCAGTACCACTTCAAACTTGCTTTCCACTCTTCAAACAGTAATCTTGGCTCCATTTTGTTGTAGCAACGCTAAGCATAACGTAACGTGAGTCACATCTGTTTACAGAACATCATACTACACATTACTGTTGTTTTTCGGTCCAAATTTGAAATATATTAAACAGACATCTATTGTGAAAATGTGTATATATTTCTGTGAATATCTGTTTTATTCTATTTCTGCTTCATTAATTATTGTTATTTTAGTTACTTGTTAGTTACTTTATTTTTATTTATATTATATATATACACGTGGAGTTCAATATACTCCCAACCAACGTCAATACACCGTTGCCATTTCCCTGGTAACTTCATTGTAAAACCATTGTTTGGAAGTACTACGCCACCACCCATCAACAGCTATCTGATTATCCCGCTGTTGCCTACTTTTTTACCTCGCAGCTAGTCCTTCATGTTGTCGAATAAAGTATCATCTGACGGAGCGAGATCCGGTGAATAAGGTGGATGCGGCACAACAATCAACCCCAGCTATTCCAAATTTGCGGTCGTAGTGTTACCGGTGTAGAGTCGTGCCTTTTCATGTTGGAGGAACACTCCTGTCGACTGCCTTTCCCTTTCGCCGTTGTGCGTCTAAACCGTGTGAGGGTCTCGCTGTTGACAGTCTTCCTTTAGTAAGCCAGTCCACTTTCAGAATGCCTGAAGTGCCCCAAAAGACGGCGATCATCTGCTTGCCCACAGATGGAGTAGCAGACATTTCTTGGGTTGGGAACTCCCTAGATATTTCACTTGCATGGTGTGTTGTGGTGACACCACAACGAGTGTCACCAGTCACCAGCTTCTCTGAAAATTCTGATCCATTATGAATTTCCAGTAGCCGACGACAGACTTCGTCGCTTATGTTCCTCTGTGTTTGTGTCAAGTGCGGTGGAAACCGAGATGCGCACATGTTTATCATATCCAAACACTGTGCAGGAATGCGCGACCGATGCCTCTCTGAAATTCCAGTAAGTGAAAGGCTACACGCCTATCAGCCAAAATCAATTCAGACACGTTCTCAACGTTCCTGGGAGACCGCGATGTTGATGGCCGACCAGCACTCGCATTCTTGTGTGCAGATTCCCTGCCGCTGGCGAATTCATTGAATAATCTTCTACGCAGGAACTTAATGTCCACACACCGCAGCTAAACACTTTTTTTTATAGTATGGTGTTTAACGCCCGTTTTTACTACTGTGGCACCACAGGCGGTGAACACTGATGATACATGACATGAAATGATAAACTGGGAAAGGATTTTTTTTAAAGGAAGGAAATGTTCGAGGCCTAAATTTAGGATACCTCCTCGGCATTTGCCAGTTATGAGGACTGAGGAAAACCTGCAAAAAACCTCAGTCAGGGAGAACGGTCCTGGTGGGAATCGAACCCCAGACCTCCCGCTCACGAGTCCGCGCCTTAACGACCTCGGGCATCCGTGGCGGTAATTCGAAAGTATATTCATATGTCAGAGTCCGGAAGTTCAGGCATTTACTGTGGTTAAAATAGGCACTTAAAACACTGAAAATAGACATTTATTAAAAGTGAAAACAGAGAGTAATATCACTAATTATTAATGAAAATAGTTATTTAAAATACTTTATAATTTCTTTATCACATAATTAAAGTACTTAAGCTTACTTTTCTTGCTTACAAGCAACAACAAGATGTTTTTTTCAAGGTATTAACTGTCAGCCGCTTGTCAGAGAGAACATTTTTCATCATGGAAAAAGAACGTTCTACTTTCACTGAAGTGATTGGAGCATATTTAAAAAAAGTTATTTCGGAATGACTTATACCAGTTACAACAGAACATTCATCTTTCAGGACATCATGGAAATATTGATCAAGACAAAGTAAAGTAATTTTGAATAGTCCTGGCGAATGAGACAAAAATGCACAGCAGTTTCTGGTCGCGTTCATTTTCTGTTTATTGTTCTATAGGGGAATCAGGTTAGTATATCTCTTACTTCCGTACTGAACACATTGTAGGGATGGTTTATTGCACAGCTGTACCGCTCTCATCTTTCTCGCTTGCAATTGTTTGTTACATTTATGCAGCTGAGAAGTTATTTCCCTAGAATTGTCTCGCGCAGATCGATACAAGGTCATTCGTCAGGACTATTCAAAACTACAGTAATTTCATCTTCTCTAATACCGGTATTTGTATGCCAGTGAATGGGTTGAGGAGAAAGTTTTTGACTGCTTGAAAAGAAATAAATGTATAACAAGATTTTCAATAGATATTTTTTGTGAGGTGAACATGCTATTTTAATTTTCATATTTTTTTTTTTCAATTCGATATTTAGTCATTTCTTATGTACTACTTAAAATGCGTAAAGGAAGTCATACTTTGGAATTTTACGCTCGAAAAAATCCATCGTCCTGACCGGGAGCGAACGCACGACCTTGGGTTTAGGAGGTAAGTATAGTTACCATTACACCACCAGGACCGACAATTAAACATATGGCTCTTACATATATCCACCCAGATGCAAAACACATTTTGCCTAACTTCCAGGCTTTGCTCATCACTTTTATTCATTAGTCATTTATTTTTATTCGAAAAAAAATGTTCAGTAAATAATCTAATTGTTTTCAAAATCATCCAATTATCAATTAGTTTTGATTCCATTATACTATCGCTACAATAACTTAACAAAATACATCCGTCTATGACGTAATTGTCGCAGACTGCTTTCAAAATGAAAAAAAAAATGAAATACTACTTTACTCGTAGGTGAACTTCGTTCATTTTAATTAATAATAGTTTTAATTTTATATGCGTGGGTGTGTCTCGGGTGCACATGTATGACAAATTACATTAATTAGCTTGAATGAAATGAAAAAGAGTCAAAAATAAAAGTATAACACACATATTACAAAACATTCCGGGTTGAGAAAAGACGGGTAAGAGAATATATATAGATGGCGTGGTACAGAGAACGTTAATTTGGTTAGAATTACAGATGTGACGATCCCATTAAAACTTTTGAAATTCACTCCACAAAGAAGAAGGAAACGAGGGTAGAGTGACGTACATGAGGCAATGGCACAAAGGGACATGACAGTAGATGGGAGTTCGTGATACGAAACCTTGCTAACTGGAAGGAGAGAAGAAATAACTTTTAAAACACTTTTATACTAGAAAATGATGGCAGAATTTATGAAGTACACACTTGCTTGAATTCGTTGTGAAAGCCTTTTCCCTTTGGGCTCTATTCATTAAGAGCGTTCAAATGCTTTAAGCGTTGTATGATGGTCATTTGAAAAGTTATCAGAATGACCCTCAGATTGCAGCAGCAGTTCCGAAGTAGTTTTGTTATCAAAACCTCACCATCTTTCATAGAAATATTTGTACAATAATTAATGGATTGGTCAAGAATCGGTAGGTTTAGCTGTTTTGATTTGTTTTATTTACGGACGCTCTTTACCATCACAGATCATCAGCGTCCCATTTAATTCAGGGTGTGAAACGGCCGACAAATATTGCTCAGGGGCTCTTCTTTCAGGCTTGAGGTTCTTTTTCGTGTTGTAAATGTACGACATGGGACCCACGGCTTTACTTTCCTTCCGAAGGAAGTCATACTTAGGATATTTACGCCCGAAAAATATCCATTGACCCGGTCGGGGTTGAACCCGCGATCTTTGATCTCCGAGGCAAGTATGGTTACCACTACACTGCAATGCAAAGTGTGTACGGGAAAATGGCAAATATCGAACATCGTGCGGTTATTAAGTACTTGGTAAAGAATGTAACAGAAATTCATACAGACATAACAAACACTGTTGGGAATTCTGCATTATCGTATTCAACCGTTTTCAATTGAACCACATAGTTTAATTGTAACTGTTTTTAAATAGTGACATGCTTTTGTTTTATTGAAACATATGAACATCATCTTCTTAAATACACAACGTAACTCGAACCTTTCTGTTATTTCTCTCTATTTTAGTGAATGTAAAGATGATATCAAGGGCTCAGTTCATAAACATTAAATTTTGTATTTAATCTCAATAATAATAATAATAATAATAATAATAATAATAATAATAATAATAATAACAATTCTAAAATGTGGTTTCTCTTTTGTGATACTTAGATAGCAAGAATTCTAATTTTGTTCCCCTAATACCATACAGTAATGTCATAACTTATTTCATTTCATTAATTAATAAGGCCATCAATTGGATTTTATTGTCCTTTTTAAATTTATTCAACTTGCTGAGGAATTCGCTTAGTTTACACAACTCCTGCGTGACAGATTTTTCTTTTGCAAATAATTGTGCAAAATATTCTGTATCCGATATCCAAAAATGCCCAGAGCTCCTCCACCTTCAGTCTCCGATCATTCAACTCATGTCTAATCATTTCGACTCGCATCGCTTGTGCTCGTTCGGACACTTCTAAACCATCTATAGCTTCATTCCAAGCAACTGTGCAGATTCTGTGTAATGTTTATCCAGTTTCTGCACGAGTTCCCTCTTTCAAGAAGCAATGTTTTAGTAATACAGTAAATTCGTTGCGAAATTATGAATGCTGATTTCAACCTCACGGAACTGAAACAAGCACTACACAGATTGATGAAGTATTTCCTGAGTTCATTAAAAATATTGGAAACAACGCATTAAAGGTTTTATTAGGTGCGATGAACGAAACCTGTAAAATGGGTATACCACATGCTTGGAGAAAGGCTGAAGTAATTCCAATACACAAGAAAGGGAGGGACACTAGTCAAGTTAGAAATTACAGACCAATTAGCCCCACTTCAGTTCTGTGTAAGTTAACAGAGAGCATGGTCAACCACCGACAAGTTTTCCTCGAAACTTACAACGTTATTAGAGATGAACAAGCCGGTTTCAGAAAACAAACGCCAACTACAACCCAATTATAAAGTTCACGCAAAGTATTAAAGATGGCTTTCATAAGAAAATGCCCACATTAGCCTGTTTTGTTGATTTCCAGGGACCCTAAGATACCATCAGCCGAATCACACTGACAAATAAACTCATTGATTTAAATATTACTGGGAATAACTGGCTAGCCAGCTCTCTCGGCCAGAGGATTGTGAAGGTTAGGTATAGTAACAGAACGTGGAAATATCGTCAGCAGAGAAGAGGCCTCCCACAGGCCACTGAGTTGTGCCCTTTTCAATATTATGATAAACGGCCTAATCACGGAGTGAAAAGAAGTCCTTTGCTATGCCGACGACATTACAATATGGGCCACTAGCAGTAATGTTAAAGCAATGGAGTTGACCCTTGATACCTTAAAGCAGTAGTGCCTGGAAAATGACATGATCGTCGGCAAAGATAAAACTTCAGCCCTACTTTTTACGACCTCCACTAACAATCATACCAAAAACCTTGAATACGATGGATCCGAAATCGCCGTGCTGCCGGTAACAAATGCAACTGGATAGCAAACTTAATTGGAAACATGGCATAGCTTCGATTTCCACTCGGGCAATTAAGAGACTATGCATTCCAAAAAGGTTAGCAGGGTCTGGATGGAGAGCAACCCAGGGTGTCTTGACAAGCACATAAAAGATGTACATTCGTCCAATAATCGAATATGGAAGCGAGGCTTTCAGTACAGCCAGCAAAACCACAATGAAAAGTTGAACACTGCCCAAAAACGCTCTGAGAACATGTTGTGAAGCCGCGAAGTCTGCTCTTGAAAGTCACAGTCAGGTTGAACCTCTCGAGTACCGAAGAGACAAAGCTCTCCTTATGAAAGATGTCATTTCTGATGATCATTTCTGGAAGCAACACAGACCGACTCCTTTAAGATTAAAAACCCAGGCTACACCAATATCACACTCTTGACCAAGTATAACATTCATCCAAGGGAGCGCCAATGCTTCCGAAAACCGAAATTGTACTCAGAGAAACAACTGCCACCATTTTCAATTAATATCCCTGGGATTGAAAAACAGACAGATGTAGCTCCACAATTCCTGAAAGCGGCAGCGCTCGAAATGATAAGCTACATCATATCCTGCATCAGAATGGCTACATGTTTATACAGATGGCTCAGCTATTGATGAACGCACTGGAGCAGGATTTTTCTCGTCTATTGGCAGGGGAGTCTTCCCTGTGAGAAGAATTAGAACTAATTTTGATGGCGAAGTAGCAGCCATAAGTTAAGCGGCAAATACACTGATTTCTCTGAATGTCAAACGAAAGATAGTCTTCCTGTCTGATTCCACCTCTACACTCCAAGTATTGGGCTCCCCAGAGCTGCAACAAGGACACGATTTAGTAATTCAATGTAAAGAAAGACTACTGAGACTGCAAGCATTAACTGAGATCCACTTACAATGAATGGGTCCCTGGTCACTACGACATTAAGCGGAAACGAAGAAGCTGACAGATTGGCAAAGGAAGCATGCACAATGAACCAACCTTCACCCCCCCCCCTTCTACCTACGCCATTATATGCAATGTAATTTCAAACAGTATAAAGAAAGTCGTCGCGGACTCTTGGAAGGCAGCAGCAGTTGGTAAAAGATGGGAACCGATTATATCAAAACCTATCCCAACAATCTGCCCCGCCTTCAGATGGCCACAGGCCACCACTACCTACAAAAACATTTGCACAGAATCAGTTTAGTCGACTCTCCGATCTGCCCCCTCTGCTCAAAAGAAGAAGGAACGTCTGATATTCTTCTACACTGTACAGCACTTCAGAGCGACCGAAGAGAAAATACATTAGAAGGACGAGCACTGATGTACTGGGTGGCACGGCGTCAAATGGCTGACCAGCCAAGAACGGGCGTTCGCTGAAGAAGTAGAAGGTTGCAAACAATCAAGTGCTACCATGCTTTGAGTTTGCACCAATTTATCCAACATTTGGGAGCGAAATTCAAGATTTTAACATTTTGAATTAAATCTTTGGGGTCGATGATAGCGAGAGCTTTAAAGGGGGGTCAAGAACTTTCTTTGAGAATTGTTTTTTAGATTGTTTATTTGCTTACAAGGTGAATGCCGTATAGATTGAAAGGCACCAAAAACTCCAGAGCTCATCTGCACCATCATTAATTCCTTTTATTCATAAGTTTGATACAATGCCACCTTCACCACCATCTCCACAACCCCCGCCTCAGAAGTCCGCTACAAATCCGCAATGCCTACAACTTTAAAAAGACAATTTAAGAGGCGTTCCAAAAGTTCTTCGCTTGACCAAGAAAACACAAGATATAAGAGATCTTTTTCCCCAACATATTCCCCTTGAATCATTCATTTAGTCCAAAAACCTTCCAAATTTTTAATACCCTCAGTAAAATAAGATTTGTCCATCGGTGAAAAATAAGCATCTGTTTCATCTTCTACCTCATCATTTGATACGAATCTTCGTCCACCCACCCATTTCTTCAGATTTGGAAACAAAAAGTGATCGCTGGGAGCCAAATGCGGCGAATATGGTGGATGTGGAAGTACTTGGGAGCGAAGGTCATGCAGTTTTGCAGCAACAATTGCACGAGTGAAGCCGCATTATCTAGATGAAAGATTCGCAAAATGAGGGCGTTTAGCCTGAATAGCATTCTTCAGTTGGTCCAGTGGTGAAGCGTAATACTCCCCGGTGATGGTTCTGCCCTTCTGAAGGTAGTCTACGAGCACCACACCATGAGAATGGCAGAAAACCGTAGCCATGACTTTTCCTGCAGTTGAAATCGTTATTTATTTCTTTGGTGCACTTTCACCTGTTGCCACTCACTGTTTGGACTGCCCTTTCGTCCCTGGCGTGTAGTGATGAATCTACTGCTATGAAACTTCGGAGAAACTCACTGCAGTTACGTTTAAACAAGTCTTACGAAAAATGTGTTTTTGGTTCATTGTTAACAAATGCGGCACCCATGGAGCGGAAAGTTTTCTCAAACCCAAGGTCGAGGTCTTCGCAACGTCAGTCAACTTGTGTACCTTCAATCGGCGATCAGTGAGTACGGTATTGTAAATTTTTTTGTCGAAAGTTCGTCTGTCGTAGCAGTTTTGGCACTCACTGAGCATTCAACATCCTGAACGCTAAAATTCAGCCGCCCTTTTTAACCGTCTAAATGCGCAATCTAACTCCTTTTGTATTTTTCTTGAGGTTAAACCCTTCAAAACAAAGCACTTTGTCACAGCTCACTCGTATTTCTCAGTTTTATCTATTTTGTATAAAATGTTAACACTAGTTTGTTTACACGATCATTACAAAAAAAAAAAAAAAAAAAAAAAAAAAGAGGAGAACACTTACGCGTCTGAAACTTTACAGCGTGCCATCTAAAGGATGATATTTAACAATTACCGCAGTAATTTGGCCCGTGTATCAATATCTTAAAAGGATTGTGAATGAGCTTAATGAGAAAGCAACAGTAAAAAATCGTCTAGAATGAGGAAGTAACTCTCAACAAGGAAGTTCTCTTAACTCGGACACACCTGAGAGAAAGCGGTGTATGATGATGATGATACTTGCGAACAAAATAGAAAACTTTCGTATCCAATCACGGCGGGGATCTGATATACTTCAAATTTGACTTGATACAACGTGGTTATATGGACTGAGATGTTCCACGTGCAATCAGATTTTCATTACTCCTGTATCTTCTAATGAAGCAAAGTACATTAAGAACAATATTAGTGGAGAAAACTTCATTTAAGCTCGTTAGAGAGTTTATGACGCTCTCAGGTTGGCATCTCTGCGGAACGTTTAGACGTGGGCGTGAGCGGCCAGAAAGAAAGACGATCAATAGAAGTACTATGGCAACGCCAGGTGTGAGTGGCAACTGTCTTCTGATGCAGCACCGCCCCCTTTCTGTTTGATGACCGTCCTTCTAACTTTAGAATGTCCGCATCAAGAGATTGAAATCACAAGAGAAGATTTAAGTGCTCTAGAGGGGGTGTCATGACAAAATTTCCCAAATTCGAACCCCATTGTTTTGTATATATCCTTGGTATGTCAGCCGCCACAGATATTCTTACAGATCTTTCCAATTTGCAGCAATAGTTCAAATTTAGATAGTTGAAAATCCTCAATAAAAACAACAATGGACAACAAATGTTGAAAAACATTTCCCTCTCTTATAAAATTTGTTTAAATTTATGCAGAGCTATTCTTTTGCTAAAGGCCCGGGCTCCAAACGATAATGTATAACATTTTACATTATTTAGATAATGGGTTGCAAATTTATACCCATTCTTCCCATATAGAGAATGTTCGAAAGCCAGCCGATGTTGTTCCGTAGCACTAGTAGTCGTGTACAGAGCGCCGCTATTGTTACATCAACGTAATCTGTGATTCAGTTACTAAGCTCCCCAGCTTTCATCGTAGTGTCAAGCGTTTATCATTATAATCTCACAAAATGAATGCTGCAATAGAAAGTGCTGCCAAATGCGAGGTGCACAGTGTGATAAGATTTCTTTTTGCAAAACGTTTGTCATCGAGATTTGTGTGCTGTAAGACTTTTGTAGTTATTGATGATCTTGCCAAGAAAATTGACAAAAAAGTTCGTGAGAATGATCGATTTAAGATTACGGAACTTTTGAACATTTTCCTCAAATTTCTCGGATTGTTTTGTTGCTAGTTGTCACAAAAACTTTAAGCTACCGGAAGCTCAGTGCTCTGTGGGTACCAAAAATTCTAACGGAGATAGACTCTGCCTTGGAATGTTGTGCAACATGAAAGGAAAAAAAAATTTTTTGAACAGAACAGGACTGGCGATGAGACTTGGATGGGTATGTGAACTCTGTGACAAAACAACAGACTATGGCACCGGTCACCGCGGTTCTCCAAACAAGTCGAAGAAGGTCCGTTGAACTTTGTCAGCGAGGAAGCTTATGACCAACTTGTTTTGAGATGCTACGGGAATCTTGTTTGTCGAATTCAGCGAACGTGGCTTCTGAAGTTTACTGTGAGACTTTGAAAATAACCAGAAGAGTTATCGAGAATAAAAGTCGCGGTCGCTGACATCTGGCGTTGTGTCCTTATACGATCGGAGAACACAAAATTATTTGAGGTAATTTAAACGGAACGTTTTACATCATCTCCCGTACAGCCGGGACTTGGCTCCATCTGTTCACTCCATGAAGAAGCGGTATGCGCCAAATACTTCGACGACGATGAAGATTTGCAAAATGCTGCGACAGGTTGGCTAATTCCCAGACGGCCGAGTCTTATGCAAAAAGAGTTTTCAAATTGGTGAAATGCTATGACAAGTGCTTGAATATAAATGGCGACTATGTTGAAAAATAGTGGAAAGTTGTAGTTTTCAGAATATGTGTGATAAACTACATGTATAAGTTCAGGTTTTTTATTTATAGCCAATCGGCGATTAGCTTCTAACCGCCCTCGCATCTTGCTCACCTAAAATATTTATTTTAATATCACGGGGAAGTTCTTATTGAGGGTATGCTTTTTTGTATCTCAATTAATGTATTAGACACAGGATATGACTTCGTTATTTTAAATGACACCAGGTACATTTTATTCAAGAATACAGCTACCCTCAGAAATGCACCACATTGTACCCTTTAGTCAAGATTGGTCCATGAACCATCCACGATGGCTCCAACAGGTAGAGCATCAACGTTCGCAGAAAGTTAACGTTTGGTGATAACATTATTGGACCTTTCTTTGTAAATGTCAACTGAAATGACAGACGATATACCACATTCTTAAGAAATATTCTTCCTGGTCTCTTGGAGCCGTACCTTTGACGGCCATGTGGTATCACATAATGATACCTAGTGCATAACCCCACGCGAGCACGATGCCCTCTGGACCGTATATACTCTGGCAGTGGATTGGACGTGGTGGACACGTTAGTTGGCCTGTCCGATTCCTGGACCTTACGCCATTTGACTTTTTTCTTTGAGAGGCGATCAAGGATGCTGTATATGAAATATTCCATCAACACCAGAGGACATGCAGCAATGCATTATTGATGCTTGTACAGCCATCCAGGAGAAAGTAGTAGAACGATCTAGAGTGAATTATGTATGAATGTCAATGGTGATCATTTTGAGATGTAAACGGCCTGTTTTGCAAGTAGTGGCAGTACACAATACTACTAGGGGTCGTTTTACTTCTGAATTGTGAAAAGTAATATGTACAAACAATGACAAGATCTATGTACTGTACAGGCAATTCACCCTGTTGCATTTTCGAATGTTAATTGATCATTATGAAATGTTTAAATAGGTCTTGAAGAGATTCAATGATTTATCAAACAAGTGCACTGAAGTGCTATTAAATAAAAGAAGTCATGCGTTATTCATCTGTTCTATATCAACTGTTTTCTAGACTAAAATGGTATAGTGTGACACATTTCTGAATAGCCTTTGGAGAGGGCAAGTGTTAATTATTAAAGTATACAGAGTCATTTAAAAAAATCGAGCCCCTATCCATTATCTCCTACATTAATGGAGATACAAAAAGTATACCACCAGCAAGAACTCCCCGATGATGTTTAACAACCTTTGTTTGAAAAAAATTTTCATCTGGCGTATCAGAAAAAGGCCATTTTGGGTGAAAAAGATAAATAGAACGTTACACGCTTTTCAATGAAACTGTATCAGATGTTTTGGCGATGCTACCACCTTCATTGTTGAGTTCATATGCAGCAGAAGGAATAAATTATCACTAGGCTTTCTTGTCATGCCTCCAGAATAAAATAACAGCTACTTGTGGAAAATTATGCCCTAATTCCGTAAATGAATTTATATTATCCCTATCGGGAGAGATATCCAAGAAAAATAAATGGAAATTTAATGTCAATTGAAAATTTGCAGTTTTTAGGACAATGGAAGGTATTTGATAGCTAAAACAACAATAAAATGAATTTACATAAAACAATTAAAACATTAATGATAGAAATAATAAAACAAGTATCTTCACAGACCCTAAAGATACTTGCTGCCTGGTGGCTTTCTCTTGTAGTATTTTTTTTTTGTTGATTTATTTACGAACGCTCTTTAACATCTCAGGTCATCAGCGTCCCATTCAATTCAGGGCATGAAACGGCCGATAAATTTTGCTCAGAGACCTCTCTTTCAGGCTTGAGGTTCTTTATCGTGCCGTAAATGTACGACACGGGACCCACGACTTTACTTCCCTTCCGAAGGAAGCCATACTTAGGATGTTTACGCCCGAATGATTCATCGATCCTGGTCGGGAACGAACCCGCGATCTTGGGTTTAGGAGGCAAATATGTTACCACTACACCACCAGGACCGACTCTCTTGTAATCAGAATTAGTGTCTCTCTTCAGAAACCAACAATAATTCCCCAATATTGCAGGACCCATCAACTTTGATAACGTTTTTCCATTGTGGCTACGTCCTGATAAATGGAGGAAATTACCTTTTAGTGACATCTTAACAAGCTCATTTAATGAAACATTGTAGTAATATGTCCACTAAAGATTGCTTTAGTGGAATCTTTATTGCCTTCTTTTTTCTTTCTTTCTTTCCTTCCTCCCCCCCCCCCTTTTGTAGTGTATAACGCCCGTTTTTACTACTGAGGCATCACAGGCGGTGGACACTGATGATGCATGAAATGAAATGATATATTGGAAAAGGACAGTTTTTTAAGAAAGTAAGCGTTCCAGGCTTAGTTTAGGGCACCTCCCAGGCATTTGTCATTATGAGGACTGAGGAAAACCTGGAAAAAACCTCAGTCAGGGAGGACGATTCTGGTGGGAATCGAATCCCAGACCTCCCACTCATGAGTTCGCGTCTTAACGACCTCAGCCATCCATGTTGGCCTTTATTGCCAAGAAACTTTCTACCGCTGCCTTGAAAGCACGCCAGGCCGCCAGGAGTACATTTGTTAATTTACTTTCAAAAACTTCGACTATGAAGTTTCCTTATCTGTGGGCAGCAAAATACCTTCCTTTAACTTGGCATATGTCAAACTGGGAAACAATTCTTACAGGTAACAGAAACCACTGTCCTCTCTATACAGTCCTTTGACAAACTGTTTCATTAATCCCAATTTTATGTGCAGAGGGGACAAGAGAACGTTTGTATGATCCACAAATGGGTTATGTTTCACATTGCATTGACAGAAACGAATTCCTGCCTCGTTTCTCAATGTTTAATGTTATAGCGTTTCTCACTACCACACAAACAATTGACTCAACTGTATTTGGTGAGCCCTCTCTGCATTCCTACAGTCACTTTCAGCTTGCCACATATTTTCCTTGAATATAGGTAATTAATTAAATAAAAAGCATCGTGGGCGTCGCTTCATACGTTTCTTCCCAGCCTACTGCATGAAGCAAAGCTGCTTTTAGTCTGAACTTTGAGGAGTTGATAAACAATCGCCACTGGATTCCTAGTTCAGGTTTTACAAAAACGTGTACGATCATGAAGAACGAAAACTTTTGCAAACGCTTTATGCTGTTCTATCTACCATGTCTCCAGTAGTTTCAGCAAGCATATTGTGCTGTCACAATCTCGAGCCCTAGATCTCTGCTTAGTTGTTTCTCAAATTTAAATTCCTCACTAAATAATCTAAACTTGATTGTTTGAACAACTGTGCCATGTTTCCAGGGTTCGCAGGTTGAATGACTTGAACTTAAGGACTTATTTGGATCATCACTGCTGTTATCATCAGTTTCTTCAACCGGTAAAGTTTCACTATGAGGGACAGGTCTAATTGCTGATGACACATTTGGATCAATAACATTGGATTTTGTTCTTATAATCAAACCTGATACTTTTACCATACAGAAATAACAATCATTCATTAGTTGTACAAGTAAGGGCATTGTAACAATGTTTTGCGGCCCACTTTTTATCTTGATGACCAATTTTGAACCAAAATTATTCTAAGTATGGCTTCCTTCGGAAGGGAAGTAAAGTGGTGGGGTTTCATGTCTTTGATTTACGGCACGATAAAGAACCTCAAGCCTGAAAGAGGAGGCTTCTGAGCAAAATTTATCTGCCGTTTCACGCCCTGAATTGAATGGAACGTTGAGGTGTTAAAAAGCGTCAACAACCCCTATCTGAGCAAGAAAATTCTGGTAACAAAGTTGCACCTGACACACACAATAAGTTTAGGGATTAGAGAGCTCACCAAATACAAACTTTATCAAACGTAATAATTATGTTTTAAACTGCATATAATGATTTATTTAATATCTATTCTACACATGTAAGTAACAAAATATTAATATACGCCGTGCATGATTTCACTTTTGCCATAATCGACAATCAAATAAATAAAAACTGAAACCTGATAGAATAATTTAAATGACATATTCTGTTTCTACGTATCAAAGTTGACAAGAAACAGTCATTGTTGTTCCGGAGATAAAAATCGCGGTCCCTAGTGTAATCATTGCGAATTATACAAAACCTTTTCCTCTCTTATCAAATTACCCATGTATTATGTACCATGCAATCAGTTCTATCCCCCCCCCCCCCCGGAGTGTTTTGCCTATGGGCTGAGTACCGCTCGTGAGACGGCCAGCCCGGTTTCCGTGATTAGCAGGAGGGTTAAAAAACAATACACAATCCAATTTAAGAGACTCATTACTTGCCAAATTAACAAATGAGGTGTTGAAACTGCCTGCCTTTGTTCTCCACATCGTTTTAGGAAATGATTCATCACTTGCCGTAGTTCCTTTTGAGAAATCCGGACAATTTCCTCACGAATGTTATCTATGAGTTCGTGTATGGTATGCGGATTCGTCTTGTACACGACAGTTTTTAATTTACCTCAGAGATAATAATCGCAGGCTGTTAAATCTGGAGACCGAGGGGGCCACAAATCACTAACAACTCTGTCTTGTGGAAACACATTGTGAATTGCTCTCGTGGAATTTTTGGCAATAGAAGCAGTAGCAGAGTCCTGTTGATCATGCTTCGTGTCGGTTAAAGGGGTTAGTGTGGTATTCACATAAGCAACAGAGTCCCTGTATGCTCCTATGATTCTTTCACCACCGAGTTAACACATAGAATCGTCATAAAGCCACGCTGTGCCTTTGAAACACGCAAGGCATTAATATACTTTATGTATATTGTCGAATTAAGAAACGGACAACACAACGCACAGCCACGCATGACTGCGACAGTCAACAAGTGAGCAAGCAGGCTTGCTACACCCTCCACGGCGCGCCACACTAGTGAGGGCTTATAGGAAAAACCGGCGCCGCAGGGGAAAACACAACTGATTGCATTGTATTATACAAATGAAATGTGCTTACAATGTATGAGGTGATATCCAAAATATTCGGGACTGGTGCTGCCATCTCGACAATAGTCGTAATAGAGTTTTGTATCGCTAAGTGAGCATCTGATGAGTCGTGTTTAAAGTTTCATGCAGCTAGGTAGATGTGTTGAGATTCTATAGTACTTTTCATGATACTCTGTGTGTAGTGTGTGGCGATTTTAAGACGGATCCAAGATTAGAACAGAGAGTGTGCATCAAATTCTGTGCAAATTTCGGGGAAAATGCTACAGAGACCGTCGCAAGAATTCGACAAGTATTTGGTGGACAAAGCATAAGCTGTACACGTGTGTTTGAGTGGTATTCTCGGTTCAGGGCCGGACGTACAGCTATTGAAGACGATGCTCACACAGGTAGGCCCGTCAGCTGCGCAACGCCTACATTGTTGCCAAAGTTCAACATCTCGTTCGTGAGGATCGACGTCGAACCATTGAAGACCTTGCTCATGAAGTGGAAATTGGTAATGGGACATGCCAACGACTTTTAACTGATGAATTGGGCATGCATCAGGTCGTCGCAAAATTTGTGCCAAGGATCCTGACTGGTGATCAGAAGGCGCAACGTGTTGAAGTTTGCATGGAGCTTCGTCAGGCCGTATCCGATGACCCAACTTTCTTGTCCAGTGTCATCACCGGCAACGACAGCTGGATGTACGCTTATGACCCTGAGACAAAACAACAATCCTCCCAGTGGAAGAGCCCGAACTCGCCCCCCCCCCAAAAAAAAAACGAGATAAGTGAAGAGCATGCTCCTCGTTTTCTTTAATACCAAGGGAATTGTGCACAAAGAATTCGTCCCAGCAAATCAAACAGTAAATTCCGCGTACTACTGTGACGTTTTCCGTGAAAATGTGCGGAGACGACGACCCGAACTTTGGCGACAAGAGAACTGGCTGTTGCATCACGATAATGCGTCCTGTCACAGTTCCTTGTTCACAGCAGCTTTTTGACGAAAAACAACATCATGATTGTCCCCCACCCACCGTACTCGCCTAATTTGGTACCCTGCGACTTCGCTCTATTCCCCAAACTGAAAGTCAAGTTGAAAGGACGTCGGTTCGACACAATTGAGAGAATTCAAGAAGAAACGCTGTCTGTGCTAAACACCCTCAAAGAACATGACTTTCACGATGCACTTGGAAAGTGGCAGAATCGGTGGGACCGGCGTATACGTGTGGAAGAGAACTACTTCGAGGGTGACGGCGGTCATTAGTCTCAAAGTAAGTTTTTGACCAGATAGCAGCACCAGTCCCGAATATTCTGGATACCACCTCGTACTTTGAATCATCCATTGCAACCCTCCAACTATCTATACTATCTAGTCACTTAAGAATCATCTGTTAAAATGTGTGCTTTATGTTTACGGTTAGTTTTGAACAGTTCAATGATACTTTACAAATTTTCATTACTTGAATTGTTCCTGATACTGAAAAATCACCTAGTTAAAAATTTAAAATTCGAGAGAGAGAGAAAAAAAAATATAAGTTTAAAAGAAAAATGTTGGAGAGAATAAAGTAGTGACGTCGTGCTCTAGAAACGCATAAAACAAGTGATGGTGATAGCAGAAGAACAAAACGCTATTTTCTAAAAGTTAATAATAACGTGATAGCCGAGGAAAGTGCCTGTAATTTAGAATTTTGGTTAATAAGGTGAGAGTGAAGAGAAAATACATTTCTGAGTAATAAATGTTTTACAAAATGCTACCAGTGAAGTCATCACAGGAAGTGTGTTGTTCTGCGTGTAGAGCCATAGGTTATCAATTCATATATAAACTAATTAAATACAAATGGAATAAAATTGAAGTTTATTTTCCAGTATAAAATAATAAATAAATCGAGAGCTATCTTAACTTAACATAGCTTTACTTAGGGAAAATTCATAAGTGTTCCCTTCGCTGGCCGGTTGATATTCGTATGCTTTTAGCGAATTTCACGGTTGTACCTGGAAAACGATTTTTGAAAAAAAATTCTTCAAATCTCCATCGATCCTTCCTACCAGACACCAAACATGGCAATAATAAAAGTGTGTGTGTTTTATGCTTGTGTCTGTTAACGCTCTAGTGATCGCAATTTTTGTTTTTTCTTAACGAAACTCGGCATATAACCATCAATTATCAAACGATTCGTTGAGTTCGCTAACCAGTAAAATTGGACCATTGGGGGATGGGAATTAACATAAAGCGAACATAATTTTTTAATTCTACGAAACTCGTCACATTTCATTAAAGTAAAGTAGTAAAAATAGTTTCTGAAAATTAGGAAAATCAGACCATTAGGAGTAGGGGTTTACCTGAAACCCAAAATTTAAAAATCACTCTAGCGAAACAAATATTTGTTTCTTCAAAACAAAATTCGATATATACCATTTAAATAAAACAAGAAAAATAATTTCTGAAAATTAGGGAAATCGGATATTTAGGAGTAGGGGTATACTTGAAAACCAAAATTTAAAAAGCGCTCTTGCGTTTAATTTTCTCTTACTGTTTTAAAATAAAAGGACAAATTAGTTCAGCATATTACTGTATTTCTTACGTTGCATATATTTTATATTTAACAAAAATATCGTCGTGAAGATAACAAATGTGAAATATTAATGTAATATGTGTTTGAGAATTATATTTGTATGTAAGAGCGTTCTGTAATAACCTTCAGAAAACGTTTACGTTACATGTTAATAACATTTAAATTAAATTTCAAAGCCACTGAAAATCGATGTAACTTTCGATTGTTTTTTGTTAAAGTATATATTTACTTATTATATTATAATTATTTTTAAGTAGTAACCTTTTTTAATTTTATTGACACATATAAACTTCTTCTTAAATATACAAGGTTTCTTTCTGTGTTATACATGTCATTTAATTAATATTATACCATTAATTGTTTAGGCTTAATCTCAATAATAATAATAATAATAATAATAATAATAATATGATGATGATAATAATGATGATAATAATAATAATAATAATAAGAAGAAGAAGAAGAAGAAGAAGAAGACGAAGAAGAAGAATTCTATAAATTTATTTCTCTTTTGTGATATTTATAGATTGCATTAATTCTAATTTTCTTCATCTAATACCATATAGAGATGCTATAACTTATTTTATTTAAAATATAAATTAAGCCATAATTTGGATTTCATATAGTTATTCTACTTGCTGAAGAATTCGCTTAGTTTACGCAGCTCCTGCGTGATTAATTTCTATGAACATACCTTTATGAGAGTAAATTGTTCTTTTGCCCGAATATTGTTGCTTTCAAGATAATTATATATTACTTTTTCAAATATTTTTGAGAAAGTCGTTAAAAATGATATGTGTAACTGCAAACCTTGTGAATATTTCTGCTGGATTTTTGAAATCACATTAGGTAAAACCACACCTTTGTAAGACAAATTAGTAAGTTAAAATCTTCATTTGTTTGCAGATCTCTATTATCATATGCAGTGGAGAAGCATTTTTTTTATATTTTTAATTTTACGCATTATTATATGTGAATTATTATAATTCCATTCATTTTTGAACATTATACATTTCCGAACATTTTGCAACCACTCATGTATTCAGATATCATTATGAGTCTATAATTTCCTTTATTGTATGAGCATGAACATGAATGCAAGTTAATTACATTTCATAATGATCTTGTTTTTACCTGCAGGGTGACATAATGACACACCTTTCAACACTCAGTAGCACTCTCAGAAGCGGGTGTTTCCTTCTCTGGTTTGCATCACAGCTTGCAACCTTACCGGCATGCTGCAGATCAAAGTCCTTAGGTTTTCTTGTGGTATGACTCCCATTGCTTACGGAACTCCCGGAGTTCATTAAGACACCCGGGAACGCGTTGATGAACATTTTCCTCCATCATATCCCAAACATGCTCAATGGGGTTGAGGTCAGGGTTTCATGCTGGCCAAACTAGCGCTTGAATTCCCACCTAACGTAAGTACTGTGTCACAATGTGGGCGGAAAATTTCATGCATGATGGAGAAATCATTGACAATATATGGAACATAGGGGCCAACATGCTCTTGAAGAATTTTCTCAATGTACCGGTTTGCATTCAGGGCCCTGTCTTGGCTTCCAAGCTGATATCAGCCCACACCATGACGGAACCTCCCCTGAGAGCTTTCGTCAATGAGAAGGTGCAAGGGGCACACCTTCTCCATTCTCTTTCCCTGCCATTAGGTTGATCCTCAACTCAGTCCACGCCAGATGTTGACGAGCAAAGACAAGGCGTGCTTACTGATTTAGCTGGGTAAGCAAGGGACCTCTGGCTGTCTTCTAGAGCTGAGCTGGGCTTCTTCAAATCTCCTTCTTACTATTCTCACGCTGACATTGTCTCCTGATACCCTTTGAAAGCGATTTTGAGCTTCTACGGCTGTTGTGTGACGATCACTCAAAACTTGCAGCTGCAGAAATTGATCATCTCTGGCAGATGTCACCCTTCTGTGACCTGCTGCAGTAGATACCAAGCTCGCTGAACCTTCCGTATGTCCTTAGTGAGGTAGAGACATTTGACTCGTAACACCTGGGCATGCTCCGTGCAGCTTCTAACAGGCCTACTGCTTTAGCACCCTTTTCTCGACTACGGTATCTTTACCTCGTAAAATTGTGTGTTAAACTGATTAAAATACCTCTACAATAGAATAAAACTGATGTAACAACAATATAAGAGCAATGCCATTAGGCATTTCAATCGGATCAGGTGTAAAAATGTGATTAAATTGAATTCATGTTCATTCTCATACAATAAAGAAAATTATAGACTCAAAGTGATATCGGAATACATGAGTGAATGCAAAATGTTCGGAAAAGTATTTAACGATTGAACGGAATTATAATACTTCTAACAATGCGTAAAATTAAAACTATTAAAAAAAACTTTACTGGGGGGGGGGGCTCTCAGTGTATTTTCCTGTCACTTCTCTCTTATGTATGGAATAGATTCGAGGATTCCATGATGAAGGGAGGGCTATAGAATGGATGAAAATTCATGAGCCCCAACCATATTCAAATTTACATACTATTTCGAAATCATGGACACCAAGGAGTGCCAATATTCTATAGAATAGAGTGGGACATTGTAATGAGGATGGCAGTAGAGAAACTGACACAAGCTGCAAGCGAAATAGAAAAGTTATGCCATGGCAGTCCGAGCTCCACATAATAGAAACTGGCAACAATCATTAACAAATGAAAACACGTAGTAAAAGACAGGATCTCTCACCCGACTGCTAGTGGTAGCATATTCATTCATTATTTACCCGTACAAATAGTATATCTAATGCAGGGAACCATTTCTCAGCAAGGGCACATGAGTTGTTCGTCCACGCACATAATATTATATAATTATAAAAATAAATATTTAGTAATCCAGTATTGGATTTGTGGATTTGAACCCAAGAAAAAATACATTAAAACGTTTTAATTCGGATAATTCTTTTAAAAGGTGTTATTTAAGCTAGATTATGTAAATATTAAACTTTAAAGTCAATATTGCAATTATATTTATTATTTAGATTATATATAAAATAAAAAAAATTAGAAACTATTGTGGTTTTAATTGTTTTAGCAGGAATCTAAAGAGAATACAAGCGTAGGAGGTGCGGCATATTTGTAATTCCTGCCAAAACCCTATTTTTTCCATAGAATTACCGAATATAGTACCAAAATTCACTAGATGTGTAATATTATTTCTTAGATGAAGTGAAATAATCGCCCGAGTTGGCAATTCTGATTCAATCTTATGAAACAAATGACAACAATCGAGATTTGTGCTCTATGATTATTTAAAAGCGGTTGTTGATAAGATCGGCACGAAAGCACGCAAACTAAGCATTTAAAGTCAACATACATTTGTATTTCAGAATGCAGAATGTGCACAATAATGAGAGTAGTTGGAAGTAAAAGTAGCTACTGAAAATAACATTAGCGAATTAATGTTATAACACGTTAGAAGGGAAAAGAGGCGATGTTGCGTTTTCTGAAAGTAACGTTGTTTGGTGAAATAGTTGGCGCAAATAAGTGTTCAAAGTGAACATTGGAGATAAAAATGAGGTGCAGCAAGAACTGACAGAATATGACGCCAGACGAGGCGGCGCCATTCTGTAAGTAACACTTTTTTAAACATTTATTGTCATACTTAACTAAAACACAAGTAAGTTTATCACAACGCGAGTAAAATGTGGTAAATAGTAAATCATACTGGTTTTTAATATTACACATGTACTGTTTACAGATACATTCCTTTCATAAAACTATTAAGAAAATAATTTCCACATCATTATAAAATGGAAGAATGAAAGCAAATGCCAGAATGTAATTAATGTCTAGCTACGTAATCTATATCTTATATTTCATAATCAACGAAAAAATTCTTCATATTAACAAATACAAACTATAATATTGACAGAAAAAATCAAGTTAGACATTTTTGTGCGATCACATTACAATACATTTACTCCCCCCCCCCCCTCACCCACCCGTAGCGAAGTGGTTTTATTCACTATTGTTTAACATCTTACATTGAATACAAGGTTTGCAAAGCAGGATTAAAAAAATATTTTTTGACATAAATTGCATCTCGCAACGAGTTTCGAAGACCAGGCCAGCAGTTCGCAAGCCATCTAAATAGCCTTGGTTTTCCGATTAGAACTGCGCAGATGCAATTTATTTTGGTGACGTTTTGCTCATAATGGAGTGTAAGCCTTATTATTCAAAATACCCAGAAAATCACTAACATCAAACAAAAGCTATGCCTAATGTCAACAAACATGGCATTATGATCAGATCGTTTCAAAAATTGTTTATACGTATCAATGTGAACAGTAACGCGATGCCGTACCGAAAACATGTACAATAATATTAAATAGCAAAATGATATACTGTATTTATCTCTTACAACAAATATGTTGTTCAAAATATACACCATGAACTTCTACGTAAAGGAAGTAGGTGTATTGTGTTGGCAAAATATCAAGAAAATGTAAAATGGCCTTATCATAGATTTAATTACGATACAAGCCATTTTAAGTAAATTAATAACCAACCCCACTAACAGTATCGAAGACCCCTATATTGACAAGAATAACTCAGCTCACGTGCGATCTAATGAAATCTAAATTTTTGTAGCTTTATGGAGTTGTTGTTTAAACAGACACGGCTCTACTTACCTTGTTACATGGAGGAATGGCAGAATGTACTGAAATCACAACGGGTCAAGTTTACTCTCTGAGCTCGTGTGAGAGAGGCGACAATTGGCGCTCTGTTTATATAGATAGGAACAAGGATCGATATGTGTCAAACTACTGTGGAGCCGCCTGGAGGATAAGAAACGATATGCCACAAGTCCCGGGACTCGCGGTATCCCCGCAATAAGATGGTAAATGAAGCACAGCTGACACCAAATTAACTTACCCCCGTCGAACACAAGCGCAATCTCTTGCAGTAGTTTTTATTATTATTCTCAGTATCCTCGTTCGGGATGGAGCAAATATTATTGTTTATATGTGCACAAGTACTTTCAACAAAAACACAATATATACAATTGTACGAGCGTAGGTCCATAAGTTTCCGGACTAACCATTTTCTAGGTATGATACAGACAAAAACTATATTTCACTTGCCAATATAGTTACCCGTTATTGCAATACACTTCTCACATCTTTGAATTAACATTTCAATCCACCTCCGCAAAAATAGTCAGAAATCTTGTCTGCAAAATGGGCTTAAATAGCATCCATCACTTCTTCGCCACACTTAAATTTCCTTCCTCGAATGTTCTTCTTGAGTTTTAAGAATAGGAAATAGTCACTGGAAGCTAGATTTGGGCTGTAGGGTGGATGGTCGATTTCCTTGAAGCCACATTTCTTCACTGCTTCCTTTACAACAAGATCTGTGTGCACAGGCACGTTGTCGTGAAGAAAACGCACACCACCACTCAGCTTTCCTCGCCTTTTCTCTTTGATGGAAGCACGTAGTCTGTGCAGTAGACCAGCAAGTACTCCCCATTTACTGTGCTGTTCCTCTCCTTGAAGTCAATGAAGAGTATTCCTTCACAGTCCCAAAAGATTGTGGCCATGACCTTCTTGGTTGACTGGGTGACTTTGGCCTTTACAGGCGATGCTTCGCCAAGTTTACGCCTGCCACTCCATTGATTATCTTTTGGACAAGGGGTCATAGTAGAGAACTACAGTTTCATCTCCTGTAACAATGGTTTGCAGAACTTCTCTCTCGTTGCTACGGCAGATCTCCAAAAATGAGTGACAACAGATGACTCGTTGCTGCTTTTGAACTGAGGAAAGAAGTCTAGGCACCCATGTTGCACTAACCTTATTCATGTTTAAATGTTCATGAATAATTCGAAGGGCTGTTGTTTTAGAAAGGCCAACCTTGCTACTATTTCTGCAACTTTGAGCCGCCGGTCTTCCATAATTTCTCCTTCCACAAGAGCGATGTTTTCAGGAGTGACCATCTCCAAGGGCCGACCTGCACGCTCTTCGTCTTAAATGCTTTCTCGACCCATTCCAAAAGTTTGGCCCATTCTTTTACGGTAGAATATGAGGGGGATGCTTCCCCATATACACCGCCCATCGCTGTTTAGTTTCATTTGGAGTAAATCCTTCTTTTGCGTAAAACTTAATAACAGCTCAATGCTCCATTTTGCACATGTCACAATCTTCTACACACAACCTTCTTTATGCAACTATATCTGAACCACTGAACACAGCAGAGCGGAAGTTACAGCTGCAACGATTTACTTAACAGATAAGATATGACACCAGATAAGGCTTTGTGGAGGCGATACTTCTTATTGGTTAGACCGGAACTTATGAACTGCTGTTCATGCACATTTTGCAAACAAGACTTCTGCCTATTTGGGGAGGGGAGGGGAGGGGGGGATTGAAATGTTAATTCAAAGATGTGAGAAGTGCATTGCAATAAAGGGTAACTATATTGAAAAGTGAAACAGTTTTTGTCTTTATCATACCTATAAAATGGTTAGGCCGGAAACTTATGGACCTAACCTCGTATATTGTCCTATACATATAGTATTCATTTCAAAACTTTATTTGAACTTCATATTTTATATAGTAGTTCAATGACTGATAAATCGCCACGGGTGGCCGAGGTCGTAAAGGCGCGGACTCATAAGTGGGAGGTCTGGGGTTCGATTCTCATCAGGACCGTTCTCCCTGACTGAGGTTTTTTCAAGGTCTCCCTCAGTCCTCATAAATGACAAATGCCGAGAAGGCACGCTATATTTAGTCCTGAAACGCTTCTTTTATTAAAACCATATTTTTTCCCAACATCTTCATCTCGTGTATCATCAGTGTCCACCGCCTAGGCCTCAGTAGTAAAAATGGGCGTTAAACACCAGTGACAAATTGATGGTGCGAGCAGTTTGCAGAAAGGTATGAAATGGAAACTTTGTCGATCATTTTGAAACTGTCATACACACATCCTATCTGAAAGTAACGAGGTAGATTGTGTTTGTTGGTATGTCTAAAGCTCACTTTTAATCGTTACACAATGCAGACGAGAGTGTACATTCTACGGAACTTTTTAGCCAAGCAGCTTAATGATTAATGTCTATCGAGCGATACCCTCACATCCTTCTGCTGCAGTCAGCTTCTGTTCTTGTAAGCCAGACATATTTAGAGATTGTAACTCTAAATGTGGCTGTGTTTCGTTATCTTATTATAAATCCATTGCTAAAGAAGAAACAGTAGAACGCTTTGTATTTGTATGGTGTAAGTTCTGCCTGTCTAAAAATGTAAAATGATTGAGGCTTCAAATAATTTCAGAGTTTATTATTTAAACAAAAGAAATCCTATACCCTTATTTTCATAGTAGCAAACATGTCGACTATCCTTTGATTCAAGCCTGAAATCTGCAGGATGAAGCCTGTCTCTACGAAATCTCAATTTAACTCAAATAAATACTTGGATATACACAGATTATGTTCAATTTTCTCTCCCAAAGGTTGCAAAGAAATAGGTTTAGAATGTAAGCTTTGTATAGTGTTTTATTTTCCTTACATTCAATTAACACAAAACGAAATAAAACAAGTATTTCCTGAATTCATCCGAAACTTTACTACCTGCCATTCAGCAACAGTTGACTACGACAGTCACTCTGAAAGTTTTGAGAATAATAACCGTTTTAAAAATGCGATACGGTAATCGCGTCTTTCTATACGACATCTCATCCGTTCAAACATTTTGTGAATGCAGAACGTCTTGCTTCTTTGGATAATTTGTAAATACATTCTTCGTATACTTCCACCGGGGTTTCAGGTGATTCATATCGTTCTTGGATTTTTTGAAAGTTTATTTAGGAAATACAAAAAATTCGCAAGGAGTCAGATATGGGCTGTAGGCTGTATGGGACAATAATCTGACTCCTGAGGAAATCAAGCGCAATGTTGGCGAAGATGTTGTCGGGTTGCAACAAGATTCCAGTCTTAGGATGATTAGTTCTCAATGTATTGAAGATTAGGATTGGCATTTTGTGGTGTACCACCTGTATTCCCGTAAGGATGGGGGCGCGGTCTGACCGTTGCTCTTCAGATGCTCCAGGTGCGGGCTCTGCGGACCCTGAGTGCCCGTGGTACTTCTGACGTACTAGAGGGAGCCGGGCCGGACTTGATTCGAACCCCTCCCGGAAGGGAGTTGTCCGGATTGGGTTGGACTCGGCTTGGCAGTGAACCCGTCACTCACGGGGAATTGAGGATCTACGATGGCGGCGTGTTCCAGGAGAGTGCCTAAGGCGTGTACCCTGGGGGCCGGTGCGCCGGAATCGCCGTTGTTTGTAGGAAGGGTGGTGGCTACCTTAATGCTGGGGTGACTCACCTCTTAAATACGAGAAGGTCTAAGCTAGCATTGACCTTTCCACCAGTGAGAATCTGGAAGCTAAGGGAACTTAGCGCGCCTGGGCGACGCAATCGTCTGCAGCCGAATGGCGGGTCGGTTTAGAGTTACAAGGTACCGTCCTAATGCAAAATACCACCCGGTAGCACAGACCTCTGTGTACACCCCTGGACCCAGGGCCTAGTAAACCCGACGCAACCTGTACCACCTGTATCTGTTGAAATTTACACGAATATATTTATAAAGATGATACTATAATATAGAAAGATGACATGATATAGGTAATATGGAAAATAAGGAAACATATACATGTATAATAGAGTTTTCTACAAATATAGACTAGTAAAGTAAAGTGTAAGAAATGCACTGGTCACCAGTACAATTTCTACCGGATACCCGTGAATAGCAGTTTATCAATTTAGAGTTAAAGATTAAGGTTTCCAGCAATTTGGAAGTAGTTGAAGGGAAATTAATTTTGTTATTTATCAATTTTGTATTTTTTTTTTTTTTTTGTCAATTTCTAATTGTAACCTAGGTATAAGTATCGTCTGGAAAATAATAATGTGTGAATGCAATTTTATAATTTAGCTATAAAGTGTAAGAGTTTGCAATACGTGTCAGGCATTGGAAACAAGGTACTGGGGTGGAGTATTTCAGATGATAATGATGATGATTATTATTATTATTGTTGTTGTTGTACCACCTGGCAAAATAAACACATAGTTAGAAGAAAGAAGGTACGGTGAGAAGAAGTGGAAGAGGGTAAGAATATGATAAGGTAGCAGGAGAAGCAGGAGCTGAAGGAGTTGTTGGGGACCTTAGTGAAGATGCAGAGGAAGGGAGTTAGAGGAGCTTGTTTAGGAAGAACGGAGGAAAAGTATATTAAAGACTGAGAGTAGTATAATATATTGTAGTGTAATGGTGTAGTAGATATGGGTGAACAATGTAAGAATAGTTTTAAACATGTAATAATGTGAGTATAAAGGATAAATAAACAATAGAGAAGTGTAAAGTGTAGTGGAGTAGCGAAAGGGAAATTTAATAGGATATAAAACAGTATTGTGTATAGAATGAGAGGAGGGTAAAGTGATTGTGGAAAAAAAGTACGGCGAAAGAGCGAAGAAGAAGAAAAATAAGAGGAAGTTAAAGAAGAAGTAAAGCAAAATATAATAAAATTGTTATAATAAATATTAAAATTATGATTAATACTACTAATGATATTATTACTACTGTTAATGTTGTCAGAGTAATGAATTGGTAGGGTAAATGTTGCATTGATAAATGTCAATTAGATTCGCAAACAAAGAATATAATTAGTGCTGAAAAAATTGGCTTATATAAGATAAATATGTGAAATTTACAAATATATTTATAAACATGATATAATATAATACGGAAAATAAAGAAACACGTATAAAATCAATAGATATATAATATATAGTTTTATACAAATATAGACAGTAGTAAAGTAAAAGTATGTAAGAAATGTCCTGGTCACCAGTACAGTTTCTACCGGATACCCGTTAAAGATTAAGTGGAAGTAGTGGCTGGTTTCCAGCAATTAGGAAGTAGTTGAAGGGAGTGTAATTTTGTTATTTATCCAATTTGTTATTTTTATTATTTTAGCAAATTTCTAATTGTATCTAGGTATAAGCATTATCTGGAAAATAATAATGTAAGAATGTAGTTTGGTAATTTAGAAATAAAGTGTAAGAGTTTGCAATACATGTCCCGCTGTAGGAAACAAGGTACCGAGATGGAGTACTTCAAATGTTTATTTATTTATTATTATTATTATTATTATTATTATTATTATTATTATTATTATTATTATTATTATTATTATTATTATTATTATTATTATTATGTTGTTGTTGTATCACGTGGCAGTGATAGTCTTTTTTCACTTAAATGAAACTGTAACAATGGGACCACTACCTGAGAAGAAAGAACAGATCATCCTCTTGCCAAAACTTCTCACTCGCTTCACTTTTGTTGGAGGGTCCTCTCATAGGAAGACCAGGATGACCGATGACTGTCGCTTAGTTTCTGAATTCTACTGATGTGTCCAGCTTTCTTCACCATGACAATGCCAGCTCTCACACAGCACGTCAAATAATTAATTGTTTCAAGGAGAAAAACATCGAGTTAATGTCTCATTGCCCGTATTCACCTGATTTATCACCTAACGACTTATTTTGATTCCCTCTGATATCTTTGCTATCGCGGCAGGCACGAACAGCTGTTAAACGTTGAATTGCAGATTCATTTATTAAAACGTTAACTGCAACGAAAATGTACTTACTTATTCTTTTCAAAATACATGAAATTCCATCTTGTCACTGAAATAAAATGGAATTACGTAGAACAAACATTAATTACGCTGGGTAAACTGTGTTTTTCCTTCTGGTTTTCGGTTTTGATTGTATATTAATGGTTTTTAAGCTTTTCCATTATTACTTCATTTTTTTCTGTCCTAAAACCCTATGTTATGTTTAGGTGAAGAAACTATAACATCGTTTCTAAATTTCAATGTTTATATAAAATGTTAGGTTAAGGAACTAGCCTAGTTTTACGAATATGATTACAGCAAATGGTAAATTCTCAAAAGCGTATATAGTGCTTTCCACGCTTTACAGCAGCGTTACAATATGATACCCATTACTCTTAATCAAGTAAGGGAAAGAGAGAAAAATATCTTAAATAGATATGAGTGGAGTTCTGCAAAATTATACTATATAAAATAAACCATTAAAGAGCACATTTCACTACGCAAATACCATCTCGAATTATTAATGTTTCTTTATTCGTTTTCCTGGCAGCATTTTACCACATAAGAGCAGTCAAATATTATGTGCAATAATAATAATAATAATAATAATAATAATAATAATAATAATAATAATAATAATAATAATAATAATAAAGAAAGGATCGTGCGATTTGTTTTATTAACAATTTTAATTATTAAGTGGATTTTTTAAAAGATTTTCCAATAGTGAAAAAGTATGAATTTGGAAACTTTTACGGTAATTGTGTCAGAAGTATTCAGAAGAATTCGATTCAGCATAAAAATTTGTATTATTGCTGTAACCTGTGCAAACTATTATTATTATTATTATTATTATTATTATTATTATTATTATTATTATTATTATTATTATTATAGTTTGGATGACGTACACATGCCTGATAGCTGTTTCATTTATTAAAAAAGTAGCAATAAATATTCTCGGTTTGTATTCAATAATGCTATCCCTTTATTAATACCAAGCCATCTGCAGGAGAAATCAGGTAGTAAAGTCAATTTCGTGACAGGGGCGCTTAGAATTAGATCATGTGTTAACAGCAGCAACATAACCTCACTCGCAAACGAGTCGAAACATGTTATAACATCTCACTCTCACACAATTCATTAAAACTTCCATCATATCGATTCAAACCCCGGTTAACATATTGAATCTTCCCTTTCTTTGCTAACCAACACTATCACATACTATGTTATGTTACAGAAATTTGCACAAGAAAAATGTCTTCCCTAACAACAAATTTTGGTACGGAATGTTTAATACACATCACAGTTTCATCATTAACTTCAACATTTGCAAGATCTTCTCCTCCTTTAATTACTGCTATTTATGGTACTAAGGGGTGCACGACCATAATTAAGACAAACAACAGTAACGCATATTGTACTAAAGGTTTTCTATTAAATAAGTTCCTGGAATGATTTCACTAAATCAGTATTAACTCAAAATAAAAAACAAAAGAAGTGACGGTTGGTTTACTTCCGACTATAAACTGTAATAAACTAGGTAACTGCAACGAACCAAATTATCAAAACCATATAATTAAAAGCATGGATCACATTTTGTCTACTATCGATACCTATATTGCGGTCTGGTTCAGCTTTGTATCGCAACAACAATCAGTCGTATAAAACTCGAGGCAAACTTAACTGGCGTTAGCAGTGACGATGCGTGATCTTTATATAGGATAGACAAGAGATAGGATATCAAAATGAATGGAAAATCTAATTTATGATAAATATATCACGAAAATTGCTCTGTAATGTTATCATAAGATTTTTCTTGTTTAAATTTATGGAATGAGACTATCAAGAATGTAAATGATAATTAAATTAAGCTACACGAAATATTAAAAAGTCCGTCACGTAGGAGCTGCATAAAAAAGCGATTTCCTCACATAGTAGAGTCACTTTAAAAATGACAATAAAATCCAATTTATGCCCTTATTAATTAATGAAATAAGTTATGGCATTACTGTGTGGTATTAGAGGAACAAAATTAGAATTCTTGCTATCTATAAGTATCACAAAAGAGAAGCCACATTTATTATTATTATTATTATTATTATTATTATTATTATTACTGTTATTGAGATAAAACCACAAAAATTAAAGTAATACTATTAATTAAATGAAATATGTGACCACTGATAGAAAAAGCTATACTGTGTCGGTGTTTTTAAACATTTATGAACTGAGTCCTTGATATCACCTTTAAATTCACTAAAATGGAGAGAAATTATAGAAAGTTTCGAGTTACCTTGCATATTTAAGATGTTAATACGTTTCAATAAAAAAAACACGTTACTGTTTAAAAACAATGACAATGTACTAAGCAAACACACAATCAACAATAAACAATCGAAAGTTTCATCGATTTTCATTGGCTTTGAAATTTAATTTACATGTTATTGTAGTAAAACATGCAACGAAAACGTTTTTGAGAGTTATGATAGAGCGCTCTTACATACAAATATAATTTTCAAACACATATTAGATTAATATTTCACATTTGCTATCTTCACGACGATGCTTTTGTTAAATATAAAATATAAGCAACGTTATAAATACAGTTTATATGCTGAATTAATTTGTCCTTTTATTTTAAAACAATAAACAGAACATTAAACGCAAGAGCGCTTTTAAATTTCGGTTTACAAGTATAACCTTACTCCTAATGATCCAATTTTCCTAATTTTCAGAAGATATTTTTTCTTATTTTATTTAAAGGTGTATGCCGATTATGTTATGAAGAAACAAATATTGGTGCTGCTAGAGCGACTTTTAACTTTCAGGTAAACCCCCAATCCTAATGGATCGATTTCCCTGTTTTTCAGAAACTATTTTTCGTATTTTACTTAACCGGAGTTTCGTTGCGAGAAAACAAATAGTAATGCCGTTAGAGCAATTTTTAAATTTTGAGTTAAAAGCAAAAACTCACTTCTAATAGTCCGATTTCACTGATTTTCAGAAATTATTTTTACTGTTTTATTAAATGGCATATACCGAGTTTGTTTTTAAAAGCATTTAAATTCTAGCCGCTAGAGGGAATTTTAAATTTCGTTTTTACCCCCACTCGATTTTTAGAGATACCGCAACTCCTACTGATCGTATTCCCCTGATTTTCGGAAACTGCTCTTATTAATTTATTTTAAAGAAATATACCGAGTTTCGTTGAGAAAAAAAAAATGCTTTTTTTTTTCCCCCTCCCAAAGGGATAAACCCCACTCCCAACGATTTCAATTTGACTTGTTAACAAACGACCCAATTTTGCTTGTTAACAAACTAGACAAATCATTTGTTGGTTATATGCCCAGTTTCGTTGAGAAAAATAAAAAATTGCGACCGCTAGAGCGTTAACACGCACGTGCACACACACATGTGTTACATATAAATGAAAAATAAAGTAACACCATAAACAATGTAATTAAAATACCAATAACTAGAGAATCAGAAAAAGGATAACAATATTAACAGACAATCGCTGTACTTCGAACAAGGGCGTCGGCAGTATATTTTTGAAAGTAGATGATGATTAAAATTTATTTGGTTTGAAAAATCAAATAAACAATCTAAATTTTTAAAATCAATATAACAAAGCAAATATAGTTTAATCAGTTATGTTCACTTTAAATGCATTATTTTAAAAAATGCGTTATGGCTATTTAATGGAAATTTATTAATTTTAAAAATCTGGAGGGAGGGGGCTACTGCCCCTCAGTGTCTCTTCTTACGAATGCCCTTGATTTCGAACTTTTTGAGTTCTTCCAAGGCAAGAAGACAAGTCTTGCCTTAGAAGAACTCAAGAAGTTCGAAGTATAGCGATTATCTGTGAATACAAAGTGTTTTATTATATTATATATTCAAGTGTGACTCTTTCTCTGTGTTTTATCTTTATCTACTTTTATTATTAGTGTTAATTTGTTACATTGTTAATAGTGTTTCTTTATTTTTATGTTTCATTAATATTATATATATATATATATATAACACAATGAACAATGTAATTAAAGTAACAATAATGCTTAGAAAGTCACAGATTTAATATCGCAATATTTGGAACAACTCGTGTTCTTCTGTGGCAAGCAGACAAATGAACGCGGTGAATATGAATATCGAAATTAACGTCATGCATGGAAACAGATGTGTGTGCATAAGAGAGAGAGAGAGAGAGAGAGAGAGGGGGGGGGAGAGAGAGAATAAAAATATATTAATATGTAATATTTAAACCTGGTGGTACATGCGTTTTATATAAAAAATATAGCTGCCATTTCTCTATCTCTGAGACAACTTTCACAGTTATGTGTAGGTAACGCATCAATAAGTGTTAAATTAAAAGCATCGTCGAAATCCTTACAGCGAGACAAGGCATGTTGGGCAACCGGCAAGGGAGACTTGGTTTTAACAGAACGCCTATGATTGTTCATGCGTAGCGAAACATCAGTAGAAGTTAAACCAATATAAAATGCTTTGCAAAGCTTACAAGATAACATATATACGACATTCTTGGAAGAACAGGTAGCAAATGAAGAAATGTTAAATTCTCTGGATAAATTAGGGCTGTGGAATGAATGGCAAGGCATAATTAGCGCACAGGTCTTACATTTAGGGCGTTGGCAAGGATATGAGCCTGCAACAGGGCGAGGTAAATTCGAAGGAGATAGATTTCGGTGAAATATACTTTTAAGATTAGGGGGTGTTCTAAAAGTAAGGCGGGGTACAAATTTATAAAAACCCCTTAAAGAAGAATGTATTAATAAAATATCATGACACTCTTTCAAAATATATATTTCATTGTCATTTTCGGTGTTTAGTAAGTAGGATCCATGGAGATTTGAAGAAAATTTTCAAAATTTTTTTCGGAATTCGCTAAAAAGTTAATGTTTCACGACTCACTTTAAAGCTGTATTTATAAAAGTTTATTCTCCGGCTCTTTTTCTGTGAAAATACATCAATCACAGTTGAAAGGAATTCTGGACATTTCACTGAAAATGTTATCGCCCCTTTTTCTACAATCCTTGTAAGATACCGTGCTGTTTCGCAGTTAACAATTACAGAAATAGAGGGAAAACAGCTGTAAATGAAGAGTTGCCAACGTTTCACACGGTCTATGATCACACGAATCGAAAATACAATTAAGAAAGTTTAAGAATGCATTTTAAATGTAATAAATATCAGTAAGTGACATTTACTGTTGAAATAAAACAATTACACCATTACACAATATAACTACAATTAAAGAAAGCATATATTTTAAATTGATACATTCTGCATCCCTGTCCTGATGGGTTTTCGGTTCCCAGAAGAGGGTAGGCACAATCGACTGGATGTAGCCTTCACAGTAAAGAAACGTCCTGAAAAACCGCTTCGCCTCTCCCTGATAGGTGAAAAGTAACTAATAAACTCAACCTTCGATAATATAATTGGTGATCTGCTATCTAACGTCATTGACAGTGTACTGGTTCAAACAAGGAAACATTTCAATGTGTTGATACAAGTTAAACACATACGAAACAACGCACTAATTTTGGACAGGCTCAACCAAGACCGACTGCATTTACCAGGCCCCAATGCAGAAAAAAAAAAATGGCAGTGGTAGTCACCCTACTACTGCCAATAGCAAATACGAAACTTTTACGTTTACAAGATGACATTACATTTCATTAGAAAATATTCCGATGGTTTTTAAGAATCTCAAATTGTTTACAAACAATATTTCTCAGGTGTAAACGAAATATAAAATAATATTAATTATAACTTCGATAAGCACAAAGCTTTATAAAGTACTCTTAACTTCCAAATTATTGGGACACTTTAATACTAAATTATCAATCGTTTATTTTAATGAAAAGAACAGTCTTCCGGGTGCACATGTCTTATCTTATTTTCACTTGCAAAGGGTCTAAACATAACTCTGCCACCATTCAATAAACTCTTCATATCGGTAAAAAAGAAAAAAAAAAAGCGAAAATTGCTCAGGAAAAGTCCTACTTAACCACAAATGTTGCTATGAAATATTTAATACATTCTACAGTTTCGTTATTAATTTCAAAACTTGCACAATGTATACTCTTAATCCACGCCTCCTTTAATTTCTGCTATTTAGGAAATGTAAATATGGTACTAGGCGGTGAACCACCACAATTAAGACAAATAAGAACAACCCACGTTGTGCTAAACACTTTATGTTACACTAATTTCCGGTGTAATTTCACTAAATCAATATTAACTTAATAAAAAACTAACATTCTACTGTTACTTTCAACTATAGACATGTAACTGCAACAAACCAAATAAACAATCACAAATGATTAACCTCACTTGCATAAACTCGCTTATGCAAACGAGTCGAAACATGTTATAATCCTGCTTTCACCATTCATTGAAACGCTCATCTCGATCCAAACCCCGCTTCATACGTTCTTTCGGATCTTCATTTTAAAATATTATTCTCTCATAAGCACTCAAATAAACGCACTTTTTATGACAGTGAACTACACGAATGGAGATATAATTTGTCAGTGCATAGCTAGACAAACAGCGGCACTCTCAGTTATGCCAGCGATTTGGGCTACTGGATGTTTTACTTGGCTTCATCGGGGTATTTGAAAAAGTTATATTCACATTTAAAAGAAGCATAAATATTATTAAGAGCAGTCTTAAAAATGTATTCGTTTACAGAGAAATATTTTCCGTTACCGTGCTAGCTCTAACAAAGAACAAACGAGTTAATTTGGCCTTGCACTGGACTGAGAGGGGTGGGAGAGAAGGAGACAGCGAAAGGCCGGGAAATTGTGTACAACAAAATAACTTAGGTTTAACATATTTTTAGTATGTACTGTTTGCTAAATTTATTTACTCGTTATTATAATTTTAATATTTCTCACAGTAGTCCTTGTTGGATGTAATGCATCTATCTCAGCGTTTCTGTCAGTCTTCAAAGACATGCCGGAAATAATTTTTTTACAGATACTTCAGAATCGCCCCCGCAGCCTTCACCACTGCTTCTGATGATGGAAAATACCTCCCACGAAGTTGTTACTTTAATTTAGGGAAAAGGAAAAAGGTCACAAGGGAGTAAATCTGAACTATGGGGGAAAGGGGACACTGCATATTGATTTTTGTGAGATATTCAACAACATTTGCGACGTACGGGAACATTATCGTAATGCACATTGTTGCACGGAAACGTGGTCTTATGCGTGTGACATGTCCTAGCATTGTTTTCAGGACATCTCTGTAGTATTGCCACAGTTGTGTGTGCAGTTACGACATGCTGGTAAATCATTCCTCGATTATAAAAAAAATGTGATTTTTTAATAGTGTTTAACGGCAGTTTTTACTACTAAAGCACCACAGGCGGTGGACACTGATGATACATGAGATGAAATGATATATTGGGAAAGGATTTTTTTTTAAAGGAAGGAAACATTCCAGGCCCATATTTTTTATGATACCTCCCAGACATTTGCCATTTATGAGGACGGCCATTTCTTATTCCACTTAAGTATATTATTCTGTTTTAAAACATGCCAGTCCTTCCTTTCCTGCCTTATCACAGATTTCAATATATCTTTCTCTTTCCCACATATGCATAACAATAAGTTACAAATAATAATAATAATAATAATAATAATAATAATAATCTCCATATTTAAGTCTTTGTATATATTACATCTCATTCCGTTAATTGAAAATAATATAATACACAAAATCCATATTGTATGTATATAAAGAACGGTTCAGAAAGCCCCCTGGTTTTGAACAACTAATTTTTTTCTTTTTCTTTCCATTTTGACACTGTTTTGTATCACGTTTATGTCCGTTAACATTTCGATTGTTGCTTCAGTTCAATTTCTTATGTTTCTTCATTGTGTGTGTGTGTGTGTGTCTCCAAGGAGCAATGTGCGCTAATAGTGAAAACGACCAGCAGTGGTCATAAGATTTAACCCTTTATGATTTTTTTCTTTGGGGTAATCTTAAGTCATATGCCCGATATTTTCCATACCTGAAATGGGAAGGTGCGATAAATATGTTTATGTCCTTGTTTAATGTGTTTTGAAAAAATAAAGTTTATAATTTGATATATAATAAGCGGCGTACTTTTTGAACCACTCTATATAATGCATTTTATTGGATTATTTTATCTGCTTTCGATACTTTCAGTCCAACAAATCTGGCAACCCTGATCTATTGCTATACAGTTGGCATTAGCGAGACAACTTGAACGGGTACACTGTGGTCAAGTTCAACAAATTTAGAGAAGCAATATCCAAATAAACTGATTCATTACTTTCCTCGATCTTCAGTATTTATGAATACACATATACGTCTTCCTTTTTCGGCAGTTCATATAAGCGACCGTTAACAGCAAATGATGTCGCTAGACACTGGATTTGTGCCAGTAAAATGCGGTGTTAGGTTAGTTCCACCTGCATTAGTAGTAATTTATAAAAATTCAGATGACAAGCTAAAGAAACGCATAATCCCGCTTCGCAATTTCAGATTAAATTCCAGCGTAAATTTTGTAGCACAAAATTTAAAGCAGAGACATAACCTAAGTTTGCAGAATGTATCTACATTGCAAATCGAAAAGATGCTACGGTTAATACAAGAAAATCTGAAGGGAGTGGAACTTGATAAAGCTGTGGAAACTGTGAATGCGGAATTTACTGTAAGTGCCAACGATGACTTGAATAAATTGGGCGTTACCGAAGAACAACGCAAAAAGCACATAATGGAGGAAACATTTAATAAAAATTGTATAAAACCAGGAGATCCTGATTTTGTTTACGACAAAAGAGTAGACTTTGACTCAAATGCAGCAGAAAAAGTGCAGTCTGAATGGGACAATGAAGACAAAGACGATTTCTGGAATTAGATACTACTTAACTCCAGGTGCTGCATAGTTTGTTACCCCCCCCAAAATAAAAATAAAACCAAGTTATGTTTATCTTGCAAATAATATTACCATCTGTGTTTCCAACATCATAAATAATTTGTTTTACAATTGTAATTTTGTAATTTCAGTTCTATTGCCAATAGTTCAGAGTTGTATCATATTAAATGTGCTGCATAAAAACTTTCAGATTTTTTAAAGATATAGCATTAATCTATGTAACTGTTATTAAAGAAATTGATACTTGATTTAAATGGTCTGTTTATAACTTATTTGATATTTCAAGTGCGAGAGAATGCAATTTATTAGAAAAAGACATGGTTGTAAGCATTCCATGGAGGGGTGTATAAATTGGGGATTTTGGATTGGAAGAACATTTCTGTATATATCCATCAATTGCTTCAGAGTAATTTTTTTTAATTATAAGGCATTAGGATTTATAATTAGTGCCACTGGGTTTACATTTATATACAGACTCTGAACATGTCACTTATTTGTTTTATATTAAAGTTGAAGCATGTTACATGTAGCAAAAGAAAAAATGCAGAACATGCTTTCTAAGCATTATTTTGCTTGGGATATTGAATAATTTCTTGTGATAAGATGCAAAGATTAATGAACACAAACGTGTCACCGTCCAGTAAAGGACAATAAACCTCTACCATTTTGCCTAGGACACTTAAACCTTCTGATGTAAACAAACTGCATCATGCAATCTGTGCATATGAAGAAAATGCAATAAAATTAAACATACTGTATACTTTTATGTGCATACTTGTAATGAATGAGCCTGTAATAAAGTATAGAACGTTGATTTACCCTGTCCTTGTTGAAAGATACTTTGCAAAAACATTTTCCATTCTAGCTGTAAAGTGCATTATTTTGTCCATAAGTCTTGTGAAGTCATATATTTTTATGACAAGTAAGTTTTAAACTAAGCCATTTAAAGAGTGGCTACATTTTTGATTTCTTGCATTGTCTTCACTTGCTTTATGAACCACCAACTTTCTAACTAAAAGAAAAGTGGATTTCTGTCCCTTATGGAATCTTTCATTGCAAACTGCTTTTTTTACTATATTTAGGGTTTTTATCTTGTTAGGTGAAATCCTTTCCTGATACTGCATTTAGTTCTGTCTCTACAGTCTTCCGTGCACATAAAGCAATCAAGTCATTATTGACCTTGTTCTGAAGTGCAGATCATAAAGTTCAGCTGGATCAATATTAAACTCTTAAGAGATAAACAATGTGTGTGTGTGTGTATATATATATATATGGGTGAAGATATCTGCCAGTAAAGTCCAGCACTGCCATAGACCCCCCCTCCTAATTAACAAACAGGGCTAGTACATATCTGCTCCATTCTTCCGTCCGCTTGCAGTATGCCAGAGTATGTTTCCTAGAGCAGATTCTCATACCCTCTCTGTTACTTTAGTCATTTGCCACCAAAACCGAACAGCCCCCGACTGCCGAGTATGGCCTGTTTGGGTGTAATGCTTCATTCCCCCCCCCATCAGATTAATGGCTCTGATTGAATCTCTAGCAAAACTTTTTCTGCATACTCCGAAAGAATCAGCTGCCTAGCAATGTCCCTCGAGAATTTCTTAATTTTCCAATCTCCTTTAAACAAAATCTGATGCTTTGTTTGCCAAAGGCTGGAAAACTTCCTTCAACTCATCATTCATAAATCTCCACCCTCAAAGGTTAGATTTCAGTTTTGGATACAAGTAATACACACTGGGAACAAGGTGGATAATCAAGCTCCTGTAAGTCACATGTGTTCACAACATCGACGTGCACTGTTGGGCAGCAAATGGATTTATTTAAAATTCCATGCCTCTTTTTCTTGATGGCATGGCATAATTGATGCAGTAGATCTACATAGTTCCCAGTCAACATTATGTTTCTATAAAGTCTATTTATCAGAATCCCACTAAAGCCCCAAATTTTTGGCCACTCCATTGATTTTCTTTTAAAGGGTGTCATTGTAAAGGACCATTTGTCCTGTGACTACACAGCCCTCTCATTACCATAGCAAATGTTCCAACATTCCATGCTCAATTTGAATTTGAACTGCTGATATATTCTTTCTCAAAACTGTGGAGAAGTCTTAGATACTGGATTTAATATATTAAATACAAAAGAGTTGACCGTAATGATCAGAGCCCTTTCTATCTGGGTGAATATATTTAAGAATCGGATAGAAATGAACATGTTTCCATACATTTGGGTCAGTATGACAAGTTTTTATTTTGCCTTTTTTGGCCTGTTTTGTATCATTATGAATTTTTTCCGCAATTATTTACTCATACACATAAAGAATTCCAATATATCAAAAGTGAAAAAAAGCTAAAAAAATTAACTGGCATGTTTACCTCACAAAAAATATCTATTGAAAATCTTGTTATACATGTATTTCTTTTCAAGCAGACAAAAACTTTCTCCTCAATCCATTCACTTACACTCTTAAATAGCAGAACCTTCATTAGTGAAAGGAATGCATGGTTACCTCATGCATATGAATACCAAGAAATAAGAGAGGATGAGGGAAGTTGTTTTGAATAGTCCTGGCAAATGACCTAGTATCAATCTGCATGAAGAATTCTAGGAAATTTATGGTGTAATAACTTTCCAATAATAACTTGTAATAACTGCATAAATGTAACACTGCAAGTGAGAAAGATGAGAGCGATACAGTCGTGCACTAAAGCATCCCTAAAATGTGTTCAGTTTTATAAGTTATTATTACATTTTTTTATCTTCAGATCCAAAAATGGCACATATATGTTTCCGTTTTGGCAGTGAACTTAACTGTAGGCTCTTGCATGTTTTTACATGCTTTTCATTTATAATGGCAAATGCATCATCTACATATCTGTGCCAGATCTTAAAAATGTGGCGGAAAGTTTTAGCCTTAATGATGTGTATCTCAAAATAGCTAATGAATAAGTTGGCTAGGAAAGATGATAATGGACTGCCCATTACTATTCCTGCTATTTAAAGAATTTGTCCTCACATCTAAAAAAATGCTTGATTTATGTACAATTTAGTGAACCAAAAGAATTAATCATAGGGGAAAGGATTTACATATAAAAAATGAACTTCGAAATCCCAGAAGCAGATAGCCCTTTATTCATGTTTATCACAAGGTCACCAGAGTCAAGTCAGATACCTACCAAATGATCCAACAGTGTAACAGCTAACAATGTGGACAATTGTTCCAAAACATGTCCCGAGTAAATCTCATGTAAGTAAAACCATAAAGTGTGTTCTAAGTACTTCGACTGAAAATGGATTAAGATGAGATACCTTGATCATATGATGAATCTTAATCTATCATAAGATCCAGAGACCAAAGAAATGAGCCATCAGTGAAAATACTAACTTTCCTCTCTTCAATGAGGCTAAGCTGCATAAGCCAACAGGAAGGTCATAATGTTGGTTTTTAGGGACTGTCATAAGGTCATCATCCAAAGGGTTAGACAATCAAAGGTGCACTGTTGCAAGATGATCTGATTAAGAAATGCTGTGATATGCTCACTAAAGGCATCTGTCTCCTTGCTGATAATTTGCCTGCTCACTCATCTCAAGCTGCAACTGTGCAAGATTGTCTGAATATTAAATCTTACCAAATCCAATCTATTCTTTCAATCTTGCACCAAGCAATTTTTTCTTTTTCCTAGAGATGAAAAATCCAGTGCAAAGTTGGTGATTTGAGAATAGGTGAATTCATTAAAAAAGTGGAACAGTGGTTTTCAACACAATTTGCAGAAGGTCAAAAACACTGGAAGGAATATGTGACTGTAACGTAACTATGTAAGAAATCTTAAGGATCCACAACAAAACAAAGTTTCTGTCTCCTATATGTAATGGTGAAAATTATGATATCCCTCATACATAAACTTTGATTAGAGGTGTACATCTGTTTAGAAAATAAAGATCAAAACACTTTTAAATGGAAACACAACACTCCAAATTAAATTGCAATTTCATTAGTTTTTAATTTTTATTTCAAATATAGAGTATAAATTGTATGCATTATTTTAACATAGTTCAATTAAAATGGTTGTAACTATTTCTAAATCATTAAAAATGTGTGTATTCGTGATAATAACTATATTATCCCACAATAATGAGCAATCAAAGGTACTTTGTTATTATCACTAGCTGTCATACCCATTTTAACTGCTGTTTGAAGTAACAGCACTTAGCAAGAGGAATCACATTTCAGCTCCACTATAATTTGCAGGATAGTTCAAGAGCACCTATATGCACACATACCTTACATACTACAAAAAATCTCACTTTTAAAAACAAATGCTACATTAGAAACTGTACAAAATGTTGTACACTTTATGAACAATGAATTTCTGATTCAGGAAGCTTTGGAGATATGAATGTACTACCTGAAGCTGGATGAAACTGTAAACCAGCTACTGTGCGATTTATTCCCCCCTCCCTGAGTGCTTTGTCTATGGGCTTGCGCATTGTTCATTAGCCAGCCAGCTAGGTCTTGGTGATTAGCAGGGGAGTAAAATAATATTAAAAATAAAACCAATAAAAAATACACAAACCAATTTAAAGAGGCTCATTATCATTTTTGACATCTTACAAAATTATTCACTCCCTCACTGTACATTTTGAGAAATCCAGACAATTTCCTGATAAATATTATCTTGAGTTCTTGTATGGTGTGTGGGTTCGTCTTGTACACAGCATTTTTTAATTTACCCTAGGGATAATAATAACAGGCTGTTAAATCAGGGGACTGAGGGGGACCACAAATAATAATTGCCTCATGGAAACACATGAATTGCTCTCATGGAATTATTTACAGTGTGGGCAGTGGCAGAGTCCTGTTAAAAAAAGGCATGATCATGCTCCCTGTCAGTTCTCTGAAAAAAGGAGTTTGTATGATATTCACATAAGAATCAACTGTATGCTAAAAAAATATTGATCCTATGATTCTTTCACCAATGAATCATACATAAAGACATGTTATTTCATTGTAAACACAGGAGGCATAATACACTCTATGTATATTATTAAGAAATGAGCACAACACACACCCAGAAACAGCTGTGCTCTGATTGCTAGTCAGCAAGGTCACTAAGTAAGCAATTTTCTCTATGGCATGTCAAACGAATGGGAGTTTGCTCATAGGAAAAATACCCCTTGTTGCTGGGGAAAACATCGGTGATTGCATTATATCATTTTTGTTAACAGAGCATATGGGAGCAAACAAACCTCCTAATACCAGCAAGTAAGAAGGCATTACCTGCAGATGTCCAGGCTAATTACATGGGCTTACAACAGAGTGATATATGGTCAAGGAATGCGCAGAAAACTTCTGATTTGACATATAGATGGCCCATTCACACATCAATTTAAAGCCAAATTAGGAACAATGATTATTCATGGTACTGACTAGCTCACTCTATTTCTTTCACTTTCTCTTACCATACCACTGATTGTTCCAAGATGAATTCTACTGCCAACATGCCAGGCATTGGAGGCAAAGGGCATTAGCATACTCCATTTGTAATGTGCGCACTGATAATTGGCAGAATACATTACGCTTTTAGATGATGATGGGACAGCAGCAGAATGAATGACAGGAATACCGTTGGAAAAGCTGCTCGAGTGCCATTTCATCTGCCACAAATCCTACACTTGGGTTGAATGTGGGTCATCTTGATGGGAGTTAAACAGTCTAACCACTTGGCCATGTTACCAAGGTTTTAGGAATAAATTAGGCACCAATTAATATGTTACTTCAGTGTTCAAAATGCCATCATAAACTTGCAATATTATTTATCTAACCTATAGTACCAATTTGCATTATGTGATCTTTCTCTATTCCCAAATTTGAAGAATTGTTTATTTGAACATAAATTTAAGAATCCGTTATTTCAAATGGAGGGAACTGAAACCCCATGTTGGAAAGTAAGTGTAGCTGCTACCAAAATTGTTTTCATTCTACAGAAAATATGTAGGCAAAAATACTATTGCAAATGCTTGCAGAAAAATAATAACCCATCCCCCAAACACCTTTCTTTCCTATGCAATGCTGATGATACAAGCAGTAAAATGGTTTTGTTCAGTACTAGTGTATTTGACATCAAAAACTTCATCACGTCTCTTCTGTAACCGAAAGAAAAGCCAAGAAAATGTGCATTCCAGAAGGAATGGGAGGAAAAGTATTTTGTGTTGCAGGAGATGATGGTAATTCCTTATTTGAAAAGCAAAGTGCAGATTTGGTTGGTTTGGATATATGAAAGAACATGGATTCTCCAAAATATCCATGTTTGAGGTCGTTTACTGGCAAGATTGCAACAGTGTATGTATATTCGTGAGCAGTATTTTCTAAAAGATCTTGGTATTACAAGTGATATTTTCACTACTGCCTTTGACTCATCTCCAAATTTTGACACCTAGCAATGTAATGACCTGCTTTCTTCCTGAGCACAAAATAAATGAATTAATATGTTGTTTTAGTGGAAAAGACATTTAACTATATGAAAAATTTGACAAATTTAAAAGTAGTTATGGAGCAGTAATTAATATGAAAATAAGAATGAATACAAGAGGCGTTCAAAAGGCAGTATCACTAGACAGTTTTCAACATTACCTTAGCAATGTGGTAGGTTAACGTTAATAGTCTGTATTTGAGAACCATTTTCATGTTTATATTTGTGAACTAGTATTATGGAGAAACACAAATGTTGGATATTAATAAAATATTACTTTTTGAAAGGGGTAATGCCCGCAGAAACTAATACAAACATTTATTGATTTATTTGTTTGGATTAATTATGGACACTGACATCTTTGGTCATTAGTGTTCCATTCAATTCACAGCAAGTAAATTTTCATTCAGGCTTAGGTTTTTTTATGTGCCACAAATCTACGTGGGGACCCATGCTTTACTTCCCTACTGAAGGAAGCCATACTTAGGCAAGATAAAACTGATCAAACATTATAGCAAATATGCACTTTCACTTAGAATGAAGTGTTTGGTGAGTGTGGCCAAACTAGCACAAGCAAAGTGAACTGTTCCAGACATCAGATAGTTGTAAAGGTAACAACTCCCAAAATCAATTAAAAAATCTGTAACAGATACTGAATGATTGCAGACTGAAGGTGTCAAAGACTGCTGTAGCCAACAGCATTTCTGGAAATCACGTGCATAATGTTATCCACAATCAGTTGAAAATGAAGAAGCTATTGGTGAGTTGGGTGCAACATTTGTAAATAACTGACCAGAAAAGCGATCAAATTGTCTCTTCCATGCAGAATTTGGAGCAGTTTTAATAGAATCCAAGTGAATTTCGCAGTAAGTATGTGATTGTTGACAAAACTAAGGACCAGCCACAACAGTCAGTTGCAACTGAGAAAGCACTTCGAAATTGCCAAAAACAATTCCCTCAGCAGGGAAGATAGCAACCGTGTTTTGGGACTGCCATGACATAGTTTTAATTCACTTTTTGGAAAAAAACAAAACCATAACCGGTGAATATTACTACTGGAGTAATTAAATGATGCAATCAAGAAGAATCGTCCTCATTTGGCATACAAAAACATTCTGTTTCTTCGCAATAGTGTGCCAGAGTCTGTGACTAATACCTTAAAATTATTGGACTTTAGGTATGAAGTCCTTTATTTCCCCTATTTTTCAAATTGGGCTTTCTTGGACTTTTTCCTGTTTTTCAATATGAATAAATGGCTAGCAGGAAAAAAAATTTGCATTATATGAGAAGGTTGTCACCGAAACAAATATGCATTTTGCAAAGCTGAAGAAATTGCATTTTATGAATGGGATAAACAAATTAGAAAATTGTGGATGGTCAATTCCCCCCCCCCCAAGTTGTACCTTCTTAATTTTTGCAAAGACTTAACCCTTGTAAAAAGAAAATGACATGTACATGCACTGTTAAATATGGTGGACGTTTGTAACAGTGATGTTTAATATAAGTTTAGAATAACTGAGTCGACTTTGTAAAACATAACCAATAGTTTTTAAAAGAGGAAAACTAAGTTTCTGGAGCTCATCGCTCCCATCTTCAGTTCCAGTTCGACTGCCGGCCTTGTTCTTTGTGGTGGTTTGGTTTGTCTCTGGTGGCGGTTGGATGAACTTCTGTATTAAGACGTCACTTGGTGAAATTTCAAAGTTGAAAACGCTACATTTGTTCTTCCAGATATAAATGTTTTCCCAGACGGCGAGTTCTGTTTTCCGTATAATGTTTTTAAGTAGTTTGGGATTCCCGTTTATATTATGCTTTTCATTCCAAAAATGCCAAGCTACTGCTGATTTTTCTTCCTGTCTTTGTTTTATGTTCCTGATGTGTTCTTTTGCTCATGTTTTTATGTTTCTTTTAGTCTTTCCTATGTTAATTTTTTCACAATCGATACATTCCATCTGATATATTCCTGATTATTCTACAAATTCCAAAAGATTTTCAAAAAACAAAACATTATTTTAGTTCCAAAAAATAGTTACTCCATAAAAAATATACTAAATTCTAAACTAAAAGAGGACATTCCTCAAGAGAACAAATCAGGAATATATCACATGAAATGTATCGATTGTGAAAAAATTCACATAGGAAAGACTAAAAGAAACATAAAAACACGAGCAAAAGAACACATCAGGAACATAAAACAAAGACAGGAAGAAAAATCAGCAGTAGCTTGGCATTTTTGGAATGAAAAAAATAATATAAACAGGAATCCCAAACTACTTAAAAACATTACAGGGAAAACAAAACTCGCCGTCTGGGAAAACATTTATATCTGGAAGAACAAATGTAGCGTTTTCAACTTTGAAATCCCACCAAGTGACATCTTAATACAGAAGTTCATCCAACCGCCACCAGAGACAAACCAAACCACCACAAAGAACAAGGCCGGCAGTCAAACTGGAACTGAAGATGGGAGCGATTAGCTCCAGATACTTAGTTTTCCTTTTTTAAAAACTATTACTGATGTAAGTGTTACAAAGTCGACTCAATTATTCTAAACTACATGTACTGTACACAGATAATAAATATTTAAAATCCAATACAGCTAGTTTGCATCCAGTGACATGTTCAAAGTGCAGCGCCTCCCCTCCTCTGCACTGTTTTGCATCATGGTATGTTTTTTGATACACTTAGGATAAAATTTTCCTAATATCACATACAGAATGTTCTGAGTATACTTGAAAAAGTGCAAATGCACGGCAATTTTCTTATTGTTCATTGCAGCAAACCTGCAATGAATTAACAGAAATTCTTAATGAAAGCACTAAGAAAAATGAAATTAAAAGTTATCTGCCTAGCAAAGAAATATCAAAATTAACTAAACAATTTATACAACACACAAAAGGCATACTTAAATATGTTTAAAATGTTTATATTATTTATTATGATGCACTTATGATTGAGATATAGGTGTTAAAGAGGTACAAGTGGAAGTTTTCACAGCCAAATGAGAATGCCTACTTAACCTGTTTGAACTAATCATCAGACCTCAGATTTTTAGGCTTTAAAAACCAACTTCTAGGCACCTAAAACAGGTTCTGAAATGACCAAAATATCAGTTATACATATCTAAAAATACAATTTTAGGCAGCAAAAAATATAGTTCAATGCAGCTAAAGTGAGTCCCAAAACTGCTACGACAGATGACACTGATGAAAATTCACAATGCCATACTCATGCGCATGCAATAGTCTTGTTGCAACTGCCATCCGTAGGCACTCTGAACCTACAATGTGTACCATATGGTATTCCAATACACTCAACTACATTCATGTGCGGTTGCCATTAACTCACTAAGTAGCTGCAGAATTTAAACTAAATTGAAATATAAACATTCATACAATTTACACAATGCAACAAATGACAAGCGAAAAAGTAGAAATAAAAAAAGCAGATTTTAAACAGCTTATCACACAGACTCACTAACCTACCCATTAACAAGACTGAATACTCCAAACAAAACAAGCAAATAGAAAGAAAGTGAATAAAAATGGATTTAGAACTGGTTTGCAAGAAAGTACAGAAGTCAAGCGGCAAGAACTTATTAAAGAAACCGAAACACTTTCAACAGGAGATTAGATAACTTTTAAAAAAATCACACATCCATCGGCTACACACAAATTTCAAAATATTGTAAATGACTTCAATATTAAATTGGCACCAATAAACAGATTTAATATTAAAAATCTCCTGAATGCAATATTAATGAAAGTATTCTAGTGGACAAAAAAGCAAGTATTTACCAAATAATATGTGGAGAATTGGGGGGGGGGGGAAGAGAAACATAGACACAAATTTAAAAGAACAATTCAGGAACATACATATAAACAAATGGAGAAATCAACAGTAGCATCTCATTTCTGGATAGAATACCACAATATAGTGAAAAAACATTTTATTAAAAGCAGTACAAGGGAGGAAATACAATATAGGAGGAAATCTACATTTATAAATACAGAGACAGATTAATGACACTTCTGGCAATGAAAACAAACTTTTAAGTTATTTTCATCTCCACCAGAGCAGAATATACAAACCCAAAGCATAACAAATTATCCAGCAGTTGATGGTTGGTTGATAATTAGATATGGTCTGTGAAACATGTATACATTTAAACAAGTGGAGCCTGCAACAGTGTGTAATTTCACTCAATCATACAATGATCTTAATTATAGGTCTTTATTTGCTTATTGCCATCTATTGTTTTCTTTGGCAATTACACATTATGTGATATTCAAAACATGAATTCTTTGAGTTGTTTTTCCTAATGGCATTGGCATAAATTCTGTTATGAAATTATGATCATGGAATGTTTCTGTGGACAGAAAGAGCAGCATTTAGAATTGCTTTCCACACTGTCCCTATCTTCTTCCTATCAATAAGCAGTATATAGAGCACAACAATGCACCAAGACAATCCCACTTGCAGTTTTTAATACCCTATAACTCAATCATATATGCATTTTGAATATAATATTTGAGTTTTATATTTCAGTATGCTATTTTGATGATATGTAAACTGTTGAGTAATTTTCATTGATTTATGTATCTTTGTCAAACTTAATAATTACTTAAAATACATGATCAGAAAATTAAACAGGTAACACAGTTTGACAAAGTTCTGACACTCAGCACATCTTAATAGTCATCATCACAGATACTTTATCACATTACAAATGTACATTATAATATAAAACTTCAACAATATTTACCCTGCAAACTATTGAGGCGCACAAGCCCAAGGAACGAAAAGCTATCACGAAGAATTACTCGACGCTTTCTTTCACGTTGATGTATAAAAATTTGATCACCAGCACTGAAATAGTGCACCACAGCTGTGAAACAGCTGAGTTCTGAAGTGCTTCTGTCACCGCAAGAGTTTATGCTGCATGTGGCCAGCTGGTGGGGTGGTTTGCCCTCTTTCCGAAGGTTGATGGTGAAACTGTTCTGGTGTTCTGATGTCAAATAATACACCTAAGAGTACATAAAGGCTTATTAGATTTTAGTGATATCATACTCCACAACAGCATAAAATACATATAGCAAATGCTAAATCACAAACATATTCGAGAAATGTTGCTGAAGAGCTCCTAAAACTAAGCTGGGTTCATCTGGACCCCAGTCTTAATTTTATAATGAAATTATTAGAAAAAAATGTGTGTAGGGGATGCCAATACTTAATATGTCATAATGTATAACATTTCAGGATTATTAAACAGTCTTTCAAATTATATGAGCGATCATAACATTAAATGCTAATATAGGTGTTGGGGTTCACTTAGACTCCTCATAGCCTTTGGTATTACATAAACATTTTTCAAAGTTGTTTATAAATAAGTGCATTATTATGGTTTATGTGCTCATTTTTGTCATGTATTTCTCAATACAAAATTTTGTATACATTGTTGAGTTCAGAGCTTGCTTTCAGTCTTTCGCTCGGTGTTTCTCATTGGCCTTCAAACAAATAGTTGTGCAATCAGTCAGGAAAATGTCAAAGAGCAAAGAAAGGTAGATGATTTGAATAAACATGATGTAGAGAAAGTTTAGCATATAATACAATGTAGTGACAGTGAAGATGAAAAAGATATTTCCCAAGATTGCGGGTTAGATTCCGGGAGAACTGATGGATTTTTTTGGGCATAAAAATCCTAAGTATGGCTTCCTTCAGAAGTAAAGTAAAACCATGGGTCCCGTGTCGTACATTCAAGGCATGATAAAGAACCTCAAGCCTGAAAAAAGAAGCTTTTGGGCAAATTTTGTTGGCCAGTTCATGCCCTGAATTGAATGGGACGCTGATGACCTGAGATGTTAAAAAGCTTCTGTAAAAAATATATACATAAAAAGAGATATTTGCTCGAATGTGTGGGAAGACAAAGATGCTTTAGAAATAGAAGATGATGTTACAGAAGAACAAAAATGTAATTCAGAAAGTAGTAGTGATAATAGGGTTTGTAATAATGTTACTAATCATTTTATTTTCAAGGTAGTCTGGTCAACTTGCCCACTAAAAGCTTCATGTTGCACAACACACAATATCATTGCAGAACCCCCAGGTTTGACAAATTCATCTAAAAATGACCAATATGAAGTGATTTATTTAGATTATTCTTTTTATTATAATATCATAGAATGATTGTTGATTTCACCAATAAAAAGGCACAATGCATTTATGATTTGTGGAATGAGAAAACTCTGAATAAGCAAAGAGAAAGGAAGACCACAACATTAAAATGTATACATTATTAGCCATTATCATAACAATGAGCGCAGTGAAAGTTAAGCAGGAATTTGTGCACAGATGTGATGTCATAAGAAATAGGGATGATCGAAAAAATACTGATAAACTGACTGTAGTAAGAGATATTTTTGAAATGTTTGATTCTAATAGTAATTCTAACTACAATCCTGCATTACATGCAACTGTGGATGAACAATTGATTGCATTTAGATGTCCATTCTGTATGTATATGAAGTTCAAGCTTGCCAAGTATTGATAAAAGTTAGGGCTATGGTAGATGTCAACACTTCCTAAGCTTTGAATCTACAAGTACTCTCTGGAAGGTTGAAAATCTCAAAGAAAAGAATCAAGGGCAACAAGTGGTACTGGATTTGACAGACTCTCTTCAAGGAGGATATGGAGCAACTACTGACAACTTTTTCACTTGGTATTACTCGCAAAAGTATTATACAAAAATAACTTAAGATTAATTGGAACCATGAGACAAAACAAGTCAGATATACCAGAAGAAATGCTTTCTGATTCTTCAAAACTAGAGGTATACTTAAATTTTTATTTCAACAATGAAATGACAATGGTATCATATATTCCAAAGAAAAGCTGTAACTTTGATAAGCACTGAACATCATTACACGAAAACTGGAGATAAAAGCCAGGATCATAAACCCAACATAATTCTTCACTATAACACTAAAGGCAGTGTGGATAAGATGGTAAATGAGTACCTCTGTGAAGCGCACAAGTAGATGGCCATATGTTATTTTCTTGAACTTTGTTGATATAGGGAGTCCAAATGCTTTCATCGTATGGCATACTAAATATTCCACATGGAAAAAAGTGCTTAGATTCTAGAAGACTTTTCCTCTACAATGGAAAAAAATTGGTGATTCCACATGTGAAAACAAATTCCAAATTCCTTGTGAGTTTCATGTGACTATTAAAAATGCAATGAAGAATATTTTTGTTCCTCGAGAAAAAGCCTAAAACACTGAGGAAAACTGCTGAGAAAAAAAGAGCCAATGCCAGCTGTGTCCCAGGAAGACAGACAAAACTGAAGTGTGAGTGTTAACAACTATCATAAATTTGTGTGCTGAAATTACTCTGACCGGTCCTGGTGGTGTAGTGGTTACCATACTGGCCTCCTAAACCCAAGATCGCGGGTTCGAACCCGGCCAGGACCGATGGGTTTTTTCGGGCGTAAAAATCCTAAGTATGGCTTCCTTCGGAAGGGAAGTAAAGCCGTGGGTCCCGTGTTGTACTTTTACGGCACGAAAAAGAACAAGCCTGAAAGAGAGGCCTCTGAGCAAAATTTGTCGGCCATTTAACGCCCTGAGTTGAATGGGACGCTGATGGCCTGAGATGTCAAAGAGCGTCCATAAATAAACCCCCCCCTCAAAAAAAAAAACTCTGAAGTAAAAATATATATATCTAAACTGTCAGGACTAAAGACTGTAAATATAACAAATGAGAGAAATTTTCATGCAACAGCAGCTGTAAGATCAAGAAAATGTAATGGGTTTAAAATATTATCACTACAAAGTACTGTTTTCTTTGTATCAATGGGAGTTTATGTATAGTTTATTATTTAACATTTACTAAATGTTAACTATTCAGTACATCAACATAAAAATTGTGATATATTCGTAAAAATTGTATCTGGGGTCCAATTGGACCCAGGTTGGTAGTTTACGTAGATTCCATACCATAGCATTAGGAAGATTAAAGGATCTTATATTTCAGGTTATTTTATTTATTCTAATTCTAAATAGCAGTGAATTGTATAACTACTGTACTACAGTGAAACCTTAATCTACTATTTTCCAAAGGGTAAGCAAAGCAAATGATAAATGCAGAAAAACAATGCATGTGGAAAGAGGCCTAAAACAAACATGGGCATCTCTGGCATGTTAAAACTGAGGAGAGGTCCTGCCAACTAAAATGAAAAGAAAGCCTGCAGAAAGCAAATATATGGTATTATAATGAAAAATTAAACAGAAGTTATTAACAGTACGGCATATATCATTTGACCATAGTTGGCATAGTAACGTTATTATATCTCTTATTTGTTTAAAATACAGAACATATTTCAAGAGCATTCACTCTCATCATCAGCTGGAGAATGACTTTCGTCCTCTGGTGACAGTAGAATGAATTTACTAGACAATCCAATGGTGGAATCTTGAAGTGCATGACAGTGTTCTTTTTTTAATAAAACTCTTTTCTGAAGTTGACAACACTGCTGCATTCTATGCTGTTTTTTTAATTTAGATTCCTTTTTAAAATCAATAATTTTCTGCCAAAAAATGTACTGCAGCTGCCACTTTTTCAATCTGTCTGTATTTAATATTGCTCAAATGTTCTTTGTGTGGATTTCAAAGTTTCTCTGTCTTTCCTATATATATTTCATTGCAATTCACATAATTCTATTTCCTATGATTTTAATACATTTTTAATATCAAATTTGTTCTGGGTAGTCAATATGATACTATATTCATTAAAGAGCTTTTTAAATTTGTTACTTGCTTTTGGGTGGTTAGTGAATTTCTTGTACTTGCTGTTTTCTTTTTGATTGAAAATCAAAAGTACTTGATATATACTAAGAAAATAATTGATTCATTCTTTTTTGTCAGAGTGCTAGTGTTTCTGATGTCCTATTTCTCTTATATTTAGCACTTTGTTGAAACTATTTTGAGGGGCTGTATTGTAGATGTGTTGGTATTCTTTCTGATATTCCTCTTTAGCACGTGTGACATTCATCTCTGTGCATAAGACTATTGATGTCTGCATGTTATTTGGGATTGTATGTATTGTTCTTAATGTCTTTCCCATATGTATTTGCTTAGTTTGATTTTGGAAACTATTGCAAAAATGTCTCCACATACCTGTGCCGAAGTCCAAGTAGAAAAAATTAATGTCTTATGGTGTTGCTAGTCACAGGTTGCCTGTTCTTCCTCCTTTCATGTACGAAATTCCAAAACATTTTCTTCAATGTCAGCATGTCATCCTTTGTGAAGACCAGTGAATTTCTTCCTACTAGCTTTAGTTGCAAATAATGCCAATTTCTATTGCTGCCACATGTGAACATTGCTCTCAGCAACATTGAACTCTTTTCCTGCCTTTCAGTTACCATTTTTTTCAGCATAAAGAATTATTTTACACTTGAAAGTAGCATCATAAGATATTCTTCTCTGTTATCCCCCCCGTCGATCCTGGTGATGTAGTGGTAACCATACTTGCCTTCTAAACCCAAGATCACTGGTTCAAACCTGGTCAGGATTGATGTATTTTTTCAGGCGTAAAAATCCTAAGTATGGCTTCCTTCGGAAGGGAAGTAAAGCCGTGGGTCCCGTGTCGTACATTTACGGCACGATAAAGAACCTCAAGCCTGAAAGAGGAGGCCTCTGAGCAAAATTTGTTGGCTGTTTCACGCCCTGAATTGAATGGGATGCTGATGACCTGAGATGTTAAAGAGCATCCGTAAATAAAACAAATAAAAAATCTGTTATTTCCTGCATTTTGTGACTACCTACTATTCAAATGCTCTATTAAATAATAGGCCAACAACAAATGTAATGTAGTCAAGTATTGTAGCAATGTATTACAACATAATAAACAATAAATTTGAATGAAGTTACTGGCGAACTATGGAACGAATTTGCACTCAAATCTAATATGCCATCAAATCTACTGCACACCACAATTTTGAATACTGCATTTGGATAAAAAAAATTTTGTGCATTACATTCACATAAATACAGTTTATCATATTAGATTTGCTTAAATATAGTATATCATCTAATGTGAACAAAAAAGCTACCCACAGAGATCTAAGAGCATTGGTAAAATTTTTTTTACAATACAACAAACTGCATCAATTAATTAAAACTAAAAAATGGAAGAAATTCCAAACTGAATTAAAAAATCTTTTGATTTTAAATGTATGTACAGCATAGATGAACTATAAATACTAACATTTTAAAAAATGGAGTCAAATTGTAACATACACACCATTAAAATTCAATAAAATGGAAGACTAGTTTCGGGAGCCATCGCTCCTATCATCAGTTCCTGGTCGACTCAGGAATTTATTGAATTTTAGTGGTGTGTATGTTACAATTTCAACTCCATTTTTTAAAATGTTAATATTTGACATCACTGTTACAAAAGTTCACTATATTTTATATAAATACTAACTTGTAACATGTATAACCTTTAATTATTTTGACATTTATATTGCAAATCTGACTCATATTCTAATGTAGACTCTATGCATTCTTATTTTCTACCAAATTGATTTTTACAAGTACATAATATCTTTATTACATTAAAACAAGGACTTGAAGGAATAAGTCTTGATGTAATCATTTATTTCTTAAATCTTGTTACGAGGATCATTTCATAATTCATGTACAGTTTGCAGTATTGTGCATTGGATGCCACAGCACTAGTAAAAATAAGGTTAGTTGCAGTTGAAGGGCTCAGAGAGAAGAAAGGTCATACATTAAGATCAAAGCTTTACACGGTAAAAACTAAACAGAAATTCCGTGCTTTGAATTAAATTTATGATGAGTTTACAGTGGACCATAGTACAGTTCATCATTAGGATAATCATTTTCTTGTTGGTTCATATTGTTATAGATGATAACACAAGACCAGTAAGGCCAAACATATCAACCAATGCACCATGTATGAAATTTGTGGCAGATACTGTTCAAGAACATCATTGTGTGACATATGAGAAACTTTCAGAAGTCATAGGGATTCCAAAGTCAGAATTCTGTATTTTGACAAATGATCTATAGAAGATTTGTGTGCGATAGGTCCTTCACTTCTTGACTACAGAAATGCACGGACTTTGATAACTTGCTGAAACAAAAATATTGAAGGTCAAGCATTATGTTAAATTGCCACTATTGCTGAAAAGTGGATTAAAGACTTTGGGTTGGAGTTGAATTCACCTTTTAACTAATGGAGAGGTTAATCTTTCCCATGGCTAAAAAAATTTCAGCAAGCAATATTAAAGGTCAAACAAATGATCTTTGCTTTTTATTACAAAGGAATCTTAATGACAGTTATGAGTTCTGTATCATAAGAGTGTATTATCATGACTTTATGTAAAAATTGCACAAAAACTGACATGTGCTCGACATTGGGTCATTCATCTTACATAACCATGCTTGCCTCATACTGGGAATGTACTGACAAACAAGATGTACAAATATGAATGAGAAGTGTTATCTCATCCACCCTACATTTAAAACATCAGTCCAACAAAGTGGGGGGAATAAATGAATGTCATTTTCCTTCTCTGGAAGAGCTTTTTGCTGCCATTACTTGAACCATCTGACAAGATGAATAGTAGTAATGCTTTGAATGGAAAAGCACAACTTCCCAAATGTGGGACTTGGTCACTGAGAAGTGGGGAGACTATAATGAAGGACTGACTGTAAAGGGACACTTAAAAAATGCATTATTTATGAAATGACCCTCTGCTTATGCATTTGACAGGCTATCAATTACAGCTACTGATTCTCACCTGTGCATATACCCAGTAAAGGCCACATTCTGTAATTTCTACTGTACCCTTCCCTTCTCGTAGAATATAGTTTGAAAAGTTGAGTTCTCTTACTGCATTCTTGTCTACAAACCATGGAGCAATAAGACCTGCAACAAAGCAAAGCTCTCAACTATACACATTTTGTTCAGAACATAATCACACACTAATCTAGTTCATTATGTACATATGTGTTGTAAAACTAGTATTGTTTGTTAACTACTGGTACCAAGTGTCATTCCTTGTTCAAAGACATCTTGTTTTATACCTTTTTAAGAGTTTTTAAATTATTGGAATAAAGCTGTTATTAGGTATGATGATAGATGCATATATTCTCAATTTGACATATATAAAACTGGTCAACAAAATTTCCATTACATGGACTAAAGTGACAAATTTTACTTACTTTGTATGTGCTAATCACGAATAAGGCATTGAACAACCTTCAACATCACATTTTTTCAGAAAGTTACATTTAATAACTAAATGAATAATGTCAGCCCACATCGCACAATCACACAATTATGTAGTGCTTCCAATCTCCTAAGCTATCCCTGGTGACAAAAAAAAGTCATCTCTAGAATGCAAAAATTCTTTTACGTCCTTACTCATCACAGCTCGAGTTTTAAAAGGTATCCAGCAAAGCTCTGTAGACACCACTGCAGGTGTGTTACATGGCATACACAAATGATGCTGACTGTGTGTGTGTTCCATTATCTCTGGCAGTGTGTGCAGTGATGCCATGTTTAAAAGCATAGGTTTGCCTCCCAGTATGAAGCACTTTTTTTACTAAACCTTTAAAATATTATATCAAATTAATTTCATAATATTTTCCCCCATATACAGCATGTTTTAATTACAACATATTACATATAGCCTCTCGTCCACACTATACTGTAGAAATATATCATCTATGCCCTGAAGATTGAGGGCAGTTATACATACTGAGGATTCATACATGATATTAATTTGTGTTTATTTCACTTTAGAAGATAAAAAGGTTTCTGTTCATGTTTTTATTTGTTATTTGAAAGGAATATGGCAGTTTGTGATTACTTTTTGTGCAAGCATGGGTAATGTCATGAAACTCAAATGATACCTTAAAATATAGGGTATTAAGGGAACATGATGTTCTACATATACACTTATAAAACCAATAATAATAATGCCTTCTAAACCACTCAGCCACCACTAATCTAGCCTAATGTTTTCTTTCCAGACACTTACGATTGTTTCCATTACATTTACAGGCAAAGCACCCACTGCAGCAGCTTCATGCACTTTGTGAATACAGCATTTATGCACATCCTGGAAGTTATCCAGCCTACACGTAGAATCTAGGAATGATTAATTTTTTTATGGGGAGGGGAGGGGTAATATGTGAAGTATGCTTCTAAATTTGTGCATCAGAAAATGACTATCCTTGAGGATGATTTATTGTTGTATTATCCTCAGCAGCTGCAGGAAGGAATGGCAAGTGTACCTTAGGCAAAATCAAACCATGTGAAAGGAACGTTTTAAAAGAAAAATTACCATTCTGGCGATTTAGTTCCATTTTTAGAGGTGAAGTGTGCGATGCTAGTCTGTAGTTGTGAGAAATGGATCATAAATGTAAATTTTGCAAATATTCCCCAAATAGTTGTGCTGTTTGTTGAATTTACCAAGAAATCACAATGCTGATCAAATACACTGGTCAACATTGATTGTGCAGTATAAAGGAAAATATGTGATTTCAATGGAAATCAGTGCTCTGATTTAAAAAATAAAGCCTGTTTTTGGCTATCATGACTAGTTTTTATGCTATGTGCATATATGTGTATGGTGCTAAATTCATTTCAGCTTATACAGCTTACTGGTATGTTTCATTATGTTTTTCTAAATCTGTTGATTTTCTTCCTGATTTGCTCACTTAAATCCTCCCTTATCACCCAGATGTTTATGTTTATATTCCTAGCACTTATCAGTTTTGTTATATGGGTCAGGTTTGCCTTCTTATGAGGTATTTATGTTTATATTTACAGCTATCCATAGATCTCAACTTCAGTTGAGCTGAAAACTTGTTATAATATGCACATCATCTTGATATCTGTAGTGCCAAAATAAAAGTTTGAGTTTGATTTCTACACCAGAATAATGCAGAAGACAATGTCTATAAAGTCCTCAGAAGTTTTGTTACATTTGTGGGTGTTACGTGTTTGATGGTAAGGTACGTAAAATAGACTCGTATTTCAAAGAGATTGTTGGTGATCAGGATAAACCATTCTCGCCTCATATTGCAGGTAACAAACAGTTAGTTTGAGGGACTATGTTATTGGCCGTTTACCAAACCAATGATAGCGAGAGAGCAGCAGAATCACTATGACGATTGTTACTTTTGCATGTGCAAAATTGCTGGCTACAAAAAGGGGGGGGGGGGTTAGGAATTAAACATCTAAATCTGAACTCAGCTACACGACCTATTCCTCATGGACCCAAACTATCCATACCTACACCATCAGCAAACCTCAACAATAGTGAACATGAAAGCAGCTCCGTGACTTAAGACAATGAGTTGGTTTCTGATCCAGAAGAATTTGACAATTCACCACAAATGTTTAATCAATCGCAGTTAAATGATTTAGTGAGTGATTTAGGCCTCAAAAAACCAAAAAGTGAATTACTGGGTTCAAGGCTACAGGAGAAACATTTCTTATCACCTAGCGTTACATTTTTGTGGTATAGGAATCTGGAAATACAGTTCCACAAGCACTATGCAGAAGGAGATCAACTTGTGTTTTGGTGGATGTGTGTGATCTTATTCAACAGTTGGGCAGGGAAGCATATGAGACAAGTAACTGGCGTCTTTTTATTGACTCTTTCAAACAAAGTCTTAAGGCAATGTTACTTCATAATGGCAAGTTACCTTCAATACCACTTGCACATTCTATCAACCCAAGAGTTTTATACCGTCACGGGTGGCCGCGGTCGTTAAGGCACGGACTTGTGAGCGGGAGGTCTGCGGTTGGAATCCAGTCAGGATCGTCCTCCCTGACTGGGGTTTTTTCCAGGTTTTCCTCAGTCTTCATAACTGGCAAATGCCGGGGAGGTACCTAAACTTAGGCCTGAAACGCTTCCTTCCTTAAAAAAAAAATATCCTTTCCCAATTTATCATTTCATCTCATGTATCATCAGTGTCCACCGCCTGTGGTGCCTCAGTAGTGAAAACGGGCGTTAAAAAAAAAAAAGTTCTTTGAAACTCTGAAGAGTTATCTTCAGAAAATTAAGTACTGTGACTATGAGTTGCAAATATGTGGTGACTTGAAGATCATTGGTCTGTTACTAGGACAACATGGAGGATACAAAAAATTCCCTTGTTTTCTTTGCGGATGAGATAGCAGGGCAAGGGACAAACATTGGGAAACTGACCAATGGCCTGAGAGGCAGCAACTGGAACCTGAATCAAAAAAAGTTACTAATGTGCCTCTTGTTGACTGTCAAAAAATTCAACTCCCTCCATTACACATAAAACGTGGCATGATGAAACAATTCTTGAAAGTACTTGACAAAAGATGCCCTTGCTTCTAGTACTTATGCACAAAGTTTCCATTATTGTCACAAGCTAAAATCAGAGAGGAAGTTTTTAATGGACTACAGATAAGGGAATTGATAAAAGATGTTAATTTTACCAGCTCTATGAATGAAATTGAAAAAGATGTGTGGAATGAATTCAGAGAGTTTGTCACAAAATTTTTGGGCAATATGAAAGAATCTCAATACAAAGAAATTGTCAGAAACACTGGAATATTTCAGATTTTTCAGCTGTAATATGAGTTTGAAGCTTCATTTTCTCAAGTCAATCTTGACTACTTCCCGTTGAATTTTGGAGCTGTCAGTGAAAAGCAAGGGGAAAGGTTTCACCACGACTTGAAAGATGATGAACGACTTTATCAGGGACATATATATGATGGCCAATTGCTGCTGTTGTCTTGCACGAGATGAACCTACCAGAGAACACTTGAGAAAATCATGTGCAATGCAGTTCCATGGGAAAAGAAAAAGGCGTACACAAGATAACTAACATACATTCTAAAATTCAGGTACGATTTCATGTTATTATTCTTCTTTATTTTCTTTAAAAGTTGTTTATGAATGTGTAATATTTTTGTAAATTTTATAATTATATTTTCATTAAACATTGTCATATTGCCAAAATGAGATGTGCTATGAAAAAATGGAATGCATTTTTTAATTCTGAGCACCGAAATTAGTAAAAATCACCTATTTTTAATCATACCACAGGAAAAAAAAGTTTTCATTTGTAACCTAGTGTTACAGACTATTAAAAAGGTAGATTTTTACTTTGGTGTAAAGTGCGTGATAAAAATTGATGGTGTGTAATGTGAAGTTAACAGAGTAACTGAAGGGGAAAAACAAACATATTCAGTTTGCTGTTCCCATGATTTAGCAAAAGCCTACTAGTCATCAAGAAGATTGTTATTTCTGCATACCAATACCGAGGGATTTTCAAAGAAAACTAAAGGTAAAATTGTATATCCTAATCTCCCTTCACCCATAGACTTGTGCCACATTCTCCTGAACTTCCTTTTTAACTATTCGAAAATAACTCCAAAATCATCTGCTTTCATAAATGGAGCTGTTTTATATACACATACGCTCATGATCTAGTTTAAGTTGGATATACAGGAGCATATTCCAGGTAGAGCAGGGAGAATGTTCTAACAGCATTATTCAAAAGATTAATAAATTGATTACTGAATATATTTTAAGCATTTTAGGCTATTTCTTCATCCTGGAATGAAAACCATTGCTCCCCTTATCTTTGCACATGCTGCCAGTGCCTAAGCCCATAATCCCTTACCTCAAAGAGTGACCATCACAGGTCTATCACTGCTGTTTACTAGTTGTCACCGAAATGACCCAAATGATTGTATTAAACCAGTCTTTCCTTCATCAAAAAAAGGTTCATGTTAACTCTGTCACAAGATCGACATTACCTTTCAAAAGTATTACTGATGTCATCGACTCTTCCTGCTTTCAAAAGACATGTCTTAGGAATATTCTTTACTGATTGTCTTCCTGCTTAGTAGATCTAATCACCCCAAACATGATCTTCTGCTGCATTCTTTTTAAATAGCAGCCAAGATGTAGTCGATGACTCCCATGCTAGCTAAGCTATATATAGCTAAAAAATTAAACAGTGCTAGTTTTAATATGCATTGCAGAGCTCAAATTACCAACCTAGAAACTAGAAAAATGGTATACTTCAATTAACTTGAAATGCTAATTGGAACCTGTATGGTGAAACTAATCATATAATTAAGATCATTGTATGATTGAGTTGAACTACACACTCTTATTGGCATCACTTGTCTAAATGCAGTACATGTTTTGCAGACCATTGTCTGCATCATAAGCTAACTGTTGACTGTTGGATAATTCGTTACGTTTTGAGAATGTATATTCTGCTACGGTGGAGGTGTGATGAACTTAATGTTTATGTTTTCATCCCCAGAAGTATTCTGTATTTAGAAATATAGATTTTCTCCCATGTTACTAACTCTGTAGGTCTTTGTATCAATTTGAATAATTTTGTTTTTTTCACTATGTTGTGCTTTTCTGTCTAGAAATGAGATGCTACTACTAATTTCTCCATTTGCTTATATTTTATGTTCCTAAAGTGTTCTTTTAACCGTGTGTCTGTTTCTCTGTTTTTTCCAATTTTTTTTTTTTTATTTTTTTTTTTTTACATTCTGCGCACTTTATTTGGTAAATACCTGCTTTTTTCTCTGGAGAATTACTTGAATTAACATTGCCATTTAGGATTTTTAACACTGAACTGTTTATTAGTGCCAATCTAATGTTAAAATATTTTTGAGATTTGTGCGTATCCTATGGATGATATGTGAATTTTTTAAATGTAGTATCTTGTAAATTTTTGCCCCTTGAACTTATGTATTTTTTTGTGAACCAGTTCTTTGCTAAATCCATTTTTAATTGCTGTTCTTTCTATTTGCTTTTACACTTCAGAATATTCTTTCTTGTTAATGTTTGGTGAGAGTGTTATCTAGGGGTCTAATTGCACCATTCTTTTTTTAAGGAACAGTAACTGGCCCAATGTACCTGAACATAATACATATCCATCTTATCCACCATTTATTCAGTCTATGGAAATGATGAATTTTATTTCCAACAGGATGGTTTACCACCACATTACCAGAAATGTACGTGCATACCTAGATGACAATCTTCTAAGGCACTGGATAAAACGAAAAGGTCTGATTGAATTTCCATCGCATTCTCCGAATCTAACTCCATTAGACTTCTACCTATGAGGAACTGTTAAGGATGTTGTATACCGTAGAAACCCAGCTACAATGGCAGCAATTCAGAAACAACTGAAACAGCATGTGCTGCAATCGCTGAGGACACTTTTGCAAACGTTGCTCAATCAGCAGTTCAAGTTACTCAGAAGTGTATCGAAGCAGTAGGTGGCCACTGAGCAACTGTTGTAACTGTTAAAGTCAAAGATGATCAGTGCTCATTGTTTTCTGTTTGTGTGAATTCAGTTTTGTTATGTTAACAATTTTTTCTTTGCTTGAAATGGTATACATTTTTTGGTACCCTCTGTAATATAATGGTGCGTTAACACTGTTTTTGATGAAACGCAAACCATTATCTGTCTTGCAAATTTTTGGTAAACCATATATTTTCACTACTGTTGGGTTATTCTGTTTTACTTTGTATGCTACTTTTAGGATAACTGCATATTTTCAGAGCTTCATTGACTGAATTAATACATTTCTTTAATGGATCTAACTGGTTGGACATTTACATATTCTTTGTTCTTTAGCAACTCTTGTATTCTTGATAATATAATCTTCTTAACATAATATCACTTCTGTTCCATTTATCAGTGTTTGCATAAATTTTATATTTATCATTTAACAATTTTATTATATTTATATCTTGTTTTCCATTTTTTTCTTATTTATCTACTTTAATAATACTTTTTCAGATCTATTTGTAACTATCTCTTTCTTTTAGTCCTTCATTCACCACTTCTAAATTTATCAAATTAGGTTTTGGTAAACACTCCTTTGCTGATTTGGCATTTTTTTGTTTACCTGGAACTATAAATGTTCCAAAGCTGTGCTTATTACATTATCCCGTACCATATTTCTTAACCTCTTTGTGAATTCCAAGTGTTTCTTTTAGTTTTATATCTATAATTGTCAATTTTGAGTTTATCTCCATGATTGGATGCACACATTAAGGAATACATAAACTCACTGAAATTTGCATAATCAATCCTATTTTTCATTCAAGGTACAAATTCTATAAAAAGAATCAGGATTTATTATGCAGAATATACAAGGTAAAAACATGTTGTTCACATACGAAACAGAGCAAATAACCTACCAGCATTCTTGGACATTAATATAATAAAACATCAAGGCTAGCTGGAATTTGCAATCTACAGAAAGAACACACATATAGACAATCACATCAAAGCTGACGCATTTAACCCAAAAACACAAAAACATGCATTATAATCAACAGCTTAACATAGATTCGTTAGCCTACCCATTATGAAAGAATATTCCAAATAAATAAATCTGTCAATGGATTTGGTCATACAAGTTTCTGACATTGTCAAGAATTAATTACAATATTTATCTCATATGGTTTATTACCATATATACAATACATTAAATATTTGTAATAAGACTAAGGTTAACAGAAATCAAATAATTTTCCTTAAATATAGCTTATAACTGATTATACACACACATTTATATTAAATAATAATAATAATAATAATAATAATAATAATAATAATAATAATAATAATAATAATAATAATAATTTATTTGCTTGTGTGCATGCTATACACGTTTAAGGTTTTGTCATATTGAATTCGTAATATTAGAGCAATTTTAATTTAATTTTTTCCCTACAATGTATCCTACATAATAAATAACTACTGCTTAATGCATTACAAGAGTTTGTATACAAGCAAATAGAAGGAACAGCAATTAAAAATGGGTTTAGCAAAGAACTGGTTCACAAAAAAGTACAGATGTTCAAGAGGCAAAAACTTATTAGACATTACAACTCTCAGCAGGAAAAGATAAGGTAATTTTAAAAAAATTCACATATTATCCATGAGCTATGCACAAATTTCAAAATATTCTAAAATATTTTAATATTAGATTGGTGCTAATAAACAGTTTAATGTTGAAAATATTCTGAATGGCAATATTAATTAAAGTATTCCACCAGAGAAAAAAGTAGACATTTATCAAATAAAATGTGCAAAATGCAAAAAAGTGTATATTGGAAAAACAAAGAGATACATAGGCAAATGATTAAAAGAACAGTTCAGAAACATAAAATACAAATAAATGGAGAAATCAGCAGCTCTGGACAGAAAACCACGACATAATGAAAAAAAGCAAAATTATTAAAATTGGTACAAGAACCTACACAGTTAGCAACATGGGAAAAAAATCTACATTAATGAACAGATACAGCTTAATGAACAATGACACTTTCAGGGATGAAAATATAAACTTTAAGTTCATCACACCTCCACAGAGCAGAATATACATACCCAAAACATAATGAATCATCCAGCAGTTAACGGTTAGCTGAAGCAGACAATAGCCTGAGAAACATACACTGCATTTAAACAATGAGCCAATAAGAATGTGTAGTTCACCTTAGTCGCACAATAATCTTAATATGTTTACGGAATTTGGGAATCCACACAGTGAAACTTTTGTTAATCTTATTTTGATTTAAAGTAAAACACTAAAAATCATGTCGTCACATTAAAACTCTCTTTAAGTTTCACAAACACACTTATAAAAGTAATTTTGGTACATGTTTCGTGAGGTACATTCCTCACGAAACATGTACCAAAATTACTTTTATAAGTGTGTTTGTGAAACTTAAAGAGAGTTTAAACGACGAGTCGTCGTTTTGGTTGACAATGTGAGGAATGTACCTCACGAAACATGTACCAAAATTACTTTTATAAGTGTGTTTGTGAAACTTAAAGAGAGTTTTAATGTGACGACATGATTTTTAGTGTTTTACTTTAAATCAAAATAAGATTAATAATCTTAATATTTAATTTATTGATCCAAATTTGGGTGTGCATACCATAGCACATGGAATTTATGTAAGATAATACAAAGTGGAGGAACAAAGTGCAAAGGGGTACAATAAGAAAATTTTTTACAGTGATTTAATGGAATTTTTGTGCTGTTTACCTGTTAAAGAGTTGGATACCCTTATTTGCTTGTACTGTTTCTACATTTTCTTCCATATATTAGTACAGCTTGTCATGGCAGTGACATAACCATGGTGGATTTAAGTACATGTACTATTCAGTGCAGTAACAAAAAGGTGTCCTGCCCCATTCTATATATAATAAAGTTAATATGTAAATACATACTACCTCTATCCTCTATGATTCGTTCAGGAAGGCCTCCTTTAAAATGCACAGCTACTGGCCCTACAACAAACATTGGTTTATAACAGCAATGTCTGTAAGAAAATATTTATCTCAATAAGCATACAAAAACAAAAATATACAAAACCTGCTACTAAGATAGCTTTTGTCTTTAAATTTTATAGTCTTTTTCATATTTTACTGTTAAATATATGTCCAGCAAGGGGAAAAAAAAAACCAATTGTTACTTATTCAGTTTACCATCATTTCAGTTCAATGAATTATATAATATTAATCATTTTTGTTTTCAGTTTTGGTAACTTTATAAATATGAGATTTGAAATCTCTGGAAATGGTTTCTAATAGTAATAGTGGTACAGTTATATAGTGCTAAGGTCCTTAAAATTTTAAGGAGGGCTGCACTACACCTCTTTAAGATATAAATTATTCTAGTTATTCTGCTAATAGTTATTTTGCAAGAAGTGAAATTTTATTGTGTGCAAAATGACATAAACACAAATGGAATCCTACAAATAAAGATTTAGAGTTAGCAAAACACAAAAAGTTGTCTAATTTAATTCGCAATCACTTCCATCGATTGCCATTAATCTTTAAGGACCTTACGGAATTCAAAAACAATTTGGAGATCATACTTTTGAGTTAGTGGACCCAAAAACAGGAAAGATGCTGGGCAGATTTCATAAACAATTATGTCCTTTTAAGTCAATTGAGGAAAGTAAAGAGAGATAATTCCTGAAAAATTAAGATTTTGGGCTACGTCATTGGAAATTATTGGTTTGACTTATTTTTATCTCAATTATATGCACACATGTAAGTGTTATTACCACCAATGGTATAAATTAAATTGAGCACTTGCATGATAGTCTTTTAAATGAAACAAATGTACACTAAAATAAGTTACTGAAAGAATTTGTGAGTGAACAACAATAGAGCACCTAAATTGAATGAGAAAATAAAAGCGTATTGTGTATTTGTGAAAGTGTTGTGCAAGAAAAGAAGGAAAATAAAATGCATATATATATATATATATAGTAAAGAACAAAAGTCACTAATCTTATCAATTCATAGTATTTCATGATAATCTGTATAAGAGGACATTAAAGATGATCATTATGAGAAATTACAAGTAAATATAAACTGTAAAGAACACTATAACATATCTATAAAGCCCAAGCCTTTATAAGACTGCTTTAATGGCTTAAGGTATAGAAATGACAAAATGATAAAGAAGATTAAGGTGTTATTTATGTATATTTGTAAAATAAGAATACGATATAATGATAATTTTAAGTTTTCACAGGACATCGTAAATATTCTTGCCCTCGGATGAAGCAATTTTAAGATGGGGCTTTTTGAAACAGTATTTAATAGTTTCATCTCCCATTCCTATACTATATTATTATAATTAATAAGTAAACAAGGAGTGTTATGTTTGCCTTCAGGCAATACGACAGCACAATAAGAACCTATATTATTTTGTATATGTTTGTGGAAGAAACCTACAATAAGAAGAATACTATCAGGCTTCCAGGATTGGTAGGGAAGGGAAAGGTTGGAAATTTTCTATTATGTGAGCTGAGGGGAAGCTTAACCTTTGTCAGATTAGAGCAAGACCTATCATAAAATCTTCTGATGCAACAAACAGCTTCAGTTGAATAACTTGTAAAGAGGACAACCTAATGGGGCATAGGGCATAAATGCAAGGCAAAAATTATGTAAGATTGGGACCAATCGGAGAAATCAGAAAGATTATATGTATAAGCAACAGCGAATGGAAAGTTGTGTAGAAGGAAAGAGAGTCTACATTATTCAAAAGTTACAATTTATAAGGTTGAATATAGCATCTTGTCCAAACGATGGTAATGTATATAAAAGATAGTGATATCCAGGACCCAAGACTGTGTGATTATACAGTCGATTACACAGTCATTATATAACTACACACCCATACAGTGACACAGTTACAAGTTATAAGTTACATGGTATATCAATGGTACAGTTTTACATTTAGACAGAGTAATAGTAAGAGTTAACACAGTCAGTTACAATTTATTAGCTGAATCAGTGTATATTTTTCATATGGCGAGACTTTAATATAAGGACAGTTTAGCTCCAGTAAAACTCAACAGAAGAGGAGTGTGTTAATAATAACAAAGTAGAGACAATACTTATGAATAAATAATAGATGTGAATAGTTTAATTGAAGCGAACATTGTGCATATATTAAAGAACCTCATGGTAGACAGTTCAGTTTACATCATGCAAAAGTGATATAAGAAACATTCAATATTCTCCAGACTTGATGGCAACCCATAGAAGTGAAGAATATATAAAATTAATAAATTGTGTTATATCCTTGTTCATGAATTTTGTTAATCTTCTGCCTGATTTCTGATCCTTTCCCCCAATCAAACAATAGGTCACAAAACTCAGCACTCTACTGAGCAAAGCTGTGGCACTAACAATACTTCAAGGACCAGCAGCGGGGGAAAAAAAGGTTGACATCATCTTTATTATCTATAATTAATCTATCAAACTATAATCTATAATTAATCTATCAAACCTTTAATTAAACAATCAATCAAACCTCCCATAATTATCCTTTCCCCTATGCCACCACCATACATTTTCCATCCCAAAAGCAGAAAGCTTCAAGTATCCGAAGGTCACCAGAGTCAATTAAAAATACCAAACAAAACAACTACAAAGAATGATTCAATAGAAAATATAAACAATTTGCAAAACCTGGGTATGTCTCTTGAGTAAGTGAAGTTAAGAAAAGTATTTTTTCAAATATTTAACCCACTAGAGATTAGTAGAGAATTGTTCACATTTGGCCAAACATAAACAGCATATTAATGGATATCATTGTATGATTAGTTGAACTACACACTCTTAAAGCTTCACTTACTTTTTATAAATGTTCTCGAAACCGGTTCCATACATTTATAAAAAGTAAGTGAAACTTTAAGAGTGTGTAGTTCAACTAATCATACAATGATATCCATTAATATGATTGGCTTCACTGTGTTTAAGTTCCAATTTTACATTTAAGTAAATAAACAGCATATTTTAATTTAAGTAAATTACAAAATTAATTAAATTTAGAATCTAACCCAGTGCAGTATTCATTTATAATCTTTTCTGAGTTAAATTATTTCTGACTACACTTACTGGAGATTTATTCTGGATACGTTTGTGAACCTTTGTCTACATCCACAGACTATTGAATCATTTAAGTTGAATTGGTAGGTGGTCTTGCAATAAACTTTAATAAAGAGCTGTCTGTTTCTGGGATGTTTAAATTCATTCGGTGTTACTTGTGTTTTTTATCTCCTTTTGCATATTTTAATTCCTTTCATTGTAAAATATGTTTTAAATCTTGATGCTTTTTCTATTTCATGATTTTTGTTTCCAAAATGCGATGCAATTGCTAATTATTTTATTTCTTGTAACGGATGTTCCTTCAGCTTTATGCCTATATTTCTCTTCATTTTTATACATTTTTTCACATTCTCAACAATTAATCTGGTTAATTCCAAATATTCTTTCTGTCTGGAATCTCTCTTGCTTAATTTTAGTAAATTTTTCACACTGTATCTGTTTGAGTTGCTAAGCTGATATTGTAATCTTTGAAAATTTTTTGAAATTTATGATTGGCTACTGGGTGATTAGAATTTAAAAAAAATTTTCCTGTGGTATATCACCCAGAGTTGTGATTTAATTCTAATTTGTTTCTGGAATTTAAAAAAATGTATTTTCATAAACTTGAATAGTTTGGGATTTTCACAGTGAAATATAGTATCATTTATAACAAATTATTTTTGAAGAAGTCACTAAAATTTCACTAGTTTTATTCCACTTACTTGGACATGTTTCAAAGGCAAATTTCCTTCCTTCATCCTGACAATGAAGGAAATTTGCTTTTGAAACATGTCCAAGTAAGTGGAATAAAACTAGTGAATTTCATTTCCTTCCTTCATCCTGACGATGAAAGAAATTTGCCTTTGAAACATTCCAACTAAGTGGAATAAAACTAGTGAAATTTGAGTGACTTGTTCAAAAATAATTTGTTATAAATGTATTTTTGTTTATAATATATTTGCTAAACCCATTTGACTTAGCAACTTCTATTATGCATGCAGCATTCAACAGCATGACAAACACAGAGTGAACAAATAAGAATACAAGAATGAATATTTACACATTATAAAAGTTGCTAAGTCAAGTGGGTTTAGCAAAGAGATGATCAACAAAACATTTAAACATTCCAAAAACAAAAGAGAATTAAATAAATCAAACACCTTGATACCAGAGACAATTTTTTTTAAAAACTTTGTTAAACAAATCATAACTCTGGGTGATCAGAGACAACATTTTTTAAAAAGTTCAAATACGACCCAGTAGTGAATTATTAATTTCTAAACATTTTTAAAGATCAGTTTGGCACCCCAAAACCGATACAGCGTGAAAAATTTATTACAATCAACAATACAGATTCCAGGCCAAAGGAGAAAAAATTTGGAATTCACCAGGTTAATAGTCAAAAAATTCTACATAGGAAAAACAAAGACAAATATAGGCATAAAGTTGAAGGAACTTTGGAGAAACATCATTACAAGCAAGTACAAAAATCAACAATGGCTTTACAATTTTGGTATGAAAGCCACGAGTTAGAAAAATACACCAAGTTATTAAAAACAGTTCAACAATCAAAGCATTAAAACATATAAGGATTTACATATCACTGTTGTTGATTTGGTTTATTTAAGGATGCTATTTAACATCTCAGGTCATCAGCAACCCATTCAATTCAGGGTGTGAAATGGCCCATAAATTTGCTCGAAGGCCCCTTCTTTCAGGCTTCAGATTCTTTTATGTGCCATAAATCGATAGCATGGGATCCACAGCTTTACTTCCCTTCCAAAGGAAGTCATATTTAGCATTTTTATGCATGAAAAAACACATCAATCCTGGCCAGGATTGAACCTGTGAGCTTGTGTCTATGAGATCACAAAATCACCAGACTTAACTCAGAGACTTACTAACTCAAATTCAACAAACAATCCCATACTTTAAACTGCTGAGGATGTGGGCAAAGTCCACAAACATGACTTGAGTAAATCTTTGGTACAGGTAGCCAGAAAGAGTGTGTCTAAAATAGTTTGACTCAGAGGAGATTATTAAGTCAATTATTTCTTCCCTTTTTATTTCTGTAAGGAAAAGACATTGCATTTAGAAAAAACATGATCATTATACCACGTTTTTTGTTTTTCTTATTCCGATGTGGAGTTGGGGCCGTGCTTGAATGATTACCTCTCCTGTTAGATCGTTTTGTTCTGTTGAGTACCAGTTTATTCTCGATAGAAGACAATGTGCAATTACAGTTGCTAGCATCCATGGAATTTACTTCGGTTATATTAATACTGTCTGTGGAGAAGTGTGTTATTACATCTAAGGCACTTTGTACTGAAACTGTTGCTTGAGGTTCGTCGTTATCAAATGTCTTCCCAGAGGACATGACCATTTGGTCAATGGCAGCTCTTTTTATCTTACTGTGAGGTCTGTGAATCATCTGGTTCACTTTCCCTTGCAATTGCACCATGTTCTCTTGCACGTTAAGCAGTTCTAAGCGAGTTTGTTGTACCTCTTCCAGTAAGTTTGCCATGCTGCTCCTTAACAAAGCTAGTTCTATATACTGAGAGCTGGTAAGAGCAACTGACAGTGTCACTATAATGCCACACAAGACAGTGAACCATGTTTGTGAAGTTGTAACTTTTGTTATAATCTTCACACCTACAGGTATTCTGATTTCTTCATTTATTTTTCTAATTATCTTGTCATTTGGCACTTCATATTTACTTTTTGATACTGGATTTGGCATCATTTTTATTTACAATTTTTACATTTCAGCCAGTCAACCTGAAACAAAAAAAAAAAGATCAGTTTCAGTTAAATTCAATTTATTCCTACAAAAAACGTAAAATAAAACAAAGATTAAAGCCACATGGATGAGCAAAAGCTAATGTACAGAAGTAGCTCTGTGAAAACTTCAAAAAACGATAATTACAATATTTATTACATGTGTTTCTAAATTTAAAGAAAATAAAAGATTTTATCTTCAGAGATGTGGGCTGGAAATTGTCAAAAGATAGGATGTGGTGTAAATCTATGACATGGGAATAAAGCTTTATTTCCCTTCTGAAGGAAGCCATAATTAGGATTTTTACACTCTAAAGTCCATCAATCCTGAACGAGTTTGAACCTACAACCTTAGGTCTATGAGCAAGTATGTTACCACTACGCCAGGAGCAACTCAGAAAAAGATGAGGTACTTTCTATGAACAGGGAAGAATACCATGGCAACTGGTCTATGAAGTATTCATTTGAAAATGTTGACACTGACTATGGGATATGCTCGCAGTGCCATCACAACCATTGATGACAAGTGATGAGCTATGCTCATAATGAGACTATTTCACTGCTTGTATGTGGGATAAGTCATGGTAGCTATTTTTTTGCTTGTGAACAAGGGACGACAAAAATCTAAGATGTACGATTGAACGTGTAGTCACCAATGGTGTATGTGAGCAGAGCTGAGTCTCAGCATGCCCAGAAGCTCGGTTGGTGAGCAACAGTATTCAGGAATGGAAAGCACAAAGAGTGAACAGCTTGCATATGTGAAAATAATTATTTATTTCTTCTGTTAATTTTAAAAAATATAAGGCAATATGAAAAAGAATTATAGGCTCACATTAGTAATTCACATGCAGCAGATGGTATTCGGCGCCTTCCCCATCACTGTCAATGAAAATGATAATGTACTTGGATACTACTTTGAAGGCTGCCAAATATCATGGATTACCTGGGAGAGAACCATCCTGCGATGAATTTGCAACCCTGAGTATATGTTGTTGCATGTAACTTTTGCTCATGCCAAAATAAATCAATTTTGTCCGGTTGTCTGTGTTTTGCTTCTTTTCTAACAGGGCCGGCTATATCCAGCCTTCCATTAATGGCATCACTCAGCAGTAAATGTCATATACTTTCAATTGTAAATCTTAGATTTCACTTGTCCCTCGTTTGCATAAAAAGATAGTTGCTATGACTTATTCCTCATACATAAACTATACATGCACTTTATCTGCACTGTTGGTAGCTAGATGTTTTAATTAGATTAAGAATTTATTGGATTGCAGCATCAACCACTTGTAAAAGAGAAACATTTTCTGAAAAGCCATGTTTCCCTTAGTAGATTCTGTCACTTCCGTGACTGTAAATTTATTTAGGATGGATCTCATACAGAAATATTCAATATTTTATTTAATGATTTTGACCCAGAAGGAGGTGATCTCTAACACCACCTTGTTCTAGTGGTAACATTTATACTTCCTACACTACAAGATCGGGTATGATTCATGCCCGAGTCAGTTTTCTAGTTTTTTCATGGTTTTTCCTCAGAATTTTAGCTGCCCCCAACCTCAGGAATCAGTTACCCATTTGCCAGGCTGGGGGAGCTTCCCACAAGCCCCATTTCCCTTGAAGTAGTGATGTATGCATAAAATATTTATAACTCTACTACAACTAGTATATACTCGGCAAGGAGAATAATAGGACTATGATTATTTAAACGTAACTTTGTAGAATTTCCACAGAGGAGATATAATTAAAAAGTAAATTTTGAAGCTGATCAGTTTATTTCACACTCTTTTTTGAGCACCTACGTTTATTGGCAGAACATATTTTATGAACCATTGTTCATATCCTCAGCTGCTAATCACTGGTGGGCGATCAGAAATGCATTTTTTACTTTTACAGCTGGTTTCCAGTGGGAGGCACAAAATTTTGTAATAAAACTATCATCTGTTGCAATTTTGAAATTTAACATTTACCTTCATTTTTCTTTCTATAGATATTTTCCCATGTTCAGTTCAAAGGCAGGTATGCTGATTTTAACTTTTGTTTTCTTATCTATTTCATGGTTCATATTCCACAGCTATAGCGGATTTACCTATTTGTTTATATAAACAAACCTGATACTGAAGGTTGCCCCATGTTCGTTTATATAAACAAACCTGATATTGGAGGTTGCCCCACTTAGCTCGGATGTTTTTTACTTATATTTTCTCATGGTGAGATTATTGTTCTCCACCATCAATTATGTTCAATTTGTTACTGCACCAAAGAACAGGAAGGGGTATGTAAGCTCATTCATCCTCGCAGACTTTACAGAGACCCTCAATATTGGTGGGACATCAAGAAGCAAAGGGCTGTTTCAACAAACCAGATCTGCAAAAATCCATTGGCGAAGTATATGGTGTTTCATAGGAATTCTTTTAATCGGTATCACATTGACAACAGTTTCCACAGCTTCCTGGTGGTAATAGTCCTAGTCAACAAATGCGACTGGATGCTTTATCCATGCACACCCAAATATTTGGGACATTCTAGCCACACAACCAGGAACTATATGCATACAAAATTGGGTCCATGACATTGCTTTGGTAGTAGGCAGCATTAATTTTTACATCTTTTTCAACTCTGTGAATGTTAAGTTTACCCTAAGTGCAGTAAACTGCAAATAGTTTTCCATTGGAAAACTTTTCCTTGTTTTCCTGGATGAAGTTGCAGCACCCCTTTTGGCCCACTTGATGGTAGTAAATAGCAAAGGCTATTTTTGAATGGTGTTTAACGCCCGTTTTTACTACTGAGGCACCACAGGCGGTGAACACTGGTGATACATGAAATGAAATGATGTATTGGGAAAAGTTTTTTTTTAAAGGAAGGAAACGTTCCAGGCCTAAGTTTAGGGTACCTCCCCTGCATTTGCCAGTTATGAGGACTGAGGAAAACCTGGAAAAAACCTGTTAGGAAGGACAGTCCTGGCTGGATTCCAACCCTAGACCACCCACTCAAGAGTCTGCCTGCAGCTGTAGACATGCCTGCATGCTGTATGCCACCCTTCTAGGCCTAAATTTTGGTCATTATCTTATGAATGATTATCCCGATTATCCCTTTAGATTTTCAAATGAGGTTTTTTTTTTTTTGATTTATTTATGGACGCTCTTTAACAGCTCAGGTCATCAGCGTCCCATTCAACTCAGGGCGTGAAACAGTCAACAAATTTTGCTCAGAGGCCTTTCCTTCAGGCTTGAGGTTCTTTTTCGTGCCGTAAATGTACGACACGGGACCCACGGCTTTACTTCCCTTCCGAAGGAAGCCATACTTAGGATTTTTACGCCCGGAAAAATGCATCGGTTCTGGCCGGGTTCGAACCCGCGATCTTGGGTTTACGAGGCAAGTATGGTAACCACTACACCACCAGGACCGACAACAAATGAGGTTGGCAATGCTTCTTTGTGTTGGAGAATTTTCTTGTGTCAGTGCTGTTCTTGCCCTGGCTACTAGCCCTTTAGGTCATGGTGGTTGCACCCCCTTTTTGTTATATTTTTGCATATGGGAATCCATTTTTGTGTAGCTGTGATAAACAGCCCACACCATGACTTACTTATGTAAGACTTTTCTCTTTACACCTTTTTACTACAATCGAAAGGCTGTAACTGGCATTAGAAAGTTCAACAATGTACCCATCCACAAATCAGCAAGTTTAGAAGCCATTATGGCATAATATTCGCACCAAGCTGTACCAGGAGCCTGCAGGCACATATTAAACAGATGTGATAGCACATATAAGCATGATCCACTGGAGTGAGTGGGAGAATGATTCAAAATAGTTCAAGCTTAATTGGGGCAACCCGTTTTATTCCTGAAATGCTCTTTAAGTCTAACGTGTATTATTTCTTTTTGTTTCCCCAATTTAAATTTTTTGTAGAACTTAGGCTTCCAAAGCCGGTGTTAATTATGTAAACTGAGTGATTCGGGCTATTCATCTTCATCCACATTGGGAAGATGGAGAAGAATCCCATTGGGTCATAGCCTTACAGCCCAGAAGAATCAGTTTGCATTGTTAAATGTTACTACATTACAAACAATTAATCTGGTAGATGCTCAGCTTCTTTTCTGGGGATTTTTTTGGATGTTATGACATTCTGTTCATTGTACTAATTCTATGCAACCAAGGTGAAGTTAAAATTGTTTGAAATTTTTGAAAAGCCTGAAGAGTGGTATGTAAAATTTTTTGAACTACAATTTTCATTTCTCTAATGAGACAGTAGTAACTTTCTTTATCTGTTCTTGTTTTCTGAATCTTTATCATCTACTAGTTCTTTACTATAGCCATTGTGTTCTGCAGTTTCTATTGTGTGTGCATATTCCTTATTTTAGTTGTCAGTAAGTGTAGATTTTCTGAAAATGCTAAATTCTAACTTGTCTTGTTCTTGGTGATCTACATGAAGTTAATTTATGTATTTCAAAATTCCACGAGATGAAATATTATTAACAAGGGCTGTCCAATGAAGAAAGATACTTTTTTACAGACATAGTTCTGCATGCTAAATTTAAATTTACAATATTTTGTTAGCTTAATGAGTAACAATACTCTGAAATTCTATGTTCATCGCAAATCTTCATCTGAGATCTGGGTATGTTGCAGGAGGCCTATGGAGAGTTTGCTCTTTCAAAGATTGTTTGGCCAATTTCAAAGAAAGGCGGATTCCTTACTCCAGTTGGTGTTCTAACCGAAGACAACATAAATAATACTGCTGTCATTTTAACAGAAAATCATTGAGAACACTTTCAGAAATTCTGAAAATTTCACTGGGTTCCACCCACTGTTGGTAACCAAAAAGTTGCACATGAGAGGTATTTCTGCACGGCAGGTTCCAAGACTGCTGATTACCTAACAAAAGGACATTTGTGTGTAGGTGCATTTGCAGTTGATGTTACAGGAACATTGTAGTTTCTTTCAAAGGTAATATCAGCTGATAAACTTGGCTACATCAATTTGATCCTGACAGCAAACAGCAAAGCTCTGTGCAAAAATCTGCATTAAAAAGAAGAAGAGTTTTTGCTTCTGCTAAAAGTTATGATCGTCTCATTTTTTGATATTCTGGAATGGTTTACCAGCATGTCATATCTCACAAAAATCAATGTGAAGTGTGTCCCTCACCTATATTCCAAATTTAATCCCATTTGATTTTTTCCTTTTTCCCCAAGTTGAAGAAAGACCTTTTGGGAGACATTTTCCATCATCAGAAGCAGTGGTGAAGGCTGCAGAGGCAAATCTGAAGGACCTGTCCAAAAAAAAAAAAAAATAAAATAAAATGTTTCCAGCATGTCTTTTGAACACTCGCAAAAACACGTGGACAAGTGGTTTGCATACTATGGGGATTACTTTGAGAAATATCATAAAAATTATGAGCATGAGTAAATATATGCTGTTAAAAAATTATGATAATTCCTTATTGAACAGCCTTCGTACAAAATTTTGTGGCATCCCACTGGAAGCAAACTACAAACACCCAGGCTGCAATTCAGGCTGCTTGCCAGTTGATTAGCAGCCAAGGATGTGGACAAGGTTTACGAAATATGTTCTGCCAATAAATGTTGGCAAGTGGAGAAAAAAAAAAAAAGAACATGATTCACCAGCTACAGCATTTAATTTCTAGTTTTAACATGTTTTAATGAGAAAATAAATGCAAATTAGTATCAAACATTAATCTTAACACCTTCTTCAGCAGTTGACAGTAGAGGAAAAATGTATGATTGGTTCCCACAGGACTGCACATATGGCTCAAGAATTATTAAATATAATAAATGAGGTGTTCAATGATTTAGCATTAGCTTGTGGTTCTTGACTTTGCACTCTCCTCATTTAACCGGTGGTAAGGTTTATTTATGGAGTAGTTTTGAAACTCTAAATGTTTTGCACAAATCTCCACATATTACAGATATCCATACAAAACTGTACACAAAATAAGTATAAGTTAAACTGATGAGCTTAGGCAAAAGAGTAACAGTATATTCCCATGATATGGAGTTTGTATACAAGCAGGAGGAGGTCACCAACGTCTACTATAAGGTGATGTTCATATTTCATTTGTGCTTCCAACACTGCAGGGAGCATTTTACCAGCTGATGACAGACTCATTGCCTGGGAGCTAGATTTCATGTTACAGCTGCCATATATATTAATGACCCTGAATACATTTTCTTTAAATGGTATTAAGGTACCTTCACAAAATTCTTAATATGAGAAACAGAAAATACCCATAGTTTCTACCAATCATTGATGTACAAAAGTAACAATAATAATGCAGGAGAATGACTCGGTATCTTGTGGCAGTATGTCACTGTTGAGATAAAAAATATATATCCCCAACACAAATTTCCTAGAATTCTTGCACAGATCGACACAAAATCATTTGCCAGGACTAATCAAAACTATAGTACTTCCTTCATCCTATTTCATGATATTCGTATGCCTGAAGTAAAAATGAATTCCTTTCACTAATGAAGGTTCTGATATTTAAAGAGCGTAAGTGAATGAGTTCAGGAGAAAGTTTTTGACTGCTTGAAAAGAAATAAATATATAAGATTCTCAATAGATACTTTTGTGAAGTGAACATGCCATATAATTTTATAACTTTTTTCACTTTGATACATTGAAATTCTTTATGCACTTTTTAAATTGTATAATTGTAGAAAAAATCCATTAATGATCCAAAACAAGCAAAATAGGATTTAATTCTTAAAATAATAAGCAGAAGCAAAAATAAACTGGTTCTACCAAACTCAAATGTATGGAAACATGTTTATTTCTATGATTCTATTCAACTCTTAAATCTATCCACCGAGATAGAAAAGGCATTTTGCTTAACTTCCAGGCTCTGTCAATTATAAATGCTTTTACTTCACACTCACATATATATTAAATTTCACTTTTGTATTTATTTGGTTTGTATTTGTGGAGGCCATCAGACCATTGTGAGTGCAGCAAACAATTGGGTGCTCAGATTTCTTAGTTAGTGTGTGTGTGTGTATGAATAGATTTGGAATTCCATTTTTGCTGAATACTGTGTTTATTTACGAGAAGGAGGCGAGCTTAATATTCTGTAAAATTATAAGGTTTTAATTATTGGCTGCATATATTGAAGTTTCGCCGTATTCTGTACATACAAAACCAGGGAAAAATAGTCCCCTTTATTTAGAACGGAATTATAAATGTAACAAATGTGTAGTTTTTAAAGTTCCTTGTAGATTAGGTTAGGTCAGGTCAGTTTAGCCCTCTTTTTTCATCGTTTGGCATTTATTTTCATTTCCTACGGACAAACGCCTTGCGGTTATGTGTTAAGGAGTGTGTATTAATGCATTCTATTAATTTTTCTCTTCCTGATCTTCAACTGCGGGCGAATAACTGCTTAATTTAACAGTCGCACTTCAAACAAATTATATTACTGTTTTTCTGACGCTGTCAAGTTTCCTACTGCAGTGTTTCTTATATATTAGTCTATTTCCAGTACCTTGTGTTTTCAGAGTTTCTTATGCTACTTACATTAAATTCTTCACACTGCAGGAACATGTCATGTCCTCCAATAAACTGACATGTTAACAGCTGGGCGTAACTTTCATACTTATTCCGCAAATATCCCTTACTTCCTTTGTCTTTGCAGATGATAAGATTAGCAAGATGAGCCTATATTTTTAGCGTGCAGTGCTATGTATTGCATGGCGCCACTATTGGTGAATTCCATTCAAAACTACCAGTGTTGCCAATGCTCTGTGAACAAATAAATGCCATTTTGTTACGGACTCGTTCTTTTGTTTTTCTATCACAATCAGTGTCTAATGAAATAGTGGTTAAATTAATTATTAACAGCAGCACATAGATACATGAAAAGATGAACGATATCTAGTGATGTTACATCAGGATTTTTTTTTTCGCAGAATCTGAGCTACCATCTCTAAATTTTATTCGGTTGTGCGTCTGCTTGTTTGATTGCTGCTTCATGAATACTTGGTCATCTCTTCCCATAATACGTTCTTTGTAAATATTTTCATGAACCATTAATTGTGCTGAACTGCTGATAGTTTTCTCGACATAACTCTTCCTTCCTCTTCTGTATCTGCAAACTACTATTTTTCATGTCCTTTTCTAAAGAATACGAAATTTCGTATAACAATGGCAGTCAATAGAACCATAAGAGCATCACAAAAAAAAAAAAAAAAATAAATAAATAAATAAATAAATTAATAAGCCGATATATAAAATATCATGTTATACGGAATGAAACAAGTGCTATGTAAAAAGATAATTGGAATAATGTGTAAGTACTCTGCGTCTCATAAGCTATCAGCCAACTATACGCGCTCTGGCCGAATTAAATTAGTGTCTTCACAAATTAACTCTAGAACAGAAAATATTTGTGACACTTGTAAAACAGAATCTTATACAGTTGTATGTGGGTAATTTGCAGAGAAGTTTCCCACATAGAAATAGTAGGAATGTTCTAAAAAGTTTCGGCTTGACCCAGAGATGTCACGAAAAGTGTTATGTCACATTACTATGATAATTGTCAAGTATCAAGATGGCGCTGTAAAGTTTCATATGCGTAAGTGCAGTCAATTGTTTATGACGATCGTGTAAACAAATTAGTGTTAACATTTTCTACAAAATGGATAAAACTGAAATATAAGCTCTTATAAAATACTTCGTTTTGAAGGATTTAACCCCAACAGAAATACAAAAGGAGTTAGATTCCATATTAAAGGATTCTTCCCCATTATTTTCGATGCTTAAAAAGTAAGCTGCTGCATTTAAGAGTGGTAGTAATAACGAGCACTCTGGATATTCCATGCTACGGCGGACGATATTGCGACAAAAATTCACAATGAAGTACTCAATGATCGCCGATTGAGTACGCGAGTTGGCTGACATTGCAAAGACCTCTCAATAGGCCGCGTCCACTACATTTTACACGAAATATTAAGGCATGAAAAAGCTTTCCGCTTGATGAATGTCACATTTGTTATGGACCAAAAACACATTCGAATGAACATTTTGCAAGAGTGTTTAGACTTGTTTAACGTAATTCCAGTGAGATTTTTCGACATTTCATAACAGTAGATGAAACATGGATTCAGCACTACAAGCCAGAGAAAAACGACCAGTCCAAACACTGGGTGGTAAAAGGTGAATGTGCATCAAAGAAAGCAAAAAACGGTTTCATCTGCAGGAAAACCATGGCTACAGTTTTCAAGGATTTTCATAGTGTGGTTGCTCGTAGACTACCTCCAGAATGGCAGAACCATCACCGGAGAGTACTACGCTTCACTACAAAATGTTACTCAGGATAAACGTCCACGCCTTGCAGAGGGGGGAGGTTCTTTTTCATCACGATAATGCGCCTTCACACATGTCTGGGATTGTTGTTGGAAAACTGGATGACCTTCACTTTCAATGCTTCCACATCCGCCATGTTCGCCAGATTTGCCTTTCAGCGATAAATTTTTATTTTTAAACCTGAACAAGTGGCCAGGTGGACAAAGATTTACATCAAATAATGAGGTTGAAGCTGAAATAGACGCTTACAATTGTACAAATCTTGTTTTACTGAGGTATTAAATGGAAAGTGGGACTAAATGTCACAAGAGTATGTTGAAAATTAAAATATATATATTTAAAAAATCTTAAATCTTGTGTTTTCTTGGCGCGGCCGAGAACTTTTAGAACTCCCCAGGTAGAATTCCTAACAGCAGAAAACTTCCCAAAGAAATATCTACGTCGTGTTTCAAGAAAACAGACATTTAAAAATCTCAGACCGTAGAGTTACTAAATTGCTAAAATTGAAGTCTTGCAGAGCGGTTGCAGTGCAAGAATTAAGCGACTATTCGTGTAGCACGAGTTAAGATTACCACGTGGACATCTTCCGAGCTATATATGGTCTCCACTGTAAGGTGCAACAAACTTGGTCATTGTATACCAACAAGAATAATATCATTTGTGAGTTTTGTGTAATTAAAATTTGAAAGTGATACCGGACTTTATGTAAATCACGTATTTGTTTTAAAACCAGAGAGGAATCGTTTGCAAATACACAACTTTCTGATCAATTACTCCATAATGAAAGTCAGCATGGATATACGAGTTTAGTGGTAACAGCAAGCTTCTTGGCTTGTTTCTTACATCTATATCCTCTGATACAGCCCAATCAAGTCAGAACGACCTTGGCTGCATTTATGACCTGTTTCAAGTAGTTGGTATGACAACGATAGACGCTTGTTTTATGCTCTTAGATAGCAAATGCAGCATAGAAAGAAGAATCTGATAGTGGGCAGTATCTAGGACGGGTGGAAAAGTGTGTCATTGATTAGCTACCCTGTTTCTATAGTAACACGGAAGAATCAACACCAGACCCCAATAGGAAAATAAATGGCGGCCAAAATCGCCCTACTACTGCCAATAGTAAATACAAAGCTTTTACGCAGTATTATGTTTACAAGATGACATTGTTCATTAGAAGATATTTATATTGTTTTTAAGAACTAGAAATTGTTTAGAAACAATATTTCTCATATGTAAACGAAATATAAAATAATATGTATCATAAACTTCTGCACAGGTAGGCACAAATCTGTATAAAATACACTAACTTCCAAATTATAGGACACCTTAAAATTAATCGACATAGATGGGACAGCATCATATTTATCCTCGTCTATTTTAATTAAAATAGCACAGTCTTCCTTGGCAATAGTTATAGGTATATGGTACTTGTCTTGTCTTAACCTCACTTCAAAGGAGTCAAAATACAACATCCTACTCACACCATTCATTAAAAATCTCTCCATTTCGCTCCAAAACCCGCTCCATACGGTCTTTCCTTTCATTACTAACCCCCACTGTCACATATGATGGTAGATGGGGAAAATTGCACAAGTAAAATGTCATCCATAACTACAAATTTGGTACGAATGTTTAATACACACTATAGTTTCATCATTAACTTCAAAATTTGCAGGAAGCATACTCTTTATCCACTCCTTTAATTACTGCTATTAGGAAATATAAAAATGGAATTATGCAGAGCACTGCCATAATTAAAACATGATCAAAGCAACCAATATTGTACTTAGCACGTTTTATAAAACAAGTTTCTGATATGATTTCACTAAATCAATATTAACAAAAATGAAAAACAAAAGAAGTAACACGCTGCTGTTGATTTACTTCCTACTATAAACCACTGTAATAAACTAGGTAACTGCAACGAACAAAATTAACAAAGCCATATAATTAACAGCACGGACCATTTTGTTTGTTTGTTCGTTTTTCTCACCATTTTGTGTACTATCGATACCTATATTGGGGTCTGGCAAGTCGGTCTTGGGGAAAAATGCGCGAGCCAGCGAGCATTGCCAACATGTTAAATATAATTTTTGAGACTTCGTTTAGCTAAGATCATTTTTCAATTTTACTTTATTATAGTAACTTGGCTGATTGTTTTATAGTCTGTAGCTACAAAAATACAACTTTTTGGAATGTTTACATATTACTTTAATTGCTATTGCATTTAGCTCTGGCTATATTGAAGCAATTGATATGGTACTACTGTTTGTAGCTTCGGTTTTCTATGACGCCATTCCGGTACATTACGGTGCATTACTACATGTACTTAAAATGACGTACGAATAATGAATGAATCCTATGTAAGTATGCAAAAATTCATTTTTTCCTACTATACACTTAATCAGCTTTCTGTTCTGTAATAAATAGTCTAAAATTGTGCGTACTATTATTATTGAGATTAAACCGCAAAAAATTAATGATATACTATTAATTAAATGAAATATATTACCACTAACACTTGTGCTGCTAGAGTAATTTTTTAAATTTTGAGATTTAGATAAACTGCCACTTCTAATAATCTGATTTCACTGATTTTCAGAAACTATGTTTCTAATTTGAATTAAATGGTATATGCTGAGTTCTGTTGTGAAAAAACAAACATTGGTGCCGCTAGAGCGATTTATAAATGTTGCGTTTTTCACGTAAATTCCCACTTTCAATGGTCCGATTTCCCTGATTTTCAGTAATGCATTTATTTTTTGATCAAAATGGTATATACGGAGTTTCGTTGCGAAAAAACAAATATTATTACCGCTAGAGCGATTTTTAAAATTTCAGATAAACACTCCCTCCTAATAGTCCGATTTTATTGATTTTTAGAAACTGTTTTTATTTTTGTATTTCAATGATATGTACCAAGTTTGTTTCACAAAAAAAAAAAAAAAATGCGGCCGCTAGAACGAATTTTTAAATTTTGCTTTCACCTCCACTCGTTTTTCAGGTAATTCCTAATTGCTAGATTGCCCTTAATTCGGAAATTACTTTCTTCAATTTATTTTAAAGAAATATACCGAGTTTCGTTCATTAAAAATAGTATGCCCGTAAAGGTCTTATCGAGCTAGAAGGCATTAAAGTTTTTCAAAAGACGCATTGGGTTAGATGAAATTCCGCCGCATCTTTTGCTACCACGAATTGAGAGAGTTGGAATAAAAATAGCCGCGTTCTTTAATTTTAAAGAAATGAATTCTTAAATTGATTTAGTATTTATATAATTATGCGACACTATAAGAACAAAAGAATTGAAAAAAGTGCACAATGATAATAAAAGATTTTCAAAATGCCTTCTGTTCGCTTCAAAGCACAGATAACAGCCGAGTTCTTTAAAAAAATACCTGGCATATCACAAATAGCATCAAATGCTACAAAGATCCTGGCCATCAGCTCTTTTTTATTATTAACAGATGTCTCGTACACAAGGGTCTGAACATGTCCTCAAAGGAAAAATCCAAAGGGTTTAGATCTGGTGAACGCGCTGGCCATGATGTCCGTGCTCCTCTATCGATCCAGCGATTAGGATACATTACGCTTAGGAAATCCTTACGTCACTGGAATAATGTTCAGATGCCCCATCGCCTTGGAACCACATTAACCGGCGTTCTTCCAGAAGTTTTGGCAAAGTATGCTGTAAAAACTGTAGATAAATGTGCCCCGACAAAAGTGCAGGTAGTAAATAGGGCCCGATGGGCGTGTCATTAAGAATGCTAGCCCAGATGTTCACTGGAAACAGGCGTTAGTAATTTCCAAATTTAATACCTCTTGAATTTTCCTGTGCCCAAATGTGACTGTTATGCGTGCTAAACATGCCCTCTCGACTGTCTACTATGCGATTTATAAAATTTTGGTTGATGAAAGCATGAATGCAGTTATGAAGAAGCCACTGGCCAGACTGTAGTTGGGGTAGAAAGTCATCTGACCCAAGTGCTTGAATTCTGGTGAGATGATACGGATATAATTTCTGTTCACGCAGAATTCTAACAACCGAAGACTGCCTTGTTTGGATAGCATGCGTTATTGTACTTGTGTTGGCGCACGGAGAATTGTGGATACTGTCAATAACACCCTCTTTTAAAACCACTTCTTAACATTTCTTTGGGCTCCAGAACGACGCGCTTGTTTTCGGTAAGTTCGTGGTTTTCGCAGTAGTTGATGTGCGGCAGCGAGGAGGGTAAAGCTCCTTGGGTAAAGCTCAGCATAAATGCTCGTCCCTTTTTCGCAATTGCCTAAGCAGTACCATAAACGTAATACATATCTGCCAGTTCTGGTACGTGAAGTTGAACCCTTATTACAATAGCTGGTAAAAACGAAAATCCTTCCAGTAAATGCAGCACGTTGGTATGTCCTGATGTGTGCTGAGATTGCCCCTACCCGCACAAATTGCTGTATATTATGCGATGCAACATCTTTACTACTTAAATATAAGCAGATGTTACGTTAATGATGATATAAACAATGTTAAAAACAGAGCATAAGCGATATTCCAAAATGCAAACGAGAGAACAAATGCCAGTAGGCGGAATTACGTCTAATCCGACGCGTGTTTTGAAAAAAAAAGTTAATACTCTTTAGCTAGATAACAAGACGTTTACGGACATACATTCCTTGTAAGAAAATACTCAAATAGATCTCCTGAATCACGCCTTAGAGTTGTTCGGTGTTTTTTGACCGAACAACTCCTACATTCCTTTGGAATTCCCTAAAAATAAACTTATGTGCATGTCCAATTTTGCCAGTTAACGAACTCGATGAATCGTTTGTTCAATGACTGTTATATGCCAAGTTTCATTGAAGAAACAAGAATTGCGACCGCTAGAGCTTTGACACACACAATATATATATATATATATATATATATATATAATACAATGAAATGCAACTAAAATAACAACTAGATAAGAAGCAAAAAGATAAAACACTTCGAAAGGCATAGATTTACTATCGCAATATTTCGAACAGCTCGTCTCCTTCTCAGGCAAGTGTTTATCCCTTTTCTTCTTATCTAGTTGTTTATATATATAATGACAATGATAAACATATATATATTATCATTGTCATTTTCGTTGGCTAGCAAGTGGGATCGATGGAGATTTGAAGAGTGCAGGACCTTGCTCAAACTACAAATTCAGCTCTGTTGACAAGATCTCAGTCCGAGAACCGTAGTACTTTTGACAAGCGGTTGCACCGTCTACAACTGTGAGTGGATAGAGATGGAGAGTACTTTGAAGGATTGTGAGAGTAATTTTCGAATTCAGTCCTTAGCTTGCTTGGACTTTAAGGTGATACTTGCAAAACTATTCGAATGCCCCTTGTGTGTTTGGTGTATTGTTCCTCATGAATTTCTTGCTACCAGCCGGCCAAACTATCAGCCTCATTGTGTACTCTAACCAGCTGGAACGTGTCCGTGAAAAACTAAAAATTAATAGGCCAGCATTTGTTAATCGAAAAGATTCAATTCCTTTGCATTATATATAATTTTTATTGTCATTTTCGGTGCTTAGTAGGTAAGATTGATGGAGATTCGAAGAACTTTTCAAAAATCTTTTCATGGGCACAAGCGCAATAGCTACATTCCTTTGGGATTTGCTAAAAGTAGGAATATGTGCATGGTTTTAATCAAGGTTACATGTATTACACGCGGGTCCGATTAGGTAGGTCGGCCGCAATAAAATATACGGAAATTCAATAATTTCTCTCAATATGGCGGCGGCTAGCTGATTCTTCTGGACTTCGCTCAAGTCAGAGGTGGTACAGTTTCACTGACAATAACAACGTCACGGAGTAACATCTGGAACAACGAATTCGTTTGTTTGACGCCGATGGGTGTCAGCTGTGTGCAATGATATAAACACCTAAAATGGCATCATACTTTGGAATGCGTAGCTCTGCTGACGTAAACAGAGGGCTGGGAATGTCATCAGCACACTTGACACTGAACTTGATCGTGAACCAGCTAACTAATGTATCCGGGTTCATCGCTGTTGATCTTGAAAACATTTCCGCATTTAGGATGAGGATTTACGCAGTTGCGATCTATTTCACTAATGTGGTTTTAGTTTACTGTCTATTTTCATTGCTATTGCTTTAAGGGACTCTGTGTAACCTAAACACGTGTATTCAGTAATGTTAAAGTTTAGAAATGATATAAAAATAAGAAACCCGAATTGATTTGGTCACACCGCATATTACCCATGTTTTTTTTTTTATTCACTTTCAGGGCGCTGTATTAACGAATCGTTGTCGAACACATCCGCTCAGAGAAACTTCAGAGTCAAGATGTAAAATAAGTAAATATTCGTCGCAATCAGTCACTAACAACATGGCGTCAAGAAGCTGCTTCAGTGTGGATTCTCTCTCACCGAAGAAGAAGAAGAAGAAGAAGAAGACTTTTACATTTATCTAACGGGAAACACCGTTGGAAATAAATAATACAGATGCACTGATGACATCACACTAAACAAATATAGTGCATCAGTATTTATACCGTGCGATCAGTTTGGTTTTCCTCCGGAGTGTTTTGCATATGGATGGGCACGCCGCTCGTTAGCCGGTTAGCTGGCCTTGGGTCTCGGTAATTAGTGAGAGGGTAAAACAATAAAACAAATCACCCATAAAACAATACACAAACCAATTTAAGAAGGTAATTACTTACCAAACAACTAAAAGAGGTGTTGAAACTGCCCACCTTCAATCTTCACACAATTTGGCATCTTTTTAGGGCATTGTTCATAATTTCGAGAAATCCTGACAATTTATGGACGAATATTACATTTGAGTTCTTGTATGGTGTGCGGTTATATACCGAGATAATAGTTGCTGGCTGTTAAATTTAGTAACCTTTTGCACAGACTTGTATGAAATTCCCACTTGTTCAAGACGATGAAGAGATTTTCTAGGGAGATTTTGAAAACTATTACCAATGTCATGTAATCTTTCTTCGGTGAGAGTCCTAGTTTCTTGAAATTTACTTGTCGATCCTGGTGGTGTAGTAAAAATACTTGCCTTCTAAACCCAAGATCGCAGGTTCAATCCCGGAATTTTTTTCAGGCATGAAAATCTTAAGTATGGCTTCCTTCGGAAGGAAAATAAAGCCGTGGGTTCCGTGTCGTACATTTACGGCACAATAAAGAACCTCAAACCTGAAAGCTGAGGCCTGTGAGCAAAATTTGTCGGCCTTTTCACGCCCTGAATAGAAAGGGGAGCTGATGACCTGAGATGTTAAAGATCGTCCGTAAATAAAACAAATCAACAGTTGAAATTTACTTTATAGATTCCCCCCCCCCCCCCGATCTGGAGCGTCTACACCCTCAAATATTGTTTGAAACAGTCTTGGAAATTCAAGAGCTGGCTGAGTTAACACATATGAATCGTATAGACCTGCGATGTCGTTGTAAACGTATGAGGCATAGTACACTTTTTGTATACTGAAACGAACAAGACAACACACACCCGGGAACAGCTGTACTACGACTGAGACAGTCAGCAAGGACAACAAACAAGTGGGGGCTCGCTCATAAAAAGGAAAGCATCATTGATCGCACTGTATTTAAGATATTCCAGTAGTGAAAATGGATGAACTTGGAACTTCTGTTCATTTGGTCAGAATTGTTGAGAGGAATGAGATTCATCTTCAAAATTTGCATTATTGTGTAACCGGTGCAACCAGAAAATTAGCTCAGGCTTTAATTCACAAGAGTGTGCAGTGCATACTTAACACCAACCGCCACTAACCCGATGAGTTTAACTCTAGCGCCAATAGTAAATATTTCGGAATGTTTACGTAGGTTATAATAATTATTACTAGGGTTTCGAATGCCTGATTACTCTTTAATTTATTTTAAAAATATACAGTTATCCTTTGTATTCAATCATGCCAGCCCTTAATTTATGCACGTCCCTTTGCAGGAAAATATAGATAGTAGGGCCGATTTCGTAACATACGCACTCAGAATTCGATCTCACGAAGTACCCAAGCCGTCCGCTATTGTACAGGGCTATTCAAAAAGAAGGAACAGATTTCAAACATTTCTTTCCTCCAAATTACAAAAGGTAGAACCACAATTCCAATGTTTCTGAACAAGGAAAAGTTTAAAATTTGAACCGCCCGGGTAGAGGTTCCAATCACGGCCGCATTGGCGCTGTTGCTTGCCATGTTGTCTGTGGTAAAATGGCGACACAACAGGAAAAGGCATTTTGTATGCTGGAATTAGCAAAACTAGAGTTCATTATTGGAGTTCAAAGTGCTTTTCGCCGTCAGTTTAATAAACAACCGCCTGCGCATAAGCAGATTTACCAGTGGCATGGAAAATTCGTAGAAGATGTTGCATCTGCAAACGGAAAAGCACGGGACGTCCACGCATATCGAATGAAAATGGCGAGCGTATTCGTACAGTTTACGAAAGGAACCCCAAAAATCCACAGCACGAGCAAGCAAGGAATTTAACATTCCTCAACCAACGGTATGGCGAGTTCTGAAACACGATCTGCACCTGAAGCCGTAAAAACTGCAGTAATTGCAAGCATTGCATCCTGACGACCACAACAAAAGGTACGAATTTTGCATTAGCATGCCAGATGATATGAAAGAAAACAAGTTTTCCAAACGTTTAATTTTTTCGGAAGAATCCACTTTTCATCTTTCCAGTAAAGTTAATGGGCATAACGTTAGAATTTGGGAAGTGAAAATCCTATGTCAGTTATTGAACACGAAAGAGATTCATCGAAGATTAACGTCTCCTGTGCCATATCTGCAAACAAAGTTTATGAACCTTTCTTCTTCATGTAGAACACTGTGACAGGACTAACCTATCTACACATCCTTCTAAACTGGTTATTTCCTCAATTTGAAGATGATTCAGATGACTTCATCTTCAGGCAAGAAGGTGCCCCGCTTCATTTCTCTAAGCACATTCGATGCTACCTGAATGACACCATTCCAAGACGTTGGATTGGAAGAGGAGGAACAGAAGATCAACACCGGGGGCTCCCAGGTCTCCAGACCTCACTCCTTGTGACTTTTATCTGTGGGGTTACGTAAAAGACCGTGTTTTTATCCCCCCTATTCCTGACACTATTGAAAGTCTACGACATCGACTTGTTGAAGGTGTGAATCCGTAACTGGAGACCAGCTGATTCATGCGTGGGGAGAAATGAGCCACCGTTTTGATATTTGTCGTGTAACACATGATGCTCATATTGAATGCATAAAAAAGTGAAAATTGAACTGTTCTCTTTCCAAAAACGTTGGAATTGTGTTTCTGTCTTTTGTATTTTGGAAGAAATAAATGTTTGAAATCTGTTCCTTCTTTTTGAATAGCCCTGTATTTACATGGCTCAATGGGTTGAAATGAATGCTTAAGACAATGTATCAAATAAATATCTTACCAATTGCATGGCCACCTGCGATCAAGAGAGAGCACTTTTCAAAGCGTCTTGAAGCCCTCATATAATGCACATAAATACATACATTGAAAGGAAACGTCTGAAGTCGATTCAGATGTTCGATGACGCGGGAAAGCTCTCTTGGATTTTCTCATATAAGGTAAAACAAGATAGAATGGCTCCAGTTCATGCAAAGAGGGTGTTACCGGTGCAAAATATGGAATTCAGTTTCCCAAGCACTTTACCTGAGGCAAGATGATGTAAACCAATGGCCTACATTACACTGTGCATGTCGAAACTGGAATAAAATGATGAAGCAGAGTCGCTAATAAATATATTTCCTTTTCTAGCAGTGGCGTTGCCCCACCCCCGCCACGAGCTTCATTGAACAGAATCAGCCTTGTGCGTTTCGACATATACCGGCCATTAGCTATTCTGGAAACGCCAAATATAACATTCAACACTTAAAAGAGTGAATGTTAATAATGTTGAAATGCTTTTATACCAAACTTTTTTGCTTTATTTCAGATTTGTTTGACAGATTACAAATGTAAGCAAAAACTGCAAAGAATAATTCGGTTCTATCCTTTAACAAATGTATTGGGAGCCTATCTGGACCGTTTTTAATTCCTTCAGATGTGATTTTGTCTTTGGTCTCTGAGAAACTTGATCAGAACTTATAAAAAAAGCATCCTGATCTCTGTTAAAAAAAAAAAAATGTCGGTCCTGGTGGTGTAGTAACCATACTTGCTTTCTAAATCGCGGATTTAAACCCGGCTAGGATCAATGGATTTTCTCGGGCGTAAAAACCCTATGATTTTATTCGGAAGGGAAGTAAAGCCGTGGGTCCTGTGTCGTAGGTTTACGGTAGTAAAAGAACCTCAAGCCTGAAAGAAGAGGCCTCTGAGCAAAAATTTGTCGGCCGTTTCACGCCCTGATTTGATTAGGATGCTGATGACCTGAGATGTTAAAGAACGTCCATAAATAAATGATCTCTGTAAACAGCTTACACTGTGAGGGCTCGTCAATAAAGAATTATATTTTTTTAAAACTACTCATTCGCCTAATTTTGATCATCTGCCTCAAAAGTTCGAAGTTCCTGTTGGATGCAATGTACTTACTTGTCCCTGTTTTTCTACCAGTCTTCAAAGACATACTGGAAGAATTTTTTGACATGTCCTTCACAGTCGTCTCTGCTTCTGATAGAAAATGCCTCTCACAAAGATGTTTCATCAATTTGGAGAAAAGAAAAACGTTAAACGGGACTAAATCTGGTCTATAGGCAGGGTGATTGAATCACAATGATTTTTGTGAGATATTCAGCGACAGCATTCATGATGTGCGGCCGTGCGTCCACCTTGTTGCACGGAAATGCGGGCTTTTGCGTGTGACATGGCTGACCTTGCTAAGTTTTCAGGACTTCTCTATACCACTGGACATTTGCAGCTGTGTGTGTGTGTGTGTGTGTGTGTGTGTGTGTGTGTGTGTGTGTGTGTGTGTGCAGGTATGGAGCAGATCAAACTCTGTAAAGGCCTCAGCTGAAGGTTTGAGGTGAAACAATCTGAGCAGTAAATTATTCGTCACGCCTTACCTCCGTTTTGCTATCGGCGTAACTCCACACGTATCAACTTTTACACCTATCACAGGCGAAATGACGAAAATTAGCATCACGTGTATGTTAAGCATTAAGCTAGTAAAACATTGTAAAGTTAACTTTTAGAGCCAGAAATTATGCCTGTAAAAATGTTTGATTATTATTTTTTGAACGATGCCCCTAAGAGTTTACGAGTTAAGTTCCATACGTTTCCGGCCTTGCCGATAAGGATTTTCGCCTTCACATAATTCTTATCTGGTGTCTTACCTTATCTGTTAAGTAAATAATTCCAGCTGTAACTTCCACACCCGCTCTGTTCTGTTGTTCAGATATGTTGCATGAAGAAGGCTGTGTGTCGAAGATTGTGAAATGTTCAAAATAGAGTATCGGTCTGTTATTAAGATTTTCACAAAAGAAGGACTTTCTCCCAATGAAATTAAACTGCGTTTGGACGGTGTATATGGGGAAGCATCCCCCCTCATATTCTACCGTAAAAGAATGGGACAAACTTTATCAAATGCGTCGAGAAAGCATTGAAGACGAAGAGCGTGCAGGTCGGCCCTTGGAAATGCTCACTCTTGAAAACACCGCTCTTGTGGAAGGAGAAATTGTGGAAGACCGGCCAATGGCTCAAAGTTACAGAAATATCAGCAAAGTTGGGCCTAATCTAAAACAACAGTCCTTCGAATAATGCATGAACATTTAAACACGAATAAGGTTAGTGCAAGATGGGTGCCTAGACTTCTTTCCTCAGTCCAAAAGCAGCAACGAGTCATCTGTTGTCAGGCATTTTTGGAGCTCTTTCGTAGCAACGAGAAAGAGAGAGAAATTGTAAACTATTGTTACAGGAGATGAAACTATGGTCCTCTACTATGATCCCTTGTCCCAAAGAGAATCAATGGAGTAACAGGCGTAAACCTGGCGAAGCACCACCGCCTCTAAAGGCCAAGGCCACTCAATCAACCAAGAAGATCATGGTCACAATCTTTTGGCATTGTGAAGGAATACTCTTCATTAACTTCAAGGAGAGGAACACCACAATAAATGGGGAGTACTATGCTGGCCTACTACTACGCGCTTCCATCGAAGAGAAAAGGCGAGGAAAGCCGAGTGGTGGTGTGCGCCTTCTTCACAACAACGCGCCTGTACACACATCTCTTGTTGCAAAAGAAACTGTGAAAAAAATGTGATTTCAAGGCGATCGACCACACCCTACAGCCCAGATCTAGTCCCAGTGACTGTTTCCTCTTCTCAAAATTCAAGAAGGACCTTCGAGGAGGGAAATTTAAGTGCGACGAAGAAGTAATGAATTGTTGTTTATGCCCATTTTGCAGACAAGATTTCTGACTATTGGGGGGGGGGGATTGAAATATTAATTCAAAGATGTGAGAAGTGTATTGTAATAAGGGGTAACTATATTGAAAAGTGAAATACAGTATTTGTCTTTATCATACCTATAAAATGGTTAGGCCGGAAACTTATGGACCTACCTTCGTACATATAATGGTCTATTACAATATCTTTCAAAGGTAAATAACTGCTGGGAAAACTTGGCTACATCATTTCCACCCTGAGACCAAACAGCAAAGTTCTACGTAGAAGTCTTCGTCATCGATATTAAGAGTGGATGCTTGTGCTGCGAAATGTATGGTCCTCTCATTTATCGTTATTCAAAAAATGAAACTTACTCTTTTACGGTCGGTGTTAACAATTAAAACACTAAAAATCTTCCGGACTGGGGTCTAGTCGTGGCCATGGTTTAATATGCTACCAAAGCTTTCATCAACTATTGTGATTGACATCATCAGTGGAAGATGAATAACAAATCATCTTCCACTGATGATGCCAACCGCTGTAGTTGGCGAAAGCTATGGTAGCATATTAAACCATGGGCCACGGCCAAATGCCCTGAAGATTTTAACTATTTTAATTCAAGAAGTGGTTTACCAGCACGTCGTATCTGCACACACAACTGTAAATGGACACTACTGCAGAGATGTCCTGAAAACTCTACAAGGTCACATCGCAGACAAAGATCACATTTCTGTGCAACAGCTGGATGCTGCTGCATCACGACAATGCATGGCTACAATTGAAAATATGGTTGCTGAATGTCTCGCAAAAATCAACGTGAAGTGTGCCCTCACTCTCCATACAGTCCAGATTTATCCCCACGTGATTTTTTTTCTCTTTCCCCAAATATAAAAATATTTTAGTGGGAAGCATTTATCTTCATCAGAAGCAGCTGTGAAGACTGCAGAGGCGGTTCTGAAGTACCTGTCAAATTTTTGAAGACTGGCAGAAACGCTGGAACAAGTGCCTTGCATCCAATACTGAGAAATATCATCAAAATTATGAGGATGAGTAAAGGTTTGCTGTCAAAAAGTATGATATTGCTTAGTGATGCTTTCATTGCTTTATGGGGATCAGTGTGGGGAAATACATTACAAGAAGACAATAAGAATAAACAGTTCTTGTAATTTATAAACAATGGATTGATAAAAGAGGGAAATAAAGTAACAAAAACAGTAAATGTTGTGAATTAAGATGTAAAATCGGGTGGATAAAACAATTGATAATTTTCCGTTAACAAGCCGAACAAAAGACATATTGGTTTTGCCAGAGGCTGTTGTGATGTCATCAGTTACGTATTTGTGTACGTCACGGCTCTTTTCATCGAACTGCTGAAAGACGTTACCCATAAATCAGACGGAATTTAAACGATATTAACACCGAGATAAATGAAAAACAGGTTACATTACGAGACGTTACAGGATGAGCAGGTTAGTGCGCATGCGTGGGCGCGTATGGAGCTAAATGTCAATGTTTCAGTTTGTAGCTGTAGGAATTTCCGCGTTAAGTTTCATTCGTGTACAATAATGGAGTTGTGTTATGTATATACTGTAAGAGGATCGCTTCGTATTGGTCCGCAGACTCCACCAATAGTTCAAAACCAGTTATCACAAGCAATATCACGAGAGGGTCTGAGATTGCCATGAGTGAATTTATCTGGAAAGCTGAGACCCTCGAGTGATATTTATTAGGACTATTTTACGAATAAAAGAGGAATTTAAATATACTTCCTCTAAACTTGGCTTACAAAATTGTAATAATTGTATATTTGTACTTAAACTTTTCAAGCAATCCTACTACAGACGAAAGTCGATTGTCAGTAATGCCAATAGAGAAGAGCAAAATACGAGTTTAGGACTATTTCATGAATAGAATAAGAATAAAAGTAATACATATAAAATTCGCGCACAGAATATTAACACTTGTATAAACTTTTATACTTATGAATATCTATTCTATTTAGAAGCCGTGAGACTGAAATGGAGAAAGTCTACTATTACAATCTCTACCATTCGATTTTCTAATACCAACCGAGGAAGAACAAAAAAAAAAAACAAACAAACAAACAAACAAAAAAAACAGTGTCTCTGTTTTTATTTGTACTCTGTGGTTTGGAATTCCCAATGATAAGACTAATTTGCACATTTGTGGATCACCAAAACGCCTTGAAAAACCTTTCATTTTGCATTATGATTATTGTTGCTATCAATAGCTTCCCACCGCCTCTAGCAAAAGTGGTCAGTTTTTTTTTTTTTTTTTTTTTTTTTTTTTTTTTTTTTGAGTAGTGTTTAACGCCCGTTTTTACTACTGAGGCACCACAGGCGATGGACACTGGTGATACATGAGATGAAATGATAATTTGGGAAAGGATATTTTTTTTTTTTTTTTTTAAGGAAGGAAGCGTTCCAGGCCTAAGTTTAGGTACCTCCCCGCCATTTGCCAGTTATGAAGACTGAGGAAAACCTGGAAAAAACCCCAGTCAGGGAGGACGGTCCTGGCGGGATTCGAACCGCAGACCTCCCGCTCACGAGTCCGTGCCTTAACGACCTCGGCCACTCGTGGCGGTAAAGTGGTCAGTGATGCCTGTTCAGGAATTATATAGTGGAGGTATAGAGTTGGCTATGCTGACCACAAGACAAATGCACGTCGCGTGATAAAACGGATTTGATATATATTTCTACTGTTTCACTCATGTGACGTCTTCTTAAAATCGACCAATGAAACCAAACAAATTTTTTAATGTTGACCAATCACAGCCGGATTACGGGATGCAATTATCGAAAAAAGTTTTCAAATCCGTTTTATCACGCTATGTACATTTGTCTCGTGGTCAGTGTAGCCAACTCTATACCCCTACTATAATTCCTGAACACACATCACTGACCACTTTTGTTACCAGGCGATGGGGAACTATTGACAGCAACAAAAGCATGGACAATGGACAATCATAACGCAAAATGGAGGGTTTTCAAACAGATATTCATAAGTATAACCTTTTGTACATTCTGCGAGAATTTCAAATATATTACTTTTATTCTTATTCTGCTCATTCCTACACCCGAATTTTGTTCCTCTCTATTGGCATTATTGATAATCGGCATTCTTATGTCACAAGATGGCTTGAAAATGTTAATTGCAAATACACAATTATTACAATTTTGTAAGGCAAATTTAGAAGAATTATATTTAAATATTTATTTTATTCGTGAAATAGTTCTAATAAATATCATTCAAGGGTCTCCGTAATCCGTCTGTGATTGGTCAAAATTCAAATTTTTGTTTCGATACATTGGTAGATTTTAAGATGACGTCACATGAGAATTTGATTCTTTATGAATAGATGTATGATAGCAACGAAATTCATAGAGATATGTCGAGTTCTTTGGGGCAGAGATTCTCAAACTGTGGTTCGTGGACCCCGGAAGGTCTATAAAGTATGCATTCTTGAATACAGAGTTATAAACAATTACGAAAAAACGAAACATCATACAAATATACGATGTGCATTTATTGAGAACCAAATTTAATCAGAAATCAAACTAAAGATTATTTATTCCCGAGCTAACTTTCAATTAGATAAGCCGAAAACATAGACTAGGCAGACCTTTGATTTGTACGAGGGGCATTAATAAAAATTCGGCCTGATCCCCCCCCCCAAAAAAATGGAGGGATCATTATGTTTTTTATTTTATTTTTTTCAACATAATCATCTTGTAAATGAATACATTTAGTTCAACGACTTTCCAACTTCTTAATACCCTCAGAAAAATTGGATTTGTCCAACTGTGAAAAATAAGCGTCTGTTTCAACTTCAAACTTAACTTTAATGTGAATCTTTGTCCCTCCAGTCATTTCTTCCTGTTTGGGTACAAAAAATAATCGCTGGGAGCCAAATCCGGCGAATATGGGGGATGTGGAAGCACTTGGAAGCGAAGATCAGGCAGTTTTGCAACAACAATCCCAGACGTGTGTGAAGGCGCAATATTGTGATGAAAAAGAACTTTCTTTTTCGCAAGGTGTGGGCGTTTAGCCTGAATAGCATCCTTCAGCTGGTTCAGTAGTGAAGCGTAATACTCCCCGGTGATGGTTCTGGAAATAGTCAGCGAACACCGTACCATGAGAATCCCAGAAAACCGTACCCATGATTTTTCCTGCAGATGGGACCGTTTTTGCTTTCTTTGGTGCACTTTCACCTGTTGTCACCCACTGTTTGGACTGCTCCTTCCTCTCTGGCGTGTAGTGATGAATCTGTTTCATTTACTACTTTGAAAAATTAGTGAACCTCATTGGAATTGTATTTAAAAAAGTCTAAACACTCTTGCTAAATGTTCATTCGAACGCATTTTTGGTCCATTGCTAACAAAAGCGGCGCTCATCGAACGGAAAGCTTTCTCATACCAAACCTTTCTGTAAAATGTGGTGGACACGATGTGTAGAAGTCTTTGCAATGTCAGCCAACTCGCGCATTGTGTATTAGCGGCAATCATTGGGTGGCATTGTAAATTTTTGCCGCAGTCTCGTCGCTTGTTGAGTTTTGGTACACCTGACCGCTCATCATCTGGAATGGATGTATCACCATGCACACCATGTACTTCAAGCCATGTGTCAAAGAAAGTATTTTTCATGGGTACTGATTTTGTATTAAGGCTATAGGCGTTTCAAAGGAACGTGTTAGTTATTTTTACACGAAGAACTGCATATAGAAATGCTTTGCTCCAAAGGATGCGGCGCTTGCTAAAGGCAGACCAAAACGCTTTCGTGTGAAAATATCACAACGGTGTTTAACAAGTTCTGTGCATCCACTTATAATTATGAAAGATTCTTCAATTCACCATCACACCCAGAATCGAACCCGTTGTTCAAATGCCCAATTGTTAAGGCTAACAAACCATCCCCCCATATGCCACATATCCTGCCGGGCTAGCTTAATCGACACCCTCGGCGATTACAAAAATTCTATTTTCAGGTATACCCCCTCCCACTCCTAATGATCTGATTTCGTTCATTTTCAGAAACTGTTTTTTTTTACTTTATTTAAATGGCATATTAAAATATTATAAGAAACTTTTATGGTTAAGAAAAATAAAAAATTGCGGCCTCTGGAGCGATTTTTTAATTTTCGCTTTAAGTTAATCCCCACCCCAATGGTCCAATTTTTCTGTTTAATGAACTCGATTAAACGCTTGTCAATTGATCGTTATGTGCCGAGTTTCTTTGGAAAAAAAAAAAACAAACATTGTGGCCGCTAAAGCGTTAACAGACACACACACACACACACACACACACACACACACACACACACACACACACACACACACACACACATTCAGCGTCATTTTTGTGCCTAGAAAGTAGAATCGATGGAGAAGTTTTTTTAAAAAATCTTTTTATGGGTACAGTCGCAATAGTTACATTCTTTCGGAATTTTTTAAAAACAAAGTCGGTTCTTTGTGCTGCAAAGGTTACGACATCACTCTTTTGGAGTGCTAAGTAATTTTCACTGTCTGATTATCTTCAGAATAATAAAATCATAACCGGAGAGTACCATTCCAGCCTTTATACCAACCAGATGAAAATATTCATGATAAAAGGCGAATAATAAAAGCATTAAACAACTGTAGTAAAGTATTTTAGCAATGAGAAAATTTAAAGATATGAAATATGTATGAATTATTGGAGCATTTGCCGTACCCCCCAGATTTGACTCCCTCTGCTTTCCATCTATTCTTAAAGCTCATACTCTTCTTAGCTGGTCAGCGTCCGCGTGGTCCACGTGAGTAGTTTATTTGGTTCCTTAAAAAAGTTAAAAAAAATAAATTTGTAATCAAGCCTAGTACCTATGTACTAAATTGGAGAAGTAATCGAGAAACAAAAGGCTGGACTCAGGTCAAACCCTTTCCTTCTTACCTTCTGTGTGCTTTCCGATACCAGGAACAGTACGGAGTTTTTACATTATGTGAACAACAAAGTAGCTTCGGTGCAAGGTCGCTTCAGCACGAAGGTGAATATCGGCAAAAGGTGAAAGCTTGACAATTCATAATGGGACTAGGAATTTTGCTACTTACAACATTTTCCCTTCTGTTTTCGTCTTTTTCTTGATTTAGCAGAGCGTATGTGAACATAAAACATATTGCAGTTGGCTTGTTCTGCATTAATCATGAGTTCGAATGCTTAGACTACGGTGTTCAGAATAATAATAACTTATTATTATTATTATTATTATTATTATTGTTGTTGTTGTTGTTGTTGTTGTTATATACCGTTTTAAAAAGGAGTGAAACTAGCTTTTAACGCCGGAAAGTATAAAATGTTTAATGGAATTCCTCTACGGATAATAAAATAAACACTTTTATACCTATTTACCACGACCTGTTTTAATCTACAGTGTAATGTGATATTTGTGGACTGGAAGAGATATCAAGTGTTGATACGCCACTGACCCGCACATGACAGCTCGGCAATAACATTCCTGCCCCGGGAGAAAGTATAACGTTATAGTAAATATAGAACCGTTTGACGAAGATATAATAGACAATATCTCCGGCAATTCATGCGCAACCATCACAACAGCTTCTAGTGCAGAACACCAATATGCATTTGAGTAGTGTTTAACACCCGTTGTTACTACTTAGGTGCCACAGGTGGTGGACACTGATGATACATGAAATGAAATGGTAAATTGGGAAAGGATTTTTTTTAAGAGGAAGGAAGCGTTCCAGGGTACCTCTCCAGCATTTCCCATTTATTAGGACTGAGGAAAACCCCAGACAGGGAGGACGGTCCTGATGGGATTCAAACCCCAGACTTCCCGCTCACGAGTCCAAGCGTTAACGACCTCGGCCACCCATGGCGGTATGAATATGCAGCTACTACTCTATTTTCAACGTATAGAGATATATAAATGCAGAATTATTCCTGTTGCAATATACACATTAGGACGTTCCGGAATTAACTGAAATTTTGTACATTATTAACTGTAAACTCTAAGTGTAAGTACATGACACACTTATTTTACTTTGATTTTATTTTAAAACTTATACAGGGCTTCCAGAATATTCCTTTCCGCTTGCACCGGGCTATGCGTTTCGGCAGCTGGACAGTCCACAGCCGGCCGCGCCTTATGAGTCTTGCGCTAATCGCACACCAAACTCCAATTTTCCTATCATAAAGAGGGGTTTCTTTTATACAATTTGCAATTTCAGAACACCAAACCTCTTCAGTCAGTGATGAAAGAAACCACTGAAATAATGCACACGTGCTGCGGGATCACCTTGTACTAGACAATGGACAGGTATACATTTGTAAGCTTTGGGTTTTAACAAGTTTATTGCTGTATGTGCAGAAGACACAGTAACTCCTACTTGTGCCAGTGATTTTGTTGGCAAACGTTCAAGATATGCGCGAATTTCGTCTTATTTGTCTAACGTACGTCTGCGCGCGTATTTCTTGTTTTGCACTTAACTAGTAAATTTATTCATAAGGTTGTGAATTGCATGGAAAAAGGCGATTGTAGAGGGTACGTCCGACTAAATGCTTCGCGAATGCGACAAGATAAGTGATATGTATAACTTTGCTGTAAAGCCAAATGTCTTGCCATCTTCATAAACAAATGCAGCCTGGTCTGCAAGAAAGTTTAAATAAAAGCAGGTGGGCAGCCGTGAGTGAACAGAGTAGCCGACTTTGGCTGAGACGCAAACCCCGCGCTAGCGCTTGGGGGGGGGGGGGTATTTACGGACGCTCTTTAGCATCTCAGGTCGCAATCAAATCAGGGCGCGAAACGGCCGGCAAATTTTGCTGAGAGGTCTCTCTTTCAGGCTTGAGGTTCTTTATTGTGCCGTAAATGTACGACACGGGACCCACGGCTTTACTTCCCTTCCGAAGGAAGCCATACTTAAATTTTTACGCCCGAAAAAATCCATCGATCCTGGCCGTTATCGAATCCCCGATTTTCGGTTTAGAAGGCGTGCTAGCAATAAGGACATATTCTGGAAGTCCTGTATTTAGCTTCCCTTTTAGTGTTACCTTTGTTGAAAATTAGATTTTACACACACACACACACACAGTGAGAGCAGGTTTAAAATCCCGATACATAATTCAGCCGATCGGCAGTTAGACTCCGCGTTGCCGCTGGCATTTTCCTGTGTAGACTCGCGTCGAATTCAGCGTTTTAAAAGTTAAGACACACTATATTAAATAACAGAATTTGGTGGAGTGTGGGACAATCCCTAATGACCTTGCTCCATCTCACCGAATTTCGAATGTTATCGCCCTCGTCACACACTAACAGTAATTCTCCAGCCCTGTCACTGAATCCCTAGGTTTAAGATTAAAAATTATCTTTAGCGCTCTCTTTTCCATTAGAAACATGTACTCCTAACAGAGATTGCACGTGGATATGAGAGTAAATAATATATTCATTTATTCATCAAGATACCCCGAGAAAGTACTAAAAGCAATAGATAATTTTTAATCTTATACCTAGAAACACTGAGAAATAATATAAATTACATATCGTAGCAGGCTTATTTATATACAATGAAGATATTTTTATAAGATTAAATCAGAACGATGTATTTTAAATTGAGAAGAGCACAATTATTTTACGAGACAAAGGAATAAGGAACATATTTACATTTATATTACTGTTAAACTTTCTAAGTCACTTTAAAAGTCTTAAAAGTAGAATTGGTAGCAAACTTCCTATAGAAATTTTGACTGTGCCTATCTTCCGGCCAACCTACCTAACTACATACCTGCCTAGCATATTAGAGCATTTTAATTGTACGTAACTCAACATAACAGTTCCAATAATTTTGTAAGGTATTGTACATGGTATACAATTGCATAATGGTGTTTACTGTAACCAAACTTTCATGAAATGAAACACACACACCCAGCCTTAACACAAGGAAATACGTTATATAATGTATAATTCTCAAACCAAATGTTATATATGTAAAGTTTGGCATTAAATGACTGGAGCATGCTGAATCAATAAAGGTTTAAAAACTACTTTAAATGCCTTACCAACTACTTTAAATGCCTACCTGCTTGCCTGCCTATCTTACTGGCCAGGGTAGATGGATTTTTTCGGGCGTAAAAATCTTAAGTATGCCTTCCTTCCAAATGGAAATAAAGCCATGGGTCCCATGTAGTAGATTTGCCTCGAGCATGAAAGAAGACCCCCTGAGCAAAATTTTTCGTCAGTTTCACGCACTAATCTAAATGGGATGCTAATGCATGAGATGTCCGTAAATAAACCATCAACAACAACCTCTCTCATCTATCTTTCCTGCCTTATCTAACTAAATAGGAATGTTGATAAAATTCCTTTCCACCCATGCTTTAAATTGAAAGACATTTTTGGATTTAATATAAAATTATAATTATATCTATTCTATCATTGAAAGAACTTTAACTATTTAGAGATCCAGATAAATTCATTCCCGCAAACCTTACTTATTTACCTACATACTTTACGTATCTAATTACTATAGTACAAAGGTTTAATGAAAAATTATCTGTCAGTGACTAGAAATAAAAGAATGCTCATCAATCTATGACATAATTACGCTGTATATTTAGTCCCGAAATAATGGTCCTGGTTCATGACCTTCTGGGCTTGTGATTTTTACAGATGCTGTTTCATTAAACTTGTGTGCTAACTTTAATATTGTTTTTAGTATAAAGCTTAGTATGGAACTTTAGGTTCATATACGGAGAGTTCGTGTCACGCTTTCTCGGAGCAAGAGTGACTCAAGCGCTGTTCATTTGTCTCGTTCTTATACACGACTTTCTCGGAGCAAGAGTGACTCAAGCGCTGTTCATTTGTCTCGTTCTTATACACGACTTTCTGTACCTTGAAGATGAATATTTCACTATTGGACAACACTACTGCACTATTTCATGCACTCTTGTTTTCACAAACGCCCAACATTGTCCTCTTGCAACTACATGGAGAAGAAAATAACGCCACAAGTGTCGCGTGGGCAATCTCAGTGAGGCCGTGAGCGAGAGATCTAGGACCGTCTTCCCAATTTGAAGATGTTTTTCAGATTTTCCTCAGCCCTCATAAAAGGCTAATGCAGGGCAGGTACTCTAAACTTAGGCCCGGAACGCTTGCTTCCAAAAAAATAGTTCCTTTCGCATTTTCATTTCATTTCATATATCAGTGTCCACCCTGCGATGCCTCAGCAGTGAAAACGGTCGTTAAACACTATTCAGGAAACCGTCAGAATTGAAAAAGGTAGGACTATCTAAGTTGCGGGACTTTAAAACTGCTTTCACTGTACTTATGTCTTGTATTATGGCGGAAAGCAGAAATTTGCATATAATTTTCTTGTATGAGTTTAAAACTTGAATATACTGCCGCGCAAACACGAACTCATCACTACACGCCAGAGACGAAGGAGCAGTCCAAACAGTGGGTGTCAACAGGTGAAAGTGCACCAAAGTAAGCAAAAACGAGTCCAACTGCAGGAAAACTCAGGGCTACGGTTTTCTGGGTTTCTCATGGTGTGGTGCTCGTAGAAGAGGGGAACCATCACCGAGGTATATTACGTTTCACTACTGTACCAATTAAAGGATGCTATTCAGGCTAAATGTTCACACCTTGCGAAAAAAAAAGTTCTCTTTCGTCATGATAATGCGCCTTCACACACGTCTGAAATTGTTGCTGCAAAACTGCATGACCTTCGCTTTCAAGAGCTTCCACATCCGCCATATTCACCGGATTTGGCTCCCAGCGATTACTTTTTGTTCCCAAACCTGAAGAAATGGCTGGGTGGACGAAGATTCACATCAAATGACGAAAAGTTGAAGCTGAGACAGGCGTTTGTTTTTCACAGTTGGACAAATCTTATTTTACTGAGGGTATTAAAAAGTTGCAAAGTCGTTGGATTTAATGTATTGATTTACAAGATGACGTGTTGAAGAAAAAAATGTCTTATTGTGTTTTCTTGGTCAGACCGAGAACTTTTAGAACGCTCCTCGTAATTTCAGTTCTAGTATAAAAGACATCTCCCTTAATACTCAGCTGAATCAACCCAGAGTGAATATAAAGCCTATAAACAACTGCTAAGCTTATCTTTGTTGATGGCAATAATCACACAAGCCAAGACGCGTCTTTGCATACGTCAGATGACTCTTGCCCTCCCAATGGGGATGGAGGGACCGATTTAGCTCCTCCTCCGGCACAGCAACGCCGCGTGTGGCTCAGGTAATACCGTAACAAATTATTTTGGATTTTCCCGTTACCTTGAAAAGATGCATATTAATAAACTGTGACTCATTGAGGCCGGTCATTCTCCCCTTGAAACGTTAAGTAGAGTTGTTAGCAATGTTTCCACCTCTACAATTAGACTTTCACAAGAAACTGTTAGCTGCAGAGAAGTGTTACCTTATCCTTGGCGAGTGGGTGGGTGGATGATGTTGAAAAAACCGGAGTCGTGAGGCCTGGCACCAGATGAAAATCTGAAATCCTCATGCCGGTCTACAGGCGCCAGTCCACATCGCCTTACACTGCAGAACCTGCTCATGCAGAACTTGTTGCTCTTGATGTTGACAAGCGACTCAGTGGCGGCTAGTGTTTTAAGTATCTAAAAGGGAAATGCATTGTTATTAGGAAAGAAAGAAGTTGTAGGTTTTATATAAATGAGCTTTTAACCGTTATTTATTGTGGCACATCCTTTTTTAGGTTTTAAACAACTTATTTTATCATATAATATTCTTAGGTTGAAAAAAAAATGTACAACCTACACTTTTTATAAACATGTCATAAATTATTTTTATATTTCATAGTTGATAATTAATTTTTAGAATAGATATATTAAAAATGCTCAAATTCAAAATTTTGCATCAAAGAAATGTCGTAGCAAAAATCGATTTGTAGCACTAAATAGCTCCGATCTTGATGAAATGTCTCTTTTTGCAGCACAGGGTTCTCTTATTATATTCCAGTTCTACGATACTTTCTTTCCAATGTTGTGATTATTGAAATGGCCTGCTATCATGAGCAGCGCATTAACATTAAATTTTGTTCAACATGAACAAAAGCCCTTTACCGACTCATGAAATGATGAACGAAGTTAATGAGATAATTCTTTAAGCCGTACTCAGTGCTACGAGAGTAGGTTCATAAGTTTCCGGCCTCGTCGATAAGGATTATCGCCATCACCAAATTCTTACAGTGTCAGACTTTATCTGTTAAGTAAATAATTGCAGCTGTAGCTTTCGTTCCGCTGTGTTCTACTATGTGTAGAAGATTGTGACATGTTCAAAATGGAGTTTTGAGCTGTTATTAAAGTTCTTCACAAAAGAAGCACTTACTCCAAATAAATTAAACAGCGATTGGACGGTGTATATGGGGAAGCATCCCCCTCATATTCTACCGTAAAAGAATGAGGCAAACTTTTTGAATGGTTCGAGAAAGCAATGAAGACGAAGAGCGTGCAGGTTGGCCCTTGGAGATGCTCATTCTTGAAACCATCGCTCTTGTGGAAGGAGAAAGTTTGGAAGACCGGCGGTTCAAAGTTACAGAAACAGCTGCAAGGTTGGGCCTTTCTAAAACAACAGTCCTTCGAATTATTCATGAACATTTAAACATGAATAAAGTTAGTGCAAGATGGGTGACTTCTTTCCTCAGTACAAAAGCAGCAACGAGTCATCTTTGTCGGGCATTTTTGGAGCTTTACCGTGGCAACGAGAGAGAAGTTCTGCAAACCATTGTTACAGGAGATGAAACTATGATCCTGTACTATGATCCCTTGTCCAAAAGAGAACCAATGGAGTGGCAGGCGTAAACCTGGTGAAGCATCGTCTCTAAAGGCCAAGGTCACTCAGTCAAACAAGAAGATCATGGCCACATTCTTTTGGGACTGTGAAGGAATGCTCTTCATTGATTTCAAGCAGAGGAACATCAAAATAAATGGGGAGTACTATGCTGGTCTGCTGTACAGACTACGTGCTTCCATCAAAGAGAAAAGGCGGGAACAGCTAATTGGTGGTGTGCGCCTTCTTCAAAACAACGCGCCTGTGCACACAACTCTTGTTGCAAAGGAAACTGTGAAGAAATGTGACTTCAAAGAGATCGACTATCCGCCCTACAGCCCAGATCTAGCTCCCAGTGACTATTTCCTCTTCTCAAAACTCAAGAAGGACCTTCGAGTAAGGAAATTTACGTGTGACGAAGAAGTGGTGGATCTGCATTTTGCAGATAAGACTTCTGACTATTTTTGGGGTAGAGGGTTGAAATGTTAATTCCAAGATGTGAGAAGTGTATTGCAATAAAGGGTAACTATATTGAAAAGTGAAATATAGTTTTTGTCTTTATCATACCTAGAAAATGGTTAGGCCGGAAACTTATGGATCTATCCTACTATATGCAGTTTAAAAGTTCACGTGTCACAATTAACGAGATCATCCATGAAAATTGACGTTTCTGGGATTGTGTCTTGAATCCTGACCCAAAAATATCGTCAGCCCAGCCTGGCTAAACGCTAAATTCCTGCTGATGGTTTCTTTTCGATATTAAGAATGTTATTTATCAGACGTTTCTGACGGAGGGTCAAACTGTGAATCGCGCTGTAACCTTGATGTCCTCAGACTCTCCGAGAAATCATGAGAAAGAGGCCTCGACTGTGGAGAGACAATTCATGATACTTGCAACGCAGTAACACACTAGAGTATTTGTTCTTCTTAGATCGGGACTCTTGCGAGAGGGGAGGAAGAATTGCTGAATTTCCCCATTCTTCATACTCTCCTTACTTAGCACCCGGGTAATTTGATTGTTTCCAAAGTTGAAATTCCCGATGAAAGGACGAAGATTCGACCCAGTTGAGGAGATGAAATAAAATTTGCATGGAAAAAACCTCAGTCCGGGAGGACGGTCCTGGTGGGATTCAAACCCCAGACCTCCCGCTCACGAGTCCGCGCCTTAACGCCCTCGGCCAACCGTGGCGGTTTATACAAATAGACAGGAATAGATACATATAAGTAGTAAAGTAAAAGTATGTAAGAAATTTACTGACCACCAGATCAGTTTCTACCGGATAACGGTGAATAAGTTTATTAATTTAGAGTTAAAGATTAAGTGGAAGTAGTGACTGGTTTACAGTTACTCGAATGTTGCTGGTTTCCAACTAGTTGAAAGGAATGTAATTGTATTATTTTTATTATTTTAGTAAATTTCTAATAGTAACCAAGGTCTAAGTATCATCTGGAAAATTATAACGTAAGAATGTAATTTGGTAATTTAGAAATAAACTGTAAGAAATTGCAATGCACATCTCGTGTAGGAAACAAGGTGCCGGGGTGGAGTATTTCAGATTTGTATTATTATTTAGTATCCCTAACATTTCGAGGCCAGCGGAGCGTCACTACAAATTTTTGAGATAAAGAAAGCATAATATTGACCCACTATAAAGGAATGCAACAATTGATATAACCCCATCCCTTACGAGTAAAAATGTACCAGGTAACGACTCTCCCCACTCCCGCATTCCAGAGTGTGAGGGGGAAAAGCATCTCTCGTGCACAGGCTGCCAGTCGTTACGACGGAGCTGAAGAGAGAGCGTTTTCGCGCTATGACTCTTTGTGATTTCAAGAGTGGCTTAAATGAGTCCCAAAGCCCTGAGTTCCTACAAGAGGCTTTAGGGGACCTTGCTCGATCTAAGACAACATTTCCCCTCTGGTGCGCGGAATTTAAAACGGGACGTACTTCACTACAAGATGAAGAGAGAAGCGGGCGTTCGACAACGGCAGTGAATGAGGAAAACGTTGTCGCGGAGAAAAAAAAATTGTACGCAAAAACAATCGAGGCAGCCTTCCAGATTAGATCGCCAGCAGCATCAAAAGCCCACCCGCGTCGATTGGTGTGAGGAAATGCTGCAACAATTCGACAGAGGGAGCTTAAGGCGTGTTTCAATTGTTATCACGGGTGATGAAACATGGGTTTACCAATATGGCCTGGAGACTGAACGACAGTATGGATATTTCCAGATGACGCTCCGCCAACGAAAGTGAAGAGGCGCTGAAGTGTTGGGAAGAAAATTGAGGAGCAAAGGACGATTACTGCTCGTGTTACACCACAGTCTGCCTGCCGAAAATTTTCGACAAGTTCCGAGAATGCCGTCCAACAGGACTGAGGGGGAATCTGCTTCACCATGACAACGCCGCCGCTCACACGGCTAACATCCTTCTGGGGTAGAAGTCAGACAGACGACTCATCTTCTCTACAGGCCTGGATCTGACTCCATGCCATTACTTTCCCTTCCAAGCGGTAAAAAATCGCATGCGAGGAAAACGATTTTCCAGCCCTGAAGAGACCGCCACGAGTGGCCGAGGTCGTTAAAGAGCGGAGGTGTAGGTTTCGATTCCCACCGTGTCGGTTCTCCCTTACTGAGGTTTTTCATTTCTTCAGTCCTGATAAATCCAAATGCCGGGGAGTTACTCTATATTTAAGCCAGGAACTTTTCTTTAAAAAATCCTTTTCATGTCCATCATTTCAGCTCATGTATTTCAGTGTTCGCCGCCTGTGATGCCTCAAGAAAGAAACAGCACTTCAAACACACCACGTTCCAGGAAAATTGAGGCTTGAGACCAGCAACAACCTCGTCGATGAGGTTCAGCGTCTGGTGTTCCGGCGGGGAGCACCCTTGATGCCGAGCGTCAAAAGAAAAGAAAAGAAAAGAAAAGAAAAGAAAAGAAAAGAAAAGAAAAGAAAAGAAAAGAAAAGAAAAGAAAAGAAAAGAAAAGAAAAGAAAAGAAAAGAAAAGAAAAGAAAAGAAAAGAAAAGAAAAGAAAAGAAAAGAAAAGAAAAGAAAAGAAAAGAAAAGAAAAGAAAAGAAAAGAAAAGAAAAGAAAAGAAAAGAAAAGAAAAGAAAAGAAAAGAAAAGAAAAGAAAAGAAAAGAAAAGAAAAGAAAAGAAAAGAAAAGAAAAGAAAAGAAAAGAAAAGAAAAGAAAAGAAAAGAAAAGAAAAGAAAAGAAAAGAAAAGAAAAGAAAAGAAAAGAAAAGAAAAGAAAAGATGGGTTTTAGAATAAGAATATCAAAGTATGAATGTTGAATCTTTTAATTATCGCATTATTTATTTTATTGTATTAGAATTGTATATTAACTCTGAAGAGTTTAATTGTAAAGAAAAAACATATATTAGGAATGTCTAAATAAATAATCTGGAATATCATGTCCTGATATCAGGGTGTAAGTATTACAGAAGAAAATAAAGTAGGTCGCTATAGTTGTCTCATTGTCATTGCGAGAGAGCGGTATGCGAGCTGCATATCTCTGACGCTGCGTTACAGCGCGGCAAGGTTCCGATTACAAACTTAAACAGCAATAATGATAGCAATGTTTTATATACCGCACGTTCGTAATGAAATCGAAACTCTATCGTAAATTTTAACTGACATATCGACGTATCTTGGAATTTCCGGCGGGATCCTTTGTTAGACTCAACAAGGGATAGGCGCTGCTTTTACAACCTTACATTATTAATAGAAAAATACTGAGAAGGATACTCAGCTGACGGGATATGTCTTGCGAATTTTTTATAGCTACGAGGGTAGGGGCCATAAATTTCCGATCTCGCCGATAAGGATTATCGCCTTCACAAAACCTTATCTGGTGTCATATCTTATCTGTTAAGTAAATAACTGCAGCTGTAACTTCCGCACCTCTATGTTCAATTGTTCAGATATTGTTGCATAAAGAAGGCTGTGTGTCGAAGATTGTGACATGTTCAAAATGGAGTTTCGAGTTGTTATTAAGTTCTTCACAAAAGAAGAACTTACTCCAAATGAAATTAAACAGCGATTGGACGGTGTATATGGGGAAGCATCCCCCTCATATTCTACCGTAAAAGAATGGGCCAAACTTTTTCCAATAGATCGAAAAAGCCTTGAAGACGAAGAGCGTGCAGGTCGGCCTTTGAAGGTGCTCATTCCTGAAAACATCGCTCTTGTGGAAGGAGAAATTATGGAAGACCAGTGGCTCAAAGTTACAGAAATAGCAGTAGAGTTGGGCCTTTCTAAAACAACAGTCCTTCGAATTATTCATGAACATTTAAACATGAATAAGGTTAGAGCTCCAAAAATGCCTAGCAACAAATGACTTTGCTGCTTTTGGACTGAAGAAAGAAGTCTAGGCACCCATCTTGAATTACATTTTATCTAACTAAAATTGTCAACTTATTTAAATGATTGTCAACTTAATTTTACACATGTTAACTTCATTAAATACATTTCACCTAACTAAAAATGCCAATTTATTTAAATATAATTAAATATATTTTACCTAACTAAAATATTAATTTAGTTATAAGCGTCAAATTAATTATATATATACCAATTTAATTTTAATTTTACACGTATTAACTTAATAAATACATTTAACCTAACTATGAACATGTCCATTTAATTAAATATATGAAACTAAATTAAATACTGGTCGACTAAATTTTACAGTATTAACTTAATTAAACAACTTCATGTAGCAAAATTGTCAATTTGTTTAAATACGTCAAACTAATTAAACACGTATCAACTAAATTTACACATATTACTTTAATACACATTTCACCTAACTAAAAAAATGTCAATTTAATTATATATGCCAAACTATTTAAATATATTTCAATTTAATTGTACACATATTAACTTAATTATATATATTTCACCTAACTAAATATGTCAATATATTTAAATACATGTCAACTTAATTTAGACATATTAACTTAATAAATACATTTCACCTAAAACATGTCAATTTAATTAAATACACGAGACTAATTAAATACATGCCAACTTAATTTTACAAATATTAACTTAATTAAATATATTTCACTTAACTAAAAAATGGCAGTTTATTTAAATACATGTCAATTTAATTTTACACACGTTAACTTAATTAAGCACATTTCACCTAGCTAAAATGTCAATTTAATTAAATACATCAAACTGATTAAATACATGCCAACTTAATTAAATACAATTATAAAATTGTTATCTTTATCAAATATAATTCAGCATATTTAGGCCTAAACACTTATCAGTTTGAATAATAATATAACCAAGTTAATTACAGGTTAAAAATACTTCAAGTAGTCCGGGAAAAACTTAAATTTTAACATGAATTACATTCATATCTACTTATATAAATGAAACAAATTTTGTCTACTTTTAAATCTTGTCAGATAAAGAGAACTGCGAACAACTCATTCCAGTCATTTGTGGTGTTATTTACGAAAGAGAATTTACCCACATCCGTTCGCTGTTGTTTATTCTATTCTGTTTACACATTCTTAATGACTTCTACAGGTTTCTTTCCCATTGCCGGTCGAAATCAGTTTGCCGAGCCATTTGCGATGTCCATTTGTCAATATGGGCAAACATGTATTACTTAACAATTAAAAAAAACATCTGAGGAAACCTGTCGAGAAGGTATTGAAGTTACTGAAAGCAAGGTAAATTTTATTTATTTCAGTAGAGAAATATCACGCTACACAAATGTAACACTATGTATAGCAGCTTTCATTGTTGAAAAACATCCTCAACAGCCAAGAATAGTGCATTCTAGGGTTTAAATGTATATATAGTAGCTTGTTAATGTACACAAATATAAGTATTTAAAATCTTAAATGTTGTTCTTTCAATTTGGATACGTTGATATTTTGTATAAAAAAAGTTTTTTTTTTTTAATTTTAATGGTGTACATTTCATGTTTCGTCAATCCTTTCGTCTTATTTTCCCGTTCTCCAGTGATAAGCTAGGAGTGACAGAAGCCGCAACAGCTGTGTGAGGATTCACACTGGCAGACTACGCTCCCGGCATTGCAGGCGGCTCTGTCCTTGAGGACGGCCAAACCCAAATTCCAGCGTACAGTACAACAGCTGATCTCCAACAAGGTGTGTGCGGAGACGCTGGCTAATAATTCTGCCGTGTATTGTCTACATTGAAAGACGAACGAAAGTAAAGTTGTGTGTACATTTTTGGAAAATATTTAAACACTTCTATATGAATAAGAATTGCAATTTCGAACCGCAAAATGCCAGTCCTGCAAACAAACAAGTGTTTTACAGTTATGGGGAAAACCAAAGATAAACCAGCATTTAGACAAATATCTTTCTTTTGGTACTTTAAATGGTGTCCGAAATGGATTATTTTTGCAATTTTGGTATATTATAATTGCTGTTGGAAAAGAAACATATAAAAATATGAAAATAGTTTAACAAAACAATAAAAATATAACTGAATAATCTGTAAGGATTGGAGGATTGTTTGGTTTGTAGTTTCTTCTTCTTCTTCTTCTTCTTCTTCTTCTTCTTCTTCTTCCTTTTTTTTGATTGATTTATTTATGGACGCTCTTTAACATCTCAGGTCATCAGCGTCCCATTCTAGTCAGGGCGTGAAACGGCCGACAAATTTTGCTCAGAGGCCTCTCTTTCAGGCTTGAGGTTCTTTTTCATGCCGTAAATGTACGACACGGGACCCACGGCTTTACTTCCCTTCCGAAGGAAGCCATACTTAGGATTTTTACGCCCAAAAAAATCCCTCGGTCCTGGCCGGGTTCGAACCCGCGATCTTGGGTATAGGAGACAAGTATGGTAACCACTACACCACCAGGACCGACGTTTGTACCTTCGATACTGTTACACTAAATTGCTTCTTGTAACAAGTAAACAGCGTGAATAGGATTTTAGCTTTAGGTTGATGTTGCAGTGCGTAATACACCATGGCACTTGAGCTATAGAGGTCATATGTGCGCTCCCTCAAACCAAAGTTTGAAGTTTCAGATATAGAGCTTGAGTGAAATCTAGAATATTTCCTAAAAGTTTCGGAATTTCATCTCCTAAATAGAGATATTCTTTGCCTTTCCAAAGTTTTGCAGTCTCATCAGATTGTTCATACAGATGGCACATGGGAGTCCCATCGTCCGCAGGGTTTCCGTAATGTCCAATGTCCAGCAACCATTCCATTGGCTTTCTGTCTCTACTCAGTAGGTCTTTAGCCTGAGTGCTATAAGATGTTTTCATAAGAATTTCTCACCGATTTTACGAGGGAAGAATTTTCCTGCCTCGCTGAAAAGAATTATCGCCTTCACAAAATTCTTATCTGATGTTATGCCTTATCTGTTAAGTAAATACCTACAGCTGTAACTTCCGCTCCGCTGTGTTCAGTTGTTCAGATATAGTTGCATAAAGAAGGCTATGTGTAGAAGATTATGACATGTTGAAAATGGAGTTTCGAGCTGTTATTAAGTTCTTCACAAAAGAAGAAATACTACAAATGAAATTCAAAAGCGATTGGAATACGGGGAAACACCTCCCTCTTATTCTACGCAAAAGAATAGGCCAAACTTTTTCGAATGGGTCGAGAAAACATTGAAGACCAAGAAGGTAAAGGTCCGTCCTTGGAGGTGCTCACTCCGGAAAACATCGCTCTTGTGGAAGGAGAAATTATGGAAGACCGGCGGCTCTAAGTTGCAGAAATAGCAGCAAGTTTAGATCTTTCTAAAACAACAGGCCTTCGAATTATTTATGAACATTTAAACATGAATAAGGTTAGTGCCTAGACTTCTTTCCTCAGTCCAAAAGCAGCAACGAGTCATTTGTTGTCAGGCATTTTTAGAGCTCTGCCCTAGCAACAAGAGAGAAGTTCTGCAACCATTGTTACAGCAGATGAAACTGTGGTCCTGTACTGTGATCCCTTGTCCAAAAGAGAATCAATGGAGTGGCAGGCGTAAACCTGGCGAAGCACCGTTCTAAAGGCCAAGGTCACTCAGTCAACCAAGAAGATCATGGCCACAATCTTTTGGGACTGTGAAGGAATACTCTTCATTGACTTCAAGGAGAGGAACACCACAGTAAATGGGGAGTACTATGCTGACCTACTGCACAGACTACGTGCTTCCATCAAAGAGAAAATGCGAGGAAAGCTGAGTGGTGGTGTGCGCCTTCTTCACGACAACGTGCCTGTGCACACAGCTCTTGTAGTAAAGGAAGCTGTGAAGAATTGTGACTTCAAGGAGATCGACCATCCGCCCTACAGCCCAGATCTAGCTCCCAGTGAATATTTCCTCTTCTCAAAACTCAAGAAGGACCATCGAGGATTTAAGTGTGACGAAGAAGTGATGGATGTTATTTATGCCCATTTTGCAAACAACAGTTCTGAATATTTGGGGGGGGGGGGTTTAAATGTTAATTCAAAGATTTAGAAGTGTATTGAATACAATTGAAGGATAACTATATTGAAAAGTGAAATATAGTTTTTGTATTTATCATACTTAGAAAATGGTTAGGCCGGCGTCGATTTGTGACCAGTGATGAAACAAGGGTGCACTACTACACATCTGAAACAAAGCAACCGTCTAAACAATGCAAGCATGACGGCTCTTCACCGCCATAGAATGTAAAAATGTGTGAAATCGGCCAGGAAGATCATGGTAGTATTTCTAAGATGCCAAGGGTGTACTGCTAATTGATTGTCTTCCCATATTATGTAACCTGTTGATGACAAAATTACGGCGGGTTTATAAAACATAAAGTTATCTTGCATCAAGTCATTGTGTGTCGTTGCAATAGCTAAAACCAAGGAATATGTGCCCGATTTGATGCCCATATGCTTTAATCCGTGACTTGACTATATCGAACTTCCAATGAAAAAAGAAGAAAAGAATAATAGGAAGAAGGAAAGGAGAAGAAAGAGGTAAAAGAATATAAAAATACCATCAGAAGGGGAAAGAAAGAAAAAGAAAAAATAAAATAAGGGAAAAGAATAAGAAGAGAATGGAAGGAAAGGTAAAAAAAAAATATATATATATAAAATAATAGAACAATACAAGCGAACGGAAAGGAAAGGAAAGAAAGCAAAGGTAGAAGAAAATTGTAAAAAGATAATGAAATAGAAATTAAGAGAACAATAAATAAAAGATACACAAGGGGAGAGAAAAAAGTGGAAAGGAAGAGAGCTGTAATAGAAATTACGTAGGGGGGGGGGTGGAGAAGAAATCATTGCAGAAGAAATGGAAAGATAGAGAAACACAAGAAATGAAAATATAGAAAAGGTAAAGAAGAGAACAGAGAGGAAATGAACGTAAAGTAGCATAAAAGGACGGACAGAATAAAAATAAAATTTCAATAGAAGAGAAGAGAACGGATTAAACTGGGGGGGGGGGGTAATTGAAAGGCAAGAAAAATAAAAGTAGAAAGGGAAGAAAGAGAGCAAAAGAGATTATATGTGAAAGGAAATTAAAGAAAACAGAATAGTAAAAGAAATCAGGTAAACGAAGAGAAAAAGAAAGAGAAAAGGGGTGAAAAGAAAGGGAAGAATTGTGAAGGAACAATTAAAAAATAAAAAGAAAGTAGAAAAATAAAAAGGCAGAAAAGGTATAGCAAATAAGAGAAAAGGAATGTATGAGAAATTAAAAAGAAAAGAAATAGAAAGAAGGAAAGGAGAAGAATAAGATAAAATAATAGAAAAACATAAGAGTACAGAAGGTTAGGAAAGAAAAGAAAAAAGCATGAGAATAGACAGGAAGGAAGAAGAATACAAGAGAGCTGAAAGGTTTTGTCGGTCCTGGTGGTGTAGTGGTTACCATACTTGCCTCCTAACCCCAAGATCGCGGGTTCATATCCCGGCCAGGATCGATGGATTTTTTCGGGCGTAAAAATTCTAAGTATGTCTTCCTTCGGAAGGGAAGTAAAGCCGTGGGTCCCGTGTCGTACATTTACGGCACGAAAAAGAACCTCAAGCCTGAAAGAGAGGCCTCTGAGCAAAATTTGGCAGCCGTTTCACTCCCTGAGTTGAATGGGACGCTGATGACCTGAGATGTTAAAGAGCGTCCATAAATAAAACAAATCAACAACATTTGATTCCTAAACTGAGAAAATTCCTTGATGGAAATAAAATGTTCGACCGATGATCATCAGTTGATCCGTATTTTGAAGCCCACAAATTTAATGGAATAAAAGCTTTGGAGCATCGCTGAGTAATGTGAAGAGAGACTTTTGTTGAAAAATAAGAATAATTTCAAAAAGCTATGCTTCATTACAAGAACTTTTCAAATGTCGCTGATATCTAGCGGGAGGGGGGGGGGGAAGCTCTTCACACTTTAAAAAGAGAGAGAAACAGAGGGTGAAACATACCTGAATTTTCCCTGATTTGTTTCATCTATCTTTGTTCACCTATGAAAGCGTAATTACGGTCTTCCTGTTAAGAAACCAGAACTGCAAACCAACACACAATAAGAAATATCTTGTTGCCGGAAGGTGAACGTGACAGATAAAGCAGAAATAGTGATTCACGTGGCATCTGTGACTTCCTTCAGTCATCGGTCATTACAATGATTAGTAAAGTTGTATATTAGTTATAATGACCGTCAGGTGCACTCAGCATGATTCACAAAACACGCTAAGATACATTCTCTTTGTTTTCTATTGTCTTAACGGTATGTGGTTTCACTTTTGTTTTGTTTACATACACCTGGAGTTGAGGATGTACAAACTTTTCTGCACGCAGGGGTGCAAAACAATTGCAAACGAAAGAATAACATACGAGGGTGGATCCATAAGTTTCCGGCCTCGCCGATAAGGGTCATCGCCTTCACAAAACCCTTATCTGGTATCATAGTTTATCTGTTAAGTAAATAATTGCAGCTGTAACTTCCGCTTCTCTGTGTTCAGTTGTTCAGATATAGTTGCATAAAGAAGGCTATGTGTAGAAGATTGTGAAATGTTCAAAATGGAGTATCGAGCTGTTATTAAGTTCTTCACAAAAGAAGGACTTACTCCAAATGAAATTAAACAGCGATTGGACGGGGTATATGGGGAAGCATCCCCCTCATATTCTACCGTAAAAGAATGGGCCAAATTTTTTCGAATAGGTCAAGAAAGCGTTGAAGACGAAGAGCACGAAAGTCGGCCCTTGGAGGTGCTCACTCCTGAAAACATCGCTCTTGTGGAAGGAGAAATTATGGGAGACCGGCCGCTCAAAGTTACAGAAATAGCAGCAAGGTTGAGCCTTTCTAAACCAACAGTCCTTCGAATTATTCATGAACATTTAAACATGAATAAGGTCAGTGCAAGATGGGTGCCTAGACTTCTTTCCTCAGTCCAAAAGCAGCAACGAGTCATTTGTTGTCAAGCATTTTTGGAGTTCTACCGTGGTAACGAGAAAGAAGTTCTGCAAACCATTGTTGCAGCAGATGAAATTATGGTTCTCTACTATGATCCCTTGTCCATCAATGGAGTGGCAGGCGTAAACCTGGCGAAACACGCTTCTTCTTGAATTTTGAGAAGAGGAAATAGTCACTGGGAGCTAGATCTGGGCTGTGAGATGGATGGTCGATCTCCTTGAAGCCACATTTCTTCACAGCTTCCATTGCAACAAGAGCTGTGTGCACAGAAGAAGGCGCACACCACCACTTAGGTTTCCTCGCTTTTTCTCTTTGATGAAAGCACGTAGTCTGTGCAGTAGGCCAGCATAGTACTCCCCGTTTAGTGTAATATTCCTCTCTTTGAAGTCAATGAAGAGTATTCCTTCACAGTCCCAAAATATTGTGACCATGCTCTTTTTGGTTGGCCTTGCCCTTTAAAGGCGGAGCTTCGCCAGGTTTACGCCTGCCACTCCATTGATTCTCTTTTGGACAAGGGTTCATAGTAGAGGATCATAGTTTCATCTCCTGTGCAGAACTTCTCTCTCGTTGCCACGGCAGAGTTCCAAAAATGCCTGACAACAGATGACTCGTTGCTGCTTTTGGACTGAGGAAAGAAGTCAAGCCACTAACCTTATTCATGTTTAAATGTTCATGAATAATTCGAAGGACTGTTGTTTTAAAAAGGCACAACTCTGCTGCTATTTCTGTAACTTAGAGCCACCGGTCGGTCTTCCATAATTTCTCCTTCCACAAGAGCGAATTTTTCAGGAGAGAGCACCCCCAAGGGCCGAATTGCACACTCTTCGTCTTCAATGCTTTCTCGACCCAATGGAAAAAGTTTGGCCCATTCTTTTACAGTAGAATATGAGGGGGGTGCTTCCCCATATACACCGTCCAATTGCTGTTTAATTTCATTTGGAGTAAGTCCTTCTTTTGTGAAGAAATTAATAACAACTTGATACTTCATTTTGAACATGTTACAATCTTCATAGTCTTTTATGCAACTATATCTGAACAACTGAACACAGCGGAGCGGAAGTTACAGCTGAAAGTATTTACTTAACAGATTAGGTATGACATCAGATAAGGATTTTGTGAAGGTGATAATACATATCGGGAAACTGGGATCTTATGGGCCTGCCCTTGTATTTGTTACGCATATGTTCCATTGTTCGGTTATTATAATAAACGTCTAAACTTTTTGACGAATTGGCAAATGTACTTTCCTGAATGTGCAAACGTAACATGTTGTCAAGGGATATTTCACCCTTGGAGGCATATCAATAATATATAAGAAATAAATATTGCATCGATCCTAATGGTTATACTTGCCTCGTACATCCAAAGGCGGGGGTTCAAACCCAGCTCGGGTCGATGGATTTTTAACCTAAGTATGGCTACCTTAGGAAGGGAAGTAAAGCCGTGATCTCCTGTCATAAATTTACGGCAGGTAAAAGAACTTCAAGCCTGAAAGAAGAGGTCTCTGAGTAAAATTTGTCGGTCATTTTCACGCCCTGATTCGAATGAGATGCTGATGATCAAATATGTTAAAGAGCGTCCCAAAGTGAAATAAACATAATTAAAAAGCGGCAGCAGTGGCGGCTCATGGCAGCATAAAGGCGGGGTGCACAACTTTACTACGGCTACTGCTAAATACAAATCACAAGCTTCTAGACTCTTATTAACTGAATTAACACTAACAATGAGGCTGAACCACGCATCAGAGGGAGATAGAGAGAGAATCTAACAAAAATATCATACTAACACACCTATTTAAATAAAGTAAAAATAATAATTATCTTGTTTTTCATGGCAGCAAATGCATCAATGATGCTTCGCAAAAAGTCTCAAATCTGCAGGATGAAGCCACATCTCTACAGAAAGCAATGTAACTCCGTGTTTTGAAATTGTAGGCTAACTCAGTTGCTGGAGATGATCTACCTAATTTTTAAATTTAAATGTTCTCTTCCAATTTAGGGGAAAAAAAAATCTTAGAAATTGAGTTTTATATAGCGTTCATTGTCTTTATAGTTCTTCCCACGAATGTTCATTAGCCTGCCATTCAGTAACAACTGACTACTAATGGAAAGAGTGTGTCTAAATTAGAGTTTTGTTACTTCAAATTTAATACTGTTTGATACTGAAACAACTGCAAAGATTTCAGAGACACATACATTGTTATATAAAATTATGAATGGAGAACTAGATCGTTCACTATTAAAATCAAAATAACACCTAGAACACCGATTAAAAAGTTTTTTTTTTCAATGGTTTTTAACTACCAAGGCACCACAGGCAGTGGATACTGGTGATACATGAGATGAAATGATATATTGGGAAAGGAAGAATTTTTTAAGGAAGGAAACTTTCCAGGCCTAAATTTATGGTATCTCCCCTGCATTTGCCATTTATGAGGACTGAAGAAAACGTGGAAAAAACCTCAGTCAGGAAAGACGGTCTTGGAGGGATTTGAACTCCAGAGTTCCCGCTCACGAGTCCGCGCCTTAACGACCTCGGCTACCCGTGGCGGTATTACAAAGTTAAAACACTTATATTTTCAGCTAGCTCTAATTTTCAAAAGAGAATTTCTCTGACGTCTCATAACAGATGATGAAACATAGATTCATACTACACGCCAGAGACGAAGGAGCAGTCCAAACAGTGGGTGGCAACAGGTGAAAGTGCACCACAGAAAGCAAAAACAGTTCCATCTACAGGAAAAGTCCTGGCTAAAGTTTTCTGCGATTTAAGGGTGTGGTCCTCGTAGACTACCTCCAGAAGGGCAGAATCATCACTGGGGAGTATTATGCTTCACTACTGGACCAACTGAAGGATGCTATTCGGCTAAACGTCCACACCTTGCGAAAAAGAAAGTTCTCTTTTATCACGATAGTGCGCCTTCACACACGCCTGGGATTGTTGCTGCAAAACTTCATGACCTTTGCTTCCAAGTGCTTCCACATCTGCCATATTCGCCGGATTTGGCTCTCAGCGATTACTTTTTTTACTTATACATGAAGAAATGCCTGAATGGACGACGATTTACATCAAATTATAAGGATGATGCTGAGATAGACACGTAATTTTCATAGTTGGGCAAATCTTATTTTAAAAGCTGGAAATTCGTTGGATTAAAAGCATTGATTTACAAGGTGACTATGTTGAAAAATAAGCATTTCTCTTAAATCTTTTTTTTTTTTTTGGGTCAGGCGTTGAACAACGCCCTTATAATTTCAGATTTCTACAGTTTATGTTTATCTAATGCAAACACACCGCTCGAATGAATTGTAGAATTGTAATTAAATATAATCATCTGCATAATAACGAATCTCATTTTATTGAAATGTCAATTTCACAAGCAGGTGTATTGAAATTAAGAGCGGCAGTGTATCATTCATGGTTCTTTCCAACTAATAATACAACTTAATGGTGAAAAAGCCGTTGGGCATAAGCTTATATGCCGCTCTTTATTGTCCTATATCACGAAAACACCATTAGTTATTAAAGGCAGTGGTAGTGGCGCTAAGTGACTCATTTCGTTTAAACTTCACGGAGATACTTCAAATTTTAAGCTGAACACGTAAAGACTTCTAGGAAATGATGAATAGTCAATATTAAGATGTTCTGTTGGGAACCTCATTACCTCGCCCAGAATTCCCTGCTCCGTAAAAGGAAATGCTGAACGATCACAACGCTACTATACAATCAAATATAGACTCGCACCGAAAACGGAGTTATAACTTTGCCGCGGCCGTTTCTCTTCCTCTATCCAAATAACAAATGAGCATCTCACTTTCTATAGGGAATGTGTAATATGCAAAACGCACATCAGCCGGTTTCCAGCTGAAGAAAACCCCACCGGAAGTGACAATAAACGTCACTTTAAAACTGTAAAACGTAAAACACAAGTCTCAGCAAGGAAAAACGAGAGAATGAAAGAACACTTTTCTTTGCATCTTTTGTTGTTCTTTTTCCGGTGTACATCAAGGTCGTCGTTCGGTCCTAGTTTCTGGTGGTAACCTTGCCTCGTCGACCCAAGATCGCGGGCTCAATCCCGACCAGGTTGGATGGATTTTTTCGGGCGTAAAAATCCTAAGTATGGCTTCCTTCGGAAGGGAAGTAAAGCCGTGAGCTCCGTGTCGAAGATTTACGGCACGTAAAAGAGTCTTAAGTCTGAAAGCAGGCCTCTGAGCAAAATTTATCGGCCGTTTCACACCCTGAATTGAATGGGACGCTGATGACCAGAGATGTAAAAAAGCGACCACTAATAAAGCAAATAAATAAAATAATCGGCCGCCGTGCGAAGGCTGATGTGTTGACGTTTCGAGAGCAGTGCAGGGCCCGTCATCAGGGTGAGAGAATGTTTCAACAAGTGGGTCGAGGGCAGCCCAGACAGCCTCTTGTTGTGCTGAGCATGGCCACACATTTTTACTTCAGATAGAGAAAGTAAGGATAGGGGGCTTCTTCTCTACTATCCTAACCTTTCCCTTGTTTGCATTTATCTTCTCTGTGATTTTTCTTTTTTATCATCTCTATTTTATTCTTATCCTTTGACTTCCATTCCTTCCTCTTTTGCTTCCGTTATCTTCGTTTTTCTCCTTCATTGTAATCTATATTTTGTCGCTTCCTTCTTTATTTTTCCTTCTTTTTTGTTTTGTTTTTTCCATACTTTTTTTATCTTTACTTTTCTGTTCCCATTGCTATCCCTCACCTCTCCTCTCTTCCTTTTCATTTACTTCATTTCCCTTTTCTCTTATTTTTTCTATCTTTTCGGCCTTTTTATTTTTCTGCTACCATCTTTTTTATTTCTATTTTTTTAAAACTCTCCCCTTTCTATTTTCTTGCTTCAACCCATTTTCTCTTCTCTTACATGCTTTTTCTTACTATTCTCTTTTCTTTAATTTCCTTTTATATATCATCTCTTTTACTTTCTTTCTCCCCTTCCTCTTTTCTTTTCTCTTCGCTGACTTATTTCTATTCCTTTCTACTTTTATTTTCCTTGCCTTTCAATCCGCCTCCCCCAGTTTAATGCCTCCTCTTATCTTCCATTTTTATTTTTCTTCCATCCTTTTATTTTATTTAACTTTTATTTCCCCTCTGTTCTCTTCTTACCTTTTCTATATTTTAATTTCTTGTGCTTCTCTATCTTTCTATTTCTCTTCTGTTATAATTTCTTCTCTTTTCTTTCCTTACATAATTTCTGTTACAGCTCTCTCTTCCTTTCTACTTTTTTCCCTCCCCTCCCCCTTCTCTATCTTTTATTTGTTCCCTTCGTTTCTATTTCATTATCTTTTTACACGTTTCTTTTCTGTATTCTTCTATTAATTTTCCTTTTTTTTTCTTTCATTCTCTTTTCATTCTTTTCACCTATTTCTTTTTCTTTTCTTCTCCTTTCCTTCTTCCTATCACTCGTTCATCTCTCTTATTTACTCTATCTTTGCTGTCTTTTTTATTTTTCTATCATTTTTTTATATTTCTTTTCTTTATTCAATGCTTTACAACTCTTCCCTCTCTCTTCAATCTTTTCTCTTTCTTTTTCTCTTCGCTTACCTGATTCCTCTTACTATTCTCTTTCCTTTCTCACCTAATTTCTATTCTTTTCTACTTTTATTTTCCTTACCTTTCACTATCACCGCCCCCATTTAACCCCTTCCCTTCTATTGATTTTTCTTCATGTTACGTAATTTAAATTTCTCTCTGTTCTCTTCTTTACCCTTCTATTTTTTATTTTCTTGTACTCTTCTGTTTTGATTTTTTCTTCCCTTTTCTTTCCTTGCCTAATTTTCTCACAGTTCTCTTTCTTTCCACTTTTCCCCCCTCGCTTTTAGCACCTTTTATTAATTTGTTCTCTTCCCTTCTATTTCATTCTCTGTGTAAGTTTCTCTCATTTAAATTTCTCTCTGTTCTCTTCTGCCTGTCTTTTCTTTACTTCCCTTTCTGTCCTGTTGTTATTTTCTGTTATTTTTTCTTATTCCTATCCTTCCATTCTCCCCCTCTCCTTTCTTTGCTTGTTCTTTTTCTTCATTCCCCTTCTCAACTTTCTACCCTCTATTAAAAACTTTTCGAGCATCTTCCTCTATCCGGTATATCGAATGTTGAGTTATTTTGGGCATGAAACAGAATTAACAAATGTTGCCATTAGAACTTGAATATTCACGTAAATAGCATGTTCGTGCTGCGGGGGTGGTGACGGTCCTTGCTGGACCAGCTATCTCAGCGCCACGCGTGGCAGAAGAGGGAGCTAAAGGTATTAGAAATAAACCTCTCAGTGCGGCAGGCCGGCAGTGCCTGTTAAACGTCAGCTGACACTGACAGCAATCTGACAGACTGTTCCTAGCTGCCGGTGGGGTCACACGGATGGGCTAAGCAGATTTAGTTTTCCAAGTGTTGTGTTGTGTTAACATTTTGTGATCTGATGAGCGTTTTAAAGAGTAAGAACGGCGAGATTGGGGGCGGTGGCGGCGGTGGCCGCCTCCTGAACAAGTCAGGAGGGATAGCTGAAGAAGAAGCCGGCACCTTGCTGTCTTACAGGCCTTCAGCAGCGGACGTGCAAAGAGGTATGTAGTCCAGTTTGAGTCTGAGGTTGCTGGGACCAGAGTTGATCCCTTCTAGTTGCTCTGAGGTTATTGTTACCTCATTACCGTGTTTTTCCCCCAGTGCTAATCTGACATTTCCACATCTTCCTGGCTGAAAGTTGTGCAATGTCACTTCTATCTGTTTTATAGCCGTTAGGAGCCAGATGTGGTGAGTAAATAGGATGTTCTATAAACTAAAAGTCTCTTTATCACAACACAAGGCTGTAACATAAACGTACTCAATTCCTTTCTCAGAAACCACTTCTCGAGTTGTCACAAAATATCAGCAGTAGTCGAAGTTTAAACACTTTGCTATTTAGAGGGGCCCCAGTTTCATTTGTTTCATGTCAATCACACTAGAGAACAAACAATTGTTTTATCGTACCTATAGAATGAAAGTAACTCATTTTTATAGAATACAATATGCTGATTTTGGATTTTTCCTTTCTGACTTAGTTCAAAAGATATCCAAGAAAAATCAAATTATTAAATTTTTAATTGTCAATTTAAAATGCTTACTGCATGGTGGTTTTCTCTTGTAGTCCTCAGAAACCAGCAAAAATCCCCCAACATTGCTGCATTCCAACGACCTTGATAACGTTGTTCCATTGTGGCGATGTGGTGATGAAAACCCTCTCCCTGTTCATCTCTTATTTTCAGGAAAAGGTTTAACAGAAGTAATTCACATTTAATGACATCTTATATCCCATTTCTTTATAACATTGATATTCTTTATTCAATACTTCATAACAATAAAAGATTCATATTGTTCATCCTTTCCATCGCTAGGAAACCCCTTGACAACACGCCAGTTCCATACTTGTTAGCTTAATTTCAAAAAGATCGTCTTTAAAGGTTCCTTATCCGTGAGTCAGCAAAAATACCTTCCTTTAACTTTGCATATGTCAAACTGGGAAATAATTCTTACAGGTAACAGAAACCACTGCCCTCTCTATACAGTCCTTTGACAAACTGTTTCATTAATCCCATTTTTATGTACAGAGGGGACAAGAGAACGTTTGTATGATCCACAAGTGGGTTATGTTTCACATTGCATTGACAGAAACGAACTCCTGGATAGTTTCTCAATGTTTAATGTTACAGCATATTTCACTGTTGCAACTTCTCACAAAAACATGAAGCAACAAATTACATGGTGAACCCCCCCCTGCATTTCTACAACCACTTTAAAGTTGGCATACATTTTTCATTATGCTCGTAATTAATTAAACGAAGTATTGTGGACATTGTTTCATATGTTTCAAGCCTACCGCGTGAAGCAAAGGGACTTTGCAATTATGCTGCAAAATTGCTTTGAAATTGAGCTCTGAAGAGTTTATAACTAATCGCCACTCATTTGGATTATGCTGTACTCCCAGCTCAGTCATTAAACCATTTACATCTTTACAAACACATACATGATCTTTAAGTTCTAAAGTCGGTCCTGGTGGTTTTTTTTTTTTTTTTTTTTGAGTAGTGTTTAACGCCCGTTTTTACTACTGAGGCACCACAGGCGGTGGACACTGATGATACATGAAATGAAATGATAAATTGGGAAAGGTTTTTTTTTTTTTTTTTTTTTTTTTTTTTAAGGAAGGAAGCGTTCCAGGCCTAAGTTTAGGTACCTCCCCGGCATTTGCCAGTTATGAAGACTGAGGAAAACCTGGAAAAAACCCCAGTCAGGGAGGACGGTCCTGGCGGGATTCGAACCGCAGACCTCCCGCTCACGAGTCCGTGCCTTAACGACCTCGGCCACCCGTGGCGGTGGTCCTGGTGGTGTAGTGGTTATCATACCTTGCTTCCTAGACCCAAGATCGCGGGTTCAATCCCGGCCAGGATCGAGGGATTTTTTCGGGAGTAAAAAATCCTAAGTGTGGCTTCTTTCGGCAGGGAAGTAAAGCCGTGGTTACCTGGATTTACGGCACGAAAAAGAACGTACCGTGGGTGGCCGAGGTAATTAAGGTGCAGACTCGTAAGCGGTAGATCTAGGGTTCGAATCCCGTCTGAGTTTTTTTTCCTGTAGGTTTTCCTCAGTCCTCATAATTGGCAAATGCCGGGTAGGTACCCTAAACTTAGGCCTTAACGTTTCCTTAGTTAAATAAATCCTTTCCTAATTTATCATTTTATCTCCTGTATCATCAGTGTCCACCGCCTGTCATGCCTCTGTAGTAAAAACGGCGTTAAAACAATAAAAAAAAGAAGAAACAAACAAGCAAACAAAAATTCAGGCCTCTGAGCAAAATTTGTTGCCCTGAATTGAATGGGACACTGATGACCTGAGATGTTAAAGAGCGTTATAAATAAAACAAATCAACTAAAATTTAAGTTCGAACAATTCTGTAAACGCTTCATGCCGATTCCAATAGTTTCAGCAAGCATGCATGCTCTCTAGCCCAAGATCTCCGCTCGTTTGTTTCCGAAATTTAATTCTTGCACTAAATCGTCTAACCTGATTTACTGAAATGTACCATATTTCTAGTGGTGGAGGGTTCGTAGGTTGAATCACTTGAACTTAAGGGTTTATTTGAACCACCATTGCTGTTAATGACTTTGGGGGAGCTGGTACTGGTAAATTTTCGCTATGAGGGAGGAACTGGTTTAATTGCTGCTGGCACGTTTGGATAAATAACATTGTATTTTGATTTCTCATTTAAACCTGGTACTCTTAACGTACAGAAATAACAGTCGTTTATTTGATGTCGTTGTTCCAGCCAAGTCATTTGTACGGCGAATGTAAGGATTTTAATTTTCCATGCAACCACTTTCTCAAATTAGTTATACACGTACAAGTAACATAACAATGTTTTGGACCCACTTCTTATCTCGATCATCAATTTTTACAACCAAAGAAGTGAAATAAGTTGTTTATGTAATTTTATAGACTTTTTCCCTTTGTGATTCGTATCAGCTTTTCACAAACACAACAAAAATCATCTGGATGATTACAACACTGGCATCTCTCACTTTTATCCAAACTGAACACAAAGTTATTACACCGATGAACAATAACACACCACTACCGTGCTTCAAAAAACTACAGCACCAGACTAAATCATCTAAGTTTCACTTAGAACACTTAAGAGTTAATAACTTATTTATCAGCATGTTTATCTCTTAAGATTTACTCTTCTTTTCAATGCAAACTTCCGCTCCGGCGCTCCCTTCCCAGCAAGGAACTTCTGGTAATAAAGTGGTATGTGACCCGCACAATAAATTTCGGTTTAGGGAAGTCATCAAGTATCAAACGTAATAAACTGCACATGATTTATATTATTATTCATTCTACAACACAAGTAACAAAGCCTTAGTTTATACCGTACATGATATTACTTTTGCCATAGTCGAGAATCGAATATAAATAAAAGCTGAGAACGAAAAGGCTAATTTAAACAACATACTCGATTTCTACGTATCAAAATTGACAAGAAACAGCCATTGCTGTTCTGCAGTTAAAATCGTGTTCCCTAGTGTTATTAATCCATGCGTGAAAATGCTAAAGAACGTTAACCCTCAGTATTTACATAATATATTATTTCCGGGAGTCAAATGTTGAACTTTTTGTTTCAATGTGTTATTAAAAATTGTGATGCATATTAGATTCGAGTGCACATCGTTAAGTAATTCGTCGCAAACATATTCACATGTAGCGTTTATTACGTCATAATGAATTGCTGCAATTCTCGACTTCGTTATATTTATTGTTGGCTTATTATTGCATAGAGCGTTTGAATCACGAAATGGAGGGCAAACAGAGAAGAACCTCTTATGATGCTACTTTCAAGTGTAAAATAATTCTTTATATTGAAAAAAAATGGTAACAGAAAAGCAGAGAGTTCAATGTAGCTTGTGGCGGCAACAGAAATTGACATTATTTGTATCTAAAGCTAGCAGGAAGAAATTCACTGGTTCTCGCAAAGGAAGACATCCAGACATTGAAGAAAAAGTTTTGGAATTCGTACATGAAAGAAAGAAGAACGGGAACGTATAACTAGTGACATCATAAGAAATAACTTTTTCTTCTTTGACCTACGTCAACTGTCCTGGTAATAACACAAGTGATAGCTTTTGTTTTACGTGCTCCAAGATGTAACAATAGCCCACTTATTGATCGTTTCATGAAGCGGACGGGTACAACGATACGCCCAATTTTTTATTATTATTATTGTATGTATCAAATCGGGGGTGCGCATTACGTTCATTGGCGCATTAGATTCGCAGAAATACGGTATTTATAGCTGTCCATCTTTCATTGTAAGTCTATGATCTAATTTTGCTTTTATTATCTCTCTTTTATGTCTTTTCTAACTGTATACGAGGGCGGTTTGAAATGTTCTAGGCCTATTAATGAAGAAATGAGTTTCTAATTTGAGTTTGTCTACATCTTAAGGTCAATACATTCATTCCAGCGATCCTGCAATGCCATTATCCCGTCGCTGAAGTAATTTGTATGAAGTACAGCTGCAATTGTCTCGATTTGATGAAAAACGGTGAACAGTGAGGTTTATTTTCAGATCTCAATATTTCCCCTCGCTAAAACTCCTTTGGGAACAGATTTTTGGCGCCTGAAACATACGATATCAGCCATCTTGCATTTTCGGCAAATCCCCAAAACAAATTTTTTATGTTATTTAACACCCGTTTTAACTGCTGTGTTAAAACCCGCTACATCGATTTTTAAATTTTCGCTTTAGGCTAACCCCCGCTCCTAATGGTCAACTTTTTCTGGTTAACGAAATCGATGAGTAGTTTATTAATTGATCGTTTTTTTTCCAATTTTCGTTGCGAAAAAAATAAATAAAACAAAAGTTATATACCAGGTTGCCTGGTAGGTTTCACTGCAGTATAATTTTTTTTTTAAGAAAGCAATTGACATCTAAGGTAAAATATGGGACTTTAATAGTTTTAATAAATGCACTGCAGGGAAATTATCTTAATTTAAAAAACGGCGCAGGAAGGCCACATGGTATATACGAGAGTTATGTCATAAGTTAGGGACAAATGAAAACTCTAAGATTTGAAAGTTAATGGAAAGAAGTTTTGAATAGAACAACCAGATAGTGCATGTGAGCAGAGCTGTGAGTGTCAGCACGCCCCGAAGTTCAGTTGGGGAGTGATAGAGGCATATAATTTTTTTCATTGGAATTTTCGGTGCTTAGTAAGTAGGATCGATGGAGATTTGAAGACTTTTTTTTAAACTATTTTGATGGGAACAACCTCAATAGGTTGTATGATTGTTCCTTAGCAGTTCACTGTAATGCACACAAAACTGTGTTTTATCACAAGCAATACCACGAAAGGGTCTGAGATTTTCGAGTGATATTTATTAGGACTATTTCTGGAATGAAACAAGAATTTAAATATAATTCCTCTAAACGTGTCTTTACAAATTGTGGTAATTATATATTTGTATTTAACTTTTTCAAGCAATCTTGTGACAGAAGAATGCCGATTGTCAGTAATGCCAATAGAGAAGAGCAAAATATGCGTTTAGGTCTATTTCATGAATAGAAGAATAATAAAAGTTATATATATATATATATATATATATATATAGAAATTCGCTTGCAGAATATTGACTATTGCATAAAATGTTATACTTATGAATATCTTTCCGAAACCGTGAGACTGAAAAGGATAAAGATCGACAATTATAATCTCTACCGCTCGATTTTCTAATACCAACTGAGAAAAACCAATAATAATAACAATAATATACAATGCGTTCCATCGTTTGGAATTCCTAATGATAAGATCAATTTGCACATTTGACGCAGCACCAAAACGCTTTAAAGAACCCTCCATTTTGCGTTATGATTGTTGTTATCAACAGCTCCCCACCGCCTCTAGCAAAAGTGTTCAGGAATTATATAGTGGAAGTATAGAGTTGGCTACACTAACAAGACAAATGCATGTCGCATGATAAAACGGATTTAATAAGTTTTTTCTCGATTATTTCACTCCGTAATCCGGCTGTGATTGGTCAAAATTCAAAATTTTGTTTCGTTTCATTGGTCCATTTTAACATGATTGAAATATCAAAGAAAATCATTTTCCTTCAGTTTGCAACAGTCCATTTTCTGTCACGAATGTTTCTTCATATTCCCTCCACTTCCGAAAGCCTGAATTGTACAACTGAGATATTAACTTCATAGCAGCGGCACCAACCCGCGATGTACAACTTTATTATTGCTACTGCTTGACTAGTGGTATTCGCTAGGAATTACAGGAAATCCAAATATAGGAAACATTTTTTGTAAGAGAGTCCCACCACATTTCACAGAACAATAGAGGCAGTAATATGCATACTTAAACATTAATTTTTTTATCCATTCATTATTATGATTGATTTTAAATTAATAGTTATTTTTGTATATTATTATTATTATTATTATTATTATTATTATTATTATTATTAATATTAATATAGCTGTCACCAATGATGGACAGTTATTTCAACAACAACAAAATTAAATTACTTATTGTTGTGGAGACTATTGTGGTTTGTTTGAAATGCTACTCTCGCACACAGCCTTGTAATACGAGCTGGTTGATTTGAAACAGATATCCCAGCAGGTTTTCCAAGCTAAGATCTATGTTTACCCTTGATAGACTTTATTTTGTGAAATCCTTGATACAAAAAGACACAAAATTTAATATGCATATGAGACAAACTTTTTCTGGAAGTTTTTCTAAACCTCTAAAACTAAATTAGTTTTTCGTTTCTCTTGAAAAATACTTTCTAGTTGCGATTCCTGCTGGAGATCAATAAGTTCATTTTTCAGATTTCTAATCTCAGGTCCAAAAATTGATACAGTTACTGACAACGGATTTTCGACTAATCGAAATGGGCTTCGAAACTTTCGAAAATCATTATATCTCATATAGAAAACATGGCGAAGTAGTGAACAATTCTATGAAGGGCTTCAAGTTTATTTCTTCCTCTAAGTGTTCTTGGATAAGACGTTGGAAAGCATGGGGAACTAGCAATTTTGTTTACTCAGTTCTTCTGTATATATTTTCAATTTTTGTTCCAAATAAAAATTTGCACTTGTCACCTGAGTAATACTTTTGAGTTCGAATTTGGATAACATCCAGCATTTCTATAATATCATCTAGGAAGGCAACCTTTAACTACCATAAAATAGTCTAATTCTTTATCTCGTTCACATAAAACGAGTTTTATTTCATAACTAAGCTTCAAAAATCGTTCCAAAGATCTTCCTTTACTGAATCACCTTATCTCACTATTACATATAACATCATCGTACTATAAATTAATTTTTTAAGAAATTCTATGGATTTTATGTAATTTAGTTTACGTAACAAATGAAATTAACAATTTAAATTATTTTCTTCATTACAGATTTAAAAGTTTCGTCAAATTTAGCAGCAAGATTCTCTTAGTATAAAATACAATGATATGTTAATAAATGGTCTTTTTAAATGATTTTAACAGAAAAATTAATGCTGTATAGCAACCTATTATTAAGGGTCAACCCTCAGTACACAATGGTATAAGTTAATTCGGGTCAATTTTGTATTTATCGAAAAAGTACTTAATTGGCCTGACATAGGCTACTGTTAAGAATTCTTGCTTTATATTCCCTACCTTATCACGATATTTGACAAAAGCAACTGAGGGAGGGAATAAATATCTACGGACGAACCAAGAGTTAAGTTGAACGTCATATTTACGAATTCCTTGCAGAGTGCACAGCAGCGCGTTTCCCGACCTTTCGTTAACTTTCCTAACTATCTCATTTGCATTTAAATATTTAGAAAATAAACTGATAGAAAACACTCCTTAATCTAAAAACGATTTCATTTTACGTGCTAAAATTTCCGCTACTTGATACTATGCTTTTGTTATCATTTCAGTTTGATTTATGATAGCATACATAATTTTTGTTCAGACATTGACATTTTAAATGCTTTTAGTATTCTGCTCTCAAGTTAGAATCTTTTGGGCACTTGATGTATGCATAGTATTGTAATCTCTATTAAGATTAAAACGTTTATAACTTTGTACTCTATCACGACAAAATAAACACGACATTACCTTCCTTTTTTGCAAATATGGGAAAAAAAAAAAAATGTTCCCAACTGTTTTGAAAGTCTTTTTTCCTTTTTACTAAAAACTGCACTTCAACAAACCTAACACTATGGAATCCACTAATCAAACTGAAGAAAACACAGCAATATGCTACATTTAGTCGCTTGTTCTGTGTTAGGATCCAATAAAGACCAAATTTAGGCGACAATGAATAAATTCAAACGGTCTGCAAAATAATATACATCTCATTGTTGAACACGTGTGCCACTGCTAGGTGATACAGGGATATCCAAAGTTTTCTGGACTTTAACGTATTATATCTAAGTAATTTTTTGATGTGTTTTTAATATCGTTTAACGCCCGTTTTTAGTACAGAGACACCATAGGTGGTGGACACTGATGATACGTGAGATAAAATTATATATTGATAAAGGCTTTTTTTAAGGAAGGACATTTTCCAGACCCTCGACCTCCCGCTCACGAGTCCGCACCTTAACGACCTCGGCCACCCGTGGCGGTTTAACATAATGTGAGTCACATCTGTTTATAGAACATCATGCGATAATCTTGATTTCATTTGTTCATTGTTAATTTACCTGTCATTTAGCAACGCTATCATAATGTATGTGAGTCACATCAGTTTATAGAACATCATACTACACATTACTGTTGTTTTTCGGCCCAACTTTGAAATATATTAAATAGATATCTGCTGTGAAAGTGTGTATAAATTTTTTGGCATCCTCGGTATATGTAATTCAATTAATAGTGTATCCTTAATTCTTATTGTTTAATTCTGATGATGATGATGATGATGATGATAATAATAATAATAATAATAATAATAATAATAATTTTTCAAAAATAAGGTTTCTCTTTTGTACTACTTATAGATAGCAAGAATTCTAATTTTGTTCCCGTAATACAACACAGTAATGCCATAACTTATTTCATTGATAATAAGGCCATATTTTAGTTTTTATATTTCTGTTTAAAGTTATTCA